>LZPO01066292.1:415172-431276 GCA_001675575.1 Neotoma lepida
AGTGAGTTCCAGGACAGCCAGGCCTACCTTGTCTTAGAAACAAAAACAAACAAAAATTCCTGAAAAGAGATATGTATTCAAACAAAGGAAACATAATTAATTTATAACAGGTTTCATTTGCTAGTTACAGGTCTTGTAAATACTTTTTTGAAATGGATAAGTGAATATAAAACAAATAACCAGAGTGGCTACCTTGGCACACCTGTAACCTTAGCACTCAAGGAGGCTGAAGCAGGAGGACTGCAGTGAAGGCTAGCCTAAGGTATATTGTGAGACCCTGTCTCACAAAAACAAAAACTAAAACAAATAATCAGCAGAAGAATTTGTATATAAATTTTGTTGTTGTTGTTGTTGTTTGTTTTTTAGTAAGTATCTTTTTGTGATCTGGTCCCACCGTCATTTCCTACTTTTTTGCATGTATGGTTTCATTATAAATAAATAAATAAATAGATAAATGAATGAATGAATGAATGAATAAATAAATAAATAAATAAATAAGATATTCCCAATTTAATGGGCATTGTTTTCAAGAAGAGAACAAAAGTATTTTTTTCCTTGCCCTTTCCTTACTATGTAAGTAAAATTGCAGTTGAGTCTCAGTATTTAACAAAGTTAAAGAACTATGGAAATAGTATTTTGGTTAAAACACTGTGCAGAATCATATCTGTCTGTCTGTCTATCTATCTATCTATCTATCTATCTATCTATCTATCTATCTATTTGGGTTTTTCAAGACAGGGTTTTTCTGTGTAGCCTTGGCTGTCCTGGAACTCCCTCTGTAGACCAGGCTAGCCTTGAACTCAGAGATCTGCCTGCCTCTGACTCCCAAGTGTTGGGATTAGAAGTGTGTGCCACCACCACCTGACTTTTTTTTAGGGGGAGGGAAATCATCTTTATTTTAATAAAAGGATATGTTTTCTGAATGAATGTTCTGTCCTTATCCCTCTGTCCTTTGAAGTAAGACAAAGATGAAGGAGGCGGATGTTGGTACCCTCCCTCTGAAAACTTGTTCTGGCAGCTAGCTGGTTGTCTAACAGTTGCCAGGTTTCTAAACCCTGGCATAGCTCTGTCTGGGGTGTCAGGTCATAATGAGGGTGGACTCCCAACTGTTAAAGATGCATGAGTAATACTAATATTGCAATAAAAATGTAAGGCATTTTGGAAAGTTACTTTTTAAAAAAATTTTAGATACAATGTGTCAATGGTATGCTTAATCTGTTCGATTGTATCTTCATACAGTTAGATAAAAGTCTTAGCCTGTGTTGTACACAGTGTATCTGACATTTGATTAACACATTGACCAGCTCTTGTTCAGTGAAGTTACTTGTTCTGATTTCACAGGTCTCACTTCCCACTAGCATCCCCCTCCAAGTAAAGAGTAGTCGTCTATAAAAGAGAAACAGCTGTTTCCCATGTTATGAATCTGTCTATTCATGATTATCTCTACCACCCACTTTGTTCCTCCTCAACTTTAATACCAAACTGAGGCACGGTCATTTCATGGTATTATTTTAGATGGCAGATACTTATGGGAAGGGTCTAATTCCCAAGATTTTGATTTTCTAAAAATAGCAGGTGATTATAGTCTCAAGCAGTCAGTGCGGGTTAAGTGCTTCTTATGGGTTATTTTGTTTTTCCTTTTTGTCAGAGTGAGTTTGGTTTCCTAGTTGGGAACTGAGATGAAAACATACAAAAGTCTGAAAGCAGTTGTTTTCTTCTCCTGGAGCGGAGCCATCCTTTTTGATGATTGATGCATCTCCCATCCATGCTTGCTTTCTCTTCCCCATTCTCCCTTCTCCATCTAATGATTGCCTTTCCCCTCTGTAGAGTGCTCTAGTGAGTAGCATTAGACTTTACTATTTTCGTTAACTGTAAGTGCCAGGCCAGCTTGGAAATACTGCTTTTAAAATACGATTTATTTATTTAATTTTATGGGTATGAGTGTTTTGCCTGTACGTTTGTCTGTGCACCGAGTCTATCACTGGTGCCCACAAAGGCCAGAAGAAGGCGTTAGACTGGAGTTACAGTCTTTAACAGGAGCCTCTGTGTAGGTGCTGGGAGCTGAACCAAGGTCCTCTACAAGAACAGCAAGTGCTCTTTAACTGCTGAGCTATCTCTCCAAACCCAGAAATACTTCTTATTTTGTTGTTGTTGTTTCTTATTTTTGTTTCTTTGTCTTTTGAGACAGGGTTTCCCTGTGTAGCCCTGGCTGTCCTGGAACTTGCTCTGTAGACCAGGCTAGCCTCAAACTCAGAGATCCGCCTGCCTCTGCCTCCCAAGTGTTGTGTGTGATTAAAGGGGTGCGCCACCACCGCCCAGCCAGAAACAACTTCTTATATTCACTATTAATGCTCTTCTAAAGCAGAAGTCCTTTTCCTGGAGATTTTTTTTTTTAATTCTGTTTTTTGTAAACATGGTGTTCCTTATGTTTGTTGAACAGCACCTTTTTACTCACTGAATAGCTTTTGAGTGGAGCTTCCACACTGTATCAGGACAGTTGTGATGAACTGCCTGTCAGAAACTAGTGTTTCACCCTGAGTCANAGCATTTGGCATATTTAGGTGGTATGATCATCCATTTGTCCGTCCCTCCCTCATCCACCCCCTCACCCCCACGTCATTTCACAGGTTGAAAAACCAAGAACGTCTTTCCTAGGATGCCCTTGGACTTTGGTTCACAAGGGACACTTTTTAGCACAAATGGGACATTTTAACCTTTAAGCACTTTGAACTTGAGCCTAGAAAAATACAGAATTAGACATAATGTGATAGGGNTTTTTTTGTTGTTTATTTTATTTTTGGTATTACTATTATTGTTTTGTTTTTATGGATAAGGCTTCTCTCTGTAGCCCTGGCTGTCCGGTAACTCGCTCTGGCTGGCCTAGAACTCAGATCTCCTTGCCTCTGCCTCTGGAGTGCTGGGATTAAAGGTGTGTGCCAACATTGCCCAGCTCATGTGATGTTTCTAAAGAGCAAACTAAAAATTATAATTCAGTTTTATTATTCACTGATGGCTCTCTTGATTGGTTGTCTGTTTCCCCACACAGTTGACTCAGTTCATCCCCGTGGCTCCCTTGCATTGTTGGAAATGTCGCTGCTCACCAGAGTCTCCAGAGCTTCGTTCCCTTTCTGCTTCATTTTTTTGTATTGTAACCTTGTCCTCATTCTGAATTCTTGGATCTTGTGCTTTAGCTCTTGCCATGACTTCCCACTGCCTTCAGGTCAAGCTCTTGATCAGACACAGGGTTCATTGGGAGCATAGCCCTGCCCATTTTCCTCAACGGCATTGGATTACTGCGTTCCTCTGAATGCACTGTCTTTGGGNTTATCACCCCTTCCTTTTTTTTTCTTTCCTTTCCTTCCTCCCATTTTTTTCTCTCTTTTTAAAACACTTTATTTTTCTCTAATTTTTTTCATAACTACTACTTACTCATTCAAGTCAATTTAGACTTTGAATTTTGTTTTGTGAGAAGTTTGAGTGGCACTTATGTTTTCCGTGGTTTGGGGGAATTACCCATTTAAGTAGAAATAGAAAGTGATTTTTCCCTTTTCGTGTATACAGTATAAGTTTTTGAGGGTGCAAATGTTGACTTATTTACCACTGTGTCTACAGGATCCACTAAACATTAAATTACTACTTGTTGAATGAATGATCTTTTGAGTTTCTCTAATAGCATTACTGGAGGTGTGTGTGTGTGTGTGTGTGTGTGTGTTCATATATTCATTATTTTAGTCTCTGGTGGTAATTGTGGTTTGAGGCAAAGGGTCAGAATTTGGTATGCTTTTAGTGGACATAGATTTTAATGAAATTGGACCAAGTGAAATCCTGTTCTCACCATATCTAAACCAGTAGCAGGTAAAATAGGAACAGATTCATGTCAATCTGTTTACATCAGAGTCTGTGGTAAATTTTCCCTCAAAAGGTTTTCGTAAGGGACCAGTTGTCTTGCTAAAAATAATCTTTACATTCAGTTCTGTCCTTTGGGAAATGTAGAGTCCAGGGCTAGCCAAGGTTGGCTCACAAATGTAAATGTCACAGAATGTCCCTGTTCTCTCTCCATCCACAGTGTTTTCTTCCAGACACAGAGTAATTTCAAGGCTAGAGTCTGCTTTGAATGGGAATTATGTAGGAATGGGGACTCGCTCATTTCATGCTCAAGAGGGTTGTGTGGTTTTAGCATTATCTGGCAGATCCTTCTGTGAGCGACCTTTCTTGGTTGCTGTCAGCAAAACACCATACTGTTTTCTGTGAACCAGAGTTAATTGTAGCCTCACCAGAGGGTTAGTGCTGTGGGTTGTTTTTGTTGGTTTGTGAGTCTATTGTTGAGATCTGACTGCTTCCTATGGTGATATGACTCTTGTATTCTGTGCTATGTGAGTCCATTGTCCAGTGGAGACAGTTTGTGCTTTTCTGTATGGTTAGCTAACTCCTGGTTACTTCTCTTTCTCATGGGAACCTTTTATCAGCAAAGTCACATTTGCACTAAGAAGATAGGCTTGAGCTGCTGAAGCCCATCTAGATGCCCATCTTTAAATGATAAGCGCTCCACGGCAATAATATGAGTCACAACCCAACCCATACTGATCATAAACAGAGCAGCAGCCTTCCAGAGCCCGTATATAAGTGGCGGTGATAGAGGCCACTAGTCATTGGGGGTGACTGGGATGGNCATGCTGATCCCACAGTCAGCCTGATTTGATGTGAAATATTAACAATCATGGTTTAGAGCACAGGAGAAAAATTCTTGGTATTGGAGCAGTCGGTTTATTGCAATCACACAGCAGAACTTGTAAAATGAAACAAAACAAGAACACAGCCTGGGGCTATGGAGCAAGGTGACCTTTGCCCTTGCAGACTGTATTCTCTGGGAAGCCTTAAGCAAAGTCCTGGTGCCTCACCCTGGAGGGGATGAGCCCNGCCCACGGCCGCTCTAGCTCAGTCCACCATCTCCCAGAGGCTGTTCCTTCCCCTCCAGGCTTCCATCCTGCAGCAGCTAAGCCCAAACAAAACTGCAAGTCGGGCAAGTCAGAGCTGTTGGTGGGTGAGCCTGAAAGATGGGAAGGCTGAAACCAGGGGTTAAACCATGAAAGCCACAGCAACACTTGAGAATTCGATGTTAGGGGGAGGCTGACATGAAGCCCTCAGACCGAGTTGGGGCTCAAGTCTAAGCACCAGTAGCATCCAGCAGAGTCCCTGAATGTTTCTTCCTGTGACTCCTGAATGTTTCTGAGTAGATGTCCTCAACGGACAAGGTGGACTCCAAACACCTTTCTCTTTTTGCCATGGTTTGCTGCTCATAATGTCTGGACTTTAAGTGGGTCTCAGTTAGCATCCTAATGGTGCCTCCAGGTTCAGCGGCCTGACAACTAGCAGGGCCAGCCTTGCACACAGAGCACTTCTCTTGGCCCTGATTTGACAGTGGCCTTGCCTCAATAACCTGAGTGCCTCTGCTGTTGTTTGAGAGGGACACTAACTCCCAGTTGGAAGCTTTAGTTTGGAAATAATTTCTCCCGAGAAATTATACAGTTTTTGAAAAATTTCCTATGTTTAATAGCTTCCCCAAATTGCCCACTTAAGTTTGCTCATTAACAAGTAAAACCAAATCCTCTGCCTAACTATATAATAGAGTCATTCACTTCGTACCCACTGTATTCCTGAAGTTGTAATAAAAGCTGATTTCTGAATATGGAATGGATGTATTTGTTAAAAGGAGGGATACTTCACTAGATTCAAAACTGTTGTTAAAAAGCTGGGGGTGGGGGTGGCCCCTGCCTTTAGTCCCAGCACTCGGGAGGCCGAGGCAGGTGGATCTCTGTGAGTTCTAAGCCAGCCTGGTCTACAGAGCGAGTTCCAAGACAGCCAGGGCTACACAGAGAAACTCTGTCTCAACAAAACAAACAAGAATATTGTTAAAAATCCCAATTACAGCTCATGCCACTAAGCAAGAGTTAGTGTTCCAGGTATTGAACTAGGTCATGGAGAGGGCTCTCACCTCTAGCGGAGTGGAAGGCTGTGGAGTAGCCTCTGCTCTGGGGACTGCTAGACAGGATGTACAGTCACTGCCTACANCCTTTACAAAGTCAGATCAGCTTGGAATTGCATACTAACCAAGAGTTACCTTGAATATTGTACCCGCTGCAGAATGGACGTCATCCTGCCTGGGTCTCAGCTTGGCCCCTTCCTCACCTACCAGGGCCAAGTAAAGGGGCTTCCTGTGGTTTNGGACCAACGTGTTAAGGCAGGTTTGAAGGATGGCAGTCAGAGTCAGGGTTCTGCAGAGCCTCTGCCTGCTAGAGAACCCATCTATCTCTGAACAAAGAGTTCAACTTAAACCATGCAAACCAAAGGGCACCAGCAGTCCATTCTTAACTCATAATAATTTGCTATGTGTAATGTTTCATAGTCTCATGTCTGTGTTACACTTTTGAGTGTCCATAAAACATTTGTTCGTTGCAGTGCTGAGAATTGAACCCAGGGCCTCATATGTGCTAGGCAAATGGTCTACCCCTGAACTATGCCCCCTAAAACTTTAAACATTTCCTAAATATTTGACATAATTTTTTCACCTTAAACATTACNTCAGCCTATATATTGGCTTTCCTTTCATTTGTTTTGGGTCTTGATGTGTAGCCTAGGTTGGCCTTGAACTTGGGATCCCACTACNACAGCCTCCAGAGTGCTGGGATTTCGGACATGTACCTCTTTGCTTGACTCTTNGGTATGGTTTAAGCTGAATGTTAGGTGTGTTTTAGACTATATTTTCACTTACTCTNTTTTAATCATGTAGTCATGATCTCTCTCTACACACACTCATGTACACACACACCATGTATTTCATTCCTGGCTTTCTCTCTTCCACTGTTTAACATCCCTAAATCTCTTATCTCAACGGTGGTAACTCAGACAAATTGCACATGGCAGAAAACATCCTTGAATTGCAACACTAATCNTTTTTTTTTTTTTTAACTTTTTTCTGTTTGTTTTGAGTTGTGTTTAGTATTAGCTGTCNTTGAATGTTTACTTTTCAGCCTGTATTTCTGGACCTACCCTGCAAGGTAGACACAATTATGTACACTTAAAAGAAACAACTTGCCCAAGGGTACACAGCTAGTGCTCTGAGATAGAAACCCAGGCAGCCTGCCACCAGCCCAGGCTTCTAAATCGCTCTGCTGTACACTGCCAGAAGTGACCTAAAAATAACCCGGAAGTGAACTGAAGTGAGCCCTGTGATGGAGAGGGGATGTTTCTGTCAGTGGGTGACAGACACTCTTCTCCCATTCTCTCCATCCGTCCATCTTGTGTTTGCTGCTCTTTCTAAAAGATGCCACCTCCTGCCTTCTCTCCCTACAGTAACTCAGTCTCTTAGGTCTGTGGTCCTCTGCTTTGCACTTTGGAGTTTCGGGGGAGGGTTGGGGAGGGGAGGCTGGGGATGACTTGAGAAACCTCAGCTGCCTGGGTCTCACCCCTGGAGGTTCTGATTAAATTGGTCTCAGCGTTAGAAGCTTTTAGCTCCCGGGGCGATGGTGCTGTACAGCCCCTGGTGGCTGCCTACCCGCAGGTGTGTCCTGCACCTGTCACCTCTTGGCTTCCTTCACTTCTCCACTTAGCTCAGAAGCCACAGTTTGTCCTCGCCCAGGGCCCGGCCCCACCTTGCTTGGCGTCACGTGTCNGTTTGCCCAGTTGTCCCNGATCCATCCAGGGGCTTTAGCTACTCAGCTTTCAGGATCCTGCAGAGGGCAATGGCTGGCCATGTGGATTAATACTGCTGCACATTCATGGTCTCAGATCGCTGTCTGGGAGCACTTGGTGTCTGTATTTAGTACCGTCTGGTGCACCTTCTAAGTCTTCACCATCCTTTCACATTCTTGGCAGATTGCTCTAATCCTTGACTTGTGTTGTGGGTCCTCTCAGGCNCTTTACCCCCTGACTAGCTCTTTGGTCTTAATCTATATTTGCAGATACTCTTACAAAATCCCTCCAGGGAAGTCCCCCTATTGCATCTGGTCACCCTTGGGCCCTTCCTCTCAAGTCTATAGTTTTAGGGAAACTCAACATTTTCACTATTGTCTTACCTCCCATTTATTTACTTTTCTTCCCTTTTAAAAAAAAGTTTTAAAAAATTAAGTATTTATTTATTGCCATCTGTATGTATTTGGGAATGCCACAGTGAGCATGTGGAAGTCAGAAGACAGCTTGCAGGGTTCAGTTCTCTTTCTACCGTGTGAGCCTCTGGGCCTGGACTCAGGAAGTCAGTCTTGGCGATAATTTCCATTTAGCTGCTGAGCCATTTTATTAGTGCTAAGTCCTTACTTTTCTGTCTCCTTCTGGGCTCCGTTAGGTGCTTCCTTGTTGCTAACAGTGCTCAGAAGTCACCACGTACATCCCTAAATGTAGTGAACATTTTATTGACCTGCCTTCCTGGCAGCATCTATTGCTGTGCTTCCTTTAAAGAGACCTTTACGTTTATTTATCTTTATGTGTTTGTACGTGCCTGCTTGTCCGTATGTGCACTGTGCTCAGCTTTTATGACTGTCACCACTAGCTCCTGGAGCTCAACCCTGGAGTCATCCAGGTGCACATGATACACACCCCTGCTCCAGCATCAGGAGAGCCCTGTGGCTTCTCCATCTGTATTTTCTTTCGACTCTTCCTTTCCCGTGCTCCCTTCTTCTAGCGTTCTGAACTACGCAGCTTTTCCTTGCTTTTTTGCTCTGGACAATTAATTCCAGTATCTTCCCCTGCCTTCCATCTCCCTGACGTGTACTTCTTGTTCTTTTCACTTAACGCGAAAATGATCCTGGTCTTTGGTGGTTATCCCTTGCTGTCTCTTCAACATTGCTGTGAAGTGGACACAGAGTTTTAGAGTAGGGAGGAGACTGCACTNCCCAAGCTTGGATATGCTAAAACCTGGTTCCATTTCAGCAGAGGGGCAGGGTGAGGGCAGTGGAGTGGGCCGAACTCAGGCAACACGTANCAAGAACCTCTTCCTTCTCCCTCCTCCATAGTGGTCTAAGCTTGCTTTGCTGGTACTCTATGATAACACTAATTTGAACAAGGTGAGAAATACCCATTGTGTTCTAAGCACTTAGAACTACTGTGATAAGTACACACATGCAGCCTGAAGGTANGAAAGGGAGGTTTGTGTAGTGCCTTAGCACAGAAGGAAAGCTCTAGTCCACTACAGTGACATTTCCAGGTTGGTTTCAGCTTCTTGATGTTGCCGCTCATTGTGTTTTCTCAGGTCTTTGCATGCCTGGCTATTTTTTTACAAGATGCAGACATTTTGAATTTCACTTTCTTGGGTTCTGGGTATTTTTCTGGACTCAGCTCTGTCTCCTGCATGTAGAGGAGTCTTGCAAAAATGTGCTTGGGCTCTCTGTCCTGCATGTGGCCAGAAGGTGATCTCAAAGGAGTAGTGGGGTATTGTGGCCTTCCCCTCCTCTGTTCCTGTGTCTTGTGAATCACTGTCTTCCTTAACCTAGTGCTCAGTATCTATAACTATCCTTTCCTTTCCTAGATTTTGTCAGGTCATTTGGGATGGGAAGGCAAATCCAATTTGTGTTGCTTTATTTTGTTTAGAAGTTGAAGTCCAGGGGGAAGACTTGGGTTTTTGATTCTTTGTTAAGTTAAAAGAGAGATGAGATGTCATGCTGTTTGTTATAGCTCCACATCATAAACAACCAAGTGTCAACAGCAGGTAGATAGATAACATGAGGCACAATAGTAGGAGGAATTCTATCATGGGGATGAATAAGCTATAGCCAAACTATCAGTGTGGGTGAGTCTCACTCTAACATAGTGGTAAACAAAAGAAGCCAGATATAAAAGGAAATTGGACAACTGGACATGGGGCTGGGGGAGGTCCTGATTATGCTGTTGTTTAATGACCTGGGGACGGGTTGTAGGAAGTCTCACCTNAGCAAATTCCTTGCATTGTATGTTTATATGTGACTTTACATTATGTGCCAGTTTTAAAAAGTACCCATTGTGACAGAAAGGTCAGGGACATAAGCCATATACAATGGTGGTTTAGCAGAACTGGATTCCCAGTCTGAAGCCCAGAAGGAGAAAGTGCAGTCTAGAATCTCAGCAGAAAGCAAGTCACCTCCTCTAGGTTTAGGGTGGACACTTGTGAGAAGACCCATGCACTGTACAGATACCATAGGTCCAAATCCATGCTGCTAGGTTTAGGGTGGACACCTATGAGAAGACCCATGCACTGTACAGATACCATAGGTCCAAATTCTACCAAGCAAATGGTCTCTTTTAACCATTTTGAAAAATGTTCCTGCAGGTTTGGTTTATAACACACTGGTCACAGTCTAAGGAATTATTTCTGCATGTGACAGGCAAAGTTGCTGTTTTAGCTCCAGAACACAGTTTTGTTGACATAGCTGAGTTGTATAGCTTTTGTACAAGTCCCCCTTTTAAAGCACAAGCCATNAACAGTAAGTAGTGTGTCTGTTAAGCATTACATCTCAAATACAAAGGGTGCTATCTACATACACTGGGACTCAGACTCTGGTGTTCAATGAACGAATGCTAGATAGGTGTGGAGTAATGCTGTGTGCTAAGCTTTGTAGGAAAGAGTTTTTCTGTGTCCTGCCCGGGCTCCTGCGGCTGCTCAGACCCAAGTAATCACACAGAGGCTTGTATCATTTACAAACTTATGGCCTAATGGCTCAGGCTTCTCATTAGCTAGCTCTTACATCTTAAATTAACCCATTTCTGTAAATCTATACTTGCCATGTGGCTTGTGGCCTACCAGTATCTTTACATCTTGCTTTTNCTGGCAGTGTCTAGCAGCATCTGCTCAGCTCTGCTTTCTACTTCCTCTCTCTCTAGTTAGAATGTCCGACCTAACCTTATTCTGCCTCACCATTGGCCAACAGCTTTATTTATCAACCAATCAGAGCAACACACATTTACAGCATACAGAAAGGCATCCCCATCAAAGCTTAATGCTAAATTTGCGTGTTTTTGATTAAATGGGCATTCTTTTAGGGTTTTACTAAATACTTCAAGTAACCTGCACCAAAGAGCATTGTCAGTTGTATCACATAAAGTCAAAACAGTGTTCTCCNAAGTGGGATTGCATACTCTACGGAGGGTGAACTCCACGTGGGTCTCTTGGCGTGTGAAAAGAAACACTAAGGATTGATGAGGCAAAGAGAAGCAGCACAGTGTGGTTTGGTTTTAGTTTGTGAGAAATTTCAGATATGGTCCTTATCCATTCTCTGTAACATGAATTTTTAAAGGTCTTATTAATAAAAAACCTGGAGCCAGATACTGGGGTGAACACTGAAAGATCAGAGAAACAGAACAAGCCATAGCCAACCGCACCTCACCAACTCCTCAGTTGATCTTTCCTCAGATTGCAAGTCTTTGAGTCCTCACTCAAATGGATCTCAGCTGAACTGCTGCAAAAAGTCCTAAAGGCTTAAAAGCCTCTAGTTCCTGATCCTCACATCTTATGTACCTTTCTGCTTCCTGCTATCACTTCCTGGGATTAAAGGTGTGTGTCACCATGCCTGGCTGTTTCCAGTGTGGCCTTGAACTCATAGAGATCCAGATGGATCTCTGCCTCCCAAGTGATAGGATTAAAGGTGTGTACCACCATTTTCTTGCCTCTGTGTCTATCTAGTGGCTGTTCTGTTCTCTGACCTCAGATAAGTTTATTAGGGTGCACAATATATTGGGGGACACAATATCACCACAATTCTCTCCCTCCATGAACCTAGAAGTAGTAATGAGTCCTGCATTATCAATATTAAAAGCTCAAGAGAAAGGAGGTATATCAATATTCTTAAGTAAGGCATCTTATTAAAAAGGAGGAGAAGGAGGTAGGGCTTACTCTAAACTTGCACCCAAATCTAAAATTACAAGACCACTTTAGTCTAGAAGACCCCTGTTGCTGTTGTTAACTTAGCTACAGCCTGCCAGATACAGTGGAATTATTAAGGGACTGCATTTGTCTANGAATTGATTGGTCAGCACTTTCACAGGAGAGTTTCGAGACACTTTCATAGCGCTCAATAGACAAATAGGTACGAATCACTAGATTTCATCAGTGTGNGGGGTTCCTCACACTAGAAATAGCCACCATTTGATTCGTGTGACTTCTGGGTAGATACCAGAAGGCACTCAGGTCAGCACGTAGTAGACAGACCTACAGATTCATATTTGTTGAGGCTTATTTGCAATAGCCAAGCTAGAGTCTGACTAGTTAGCCGTCAGCAGATAAACAAAGGAAAGATGGTATACTTTTTTTTTTTTAATTCAGCCGTACAGAAGAACAAAATTATGTCATTCGCAGGGAAGTGGGTGGAACTAGAGAGCATCATGTTAAGAGAAATTACCCAAACTCAAACAAATACCATGTTTTCACTCATACGCAGAATCAAGATTAGTAACAGTAATAGGTGTATGTGAGGGGGCGTGGTAAAGAAACTGCCTTCATGACCATGCCATTATTGGGGACAAGGTTTTTATTGTGAATAAGAGAGAACATCCAGAGGCATCTGGAAGAGTCCAGAGCAAAGAGAAAGAAAACAGACTGGACATGGCCAGAGNTATCTGTAAGAAAAGCAAGAGAGANTAGTGAAGNTGGCTGATGGGCAGGGGGAATTCTTTGCCTTTCTGTGGAGAACAGATGGATAGCTGGAGGAGGGGGCCAGGCTCTGAGATGGATAACAANTACTTGTGAGTAGAGACTGAGGAAACTTGGAGGCCAGCATGGGCTTTGATGTGCAACCAGTGGTACCTGCCCCTTCTGCCAGAGGCAAGGGAAATGACTCCTTTGGGGCATGGGGAACCCATTTCACTCGCACCTGAGGGGATGCAGGCTTTTAGCTAGCCACCAGAAATCCTTCTGCAAGTTGAGCTTATTTCTAGACATACACATTTCCTGAGACCTTATAATAGTAATAAGGCATGAAGACAGAATCGGAGACTCTAGCGTCAGATAGGAACAGAAGGAGGGGTTCAAGAGAAGGTAAAGGGAAGCAGTGAATATGCTCCAAGTACATTGTTGTCCTAGTAGAAAAATGTCATAATAAAACACATGCTTTTAGCCAGGTGGTGGTGGCACATGCCCTTAATCCCAGCACTCGGGGAGGCANAGGCAGGCAGATCTATAGAGCAAGTTCCAGGACAGCCAGGGATACACAGAGAAACCCTGTCTCAAAAGACAAAAAACAAAACAAACAAATAGAAACATGTTCTTTTGATAAATGAAAATGGGCCAATGAATTGCTAGTCTTGNGCCTTTTGTCTTGTTATTTTCGTCACATATTCCTTTCATCATTTCTGAGGTTGTTTTTGTTGTGTCTTTATTCTCTGTGATGCATTCTGGGAAGTGTCCTCAAATCCAGTGCCCAGTTCTGTCTTCTACTGATGTGTGCAATTTTCTGTCTTAGCTGAACTTTGAGCTGCTTGTGGCATAGGACAGTGTGCCTCACCTTCCTAACGTTGCGATCCTTTAATACAGTTCCTCATGTTGTGGTGACCCCCCCAACCATAAAATTATTTTCATTGCTGCTTCATAACTGTAATTTGCTGTTATGAATTTTAGTAATGTAAGTATCTGTGTTTTCCAATAGTCTTAGGGGTCAGGTGACCCCTGTGAAGGGTCGTTCAGCCCCCAAAGAGGTTGTGACTCACAGATTGAGAACCACTGGCTGCCGGGCGGTGGTGGTGCACACATTTAATCACAGCACTCTGGAGGCAGAGGCAGGTGGATCTCTGAGTTCGAGGCCAGCCTGGTCTACAGAGTGAGTTCCAGGACAGCCAGAGCTGTTACACAGAGAAACCCTGTCTTGAAAAACCAAAATCAAAAAAAAGAACCACTGGCATAGGTGCATTCTTTGCACTTGGTTCTTTTTGTGTATTCCTGGTTGTCTTGACAGTGTCTCATTCTTTCTCTGCAGTTGCATTCTGGGCCCAAGACCACAGAGAGATGTTTTCTAGAAGACTTTGTCTTCTCGTTCCTTAGCGACTAAATCTAAGATAAGCAATGTCTCCAACTTCCTCTTAGGGCCTAGAGTTTTCTGCTTTTTCTTTCAAGGATTCCAGACACTGACACAAGGGTGTCAAAACAGATTTTTTTTATCTTCCTTACAGCAACCTTGCCACATTTCTAGATCGCCAAGGTTCAGTAGTTGGCCCCCAGGCACACTTGGGCTCCAGCCTGCGATCACTGAGGAGTTCTTCCTTACTAGTTACACACACTGCATTCTATGTGTGTACTCTGTCAGTTCCATTTTCAAAATGTGTTGAAGGACCAGACAGGTGACTTAGGCCTGTAATCCCAACTGTTCAGAGGCTCAGGCAGGAGGATCAGGAGTTCAAGGCCAGGCTGTGCTACATAGCACGACTGTGTCAGTCTCAGGAAGAATGAGTAAGAATGAATGACCTATGGACTTGTGATTAGATGGGATGGCTGGGGAGTGACAGGAAAACTTAGGAGTCCTCACTGGTTTTCGTGATTTCAACCATTTTGCAGGTTCAGGCAGCTAAACTAGGTGAACTTTTTTACTCCCTCAGTCCAGATGCCCTTTTACCAGATGGCTTTCTGCAGACACCTATCCGGGCTGCCGTTTCATTAGTAATGGGGAAAGCGTATTTGTGTGTATGTGGTCATTAAGTGTTAGATCCTGGTTTTGCTTCCATTAACGCTGTAGGAGAACCCTNTAGATCAGTATTTTCCAATGTGCCATGGCCTGGCATTTTGACAAACCACTAAGAAAAATAAATTGCTGGTCACTGCTCGGGTGTTGTGGTAATGTCAAATGGCTATGTTCTAAGTTTTCTGAGAGCCTTCTCTCAACTTCTCATTGCAAAGCAGTAAAGCACCTGGTGGGGCCAATCCACTCTTGGATGGTGGTCCAGCATTTGCTAGCATTTGGCGTTGTGGGTCAGGGGTGAACACTAGTCCTACTCTTTAAACTTGTTGATTTACATTTTCCTATTGTCAGCAACCTAGTTTCTTCTGCGGAGATGTCTCCGTAAGCGCTTGCTGTGGNGCACCCTGCCCCCTTCCTCTGCAAACATAAGCTGGCTGGTCTGCATGGGGTACTGTCACTGGTGTGCCTCCAGTCATCCGTACACATCTTTGAAGATGTGATCATACTAACAGGGCTTTTGGTCTGCTAGAAGGTCTCCGTTGGTCTTCACACTCCGGCCGGACTGTTGTCTGGCTAGAGTGAGTCTAAGATGCCATTGATTGCAGAGATGTTAAAGTGTGGAGACACCTGGGTCCCAGGACACCTTGTAGATGGACCCAAGACTGCTCCCACATCTAATTACTGCCGACTGCCTAGGGACTAGCTGATGAGATGGACCTGCACTGTGCTGTCAGGGAGAGCTGGGCACCTCTTCTCCAGTTGGCTGGGCGTCCCTCCTTAGGAGCTGTATTGTCTTTAGCATGGACCAGTGATGCGAACATGAGCCTGCTTCTCTGATCTGGTGGTGCTGGTGTATCTTCTGCTGTCTCTAAGACACATTTTTTTTTTTTTTANCTGAGTTCTTTTTTTGTTTTTTTCCTTTCTTCAACCTTCTTCTACCCTGCCAGCCTGAGCTCACTGCCATTAGACGTTCCTCGTGCTCCTGGGTAGCCTGCCTGTTGCTGCTTTACAGTAGTTTCTCAAAGTATGCTCATTACACCTCCATAGTCTTTGATACATGTAGTACATAGAAAGGTTCTACCTACTTTAATAGCTCTCTGGTTACTTCTTGACAGTCTGAGGTAGAGCAGTCATGTTGGCTGGCAAGAGGGGATCCGAACTCAAGCCCTCGTGCTTGCATAACAGACATCTCACCCACTAAAATGTCTTCTCTCAAGGTCTGCCCTTCATTTCCTCAGTGTGCATCTACCGAATGTCTGCTCTGTGACCCCGTGGTCACTAAGCACTGAGGGCACAGCAATGAGTAACAGACATGCAGGGTGCATCTGTGCGCTGGTCTTCATCGGAATATCCCTTCTGCTTCCTCCCAGTTTTCCTAAACTGAAGCTTGTTTTGTCCATCTTCTCTTCATTTTTCAGGTCTCTTTCTCAGAAAGATGTCAGCTTTGAAAATTCTCATCTTAGTGCTAGGATGTTCCACA
>LZPO01066292.1:461039-471952 GCA_001675575.1 Neotoma lepida
GTAGGAACGCACTGGGGGCAGTGTAGGTGGAGGCTTTTTTTTCCAGTCTTGGCTGCCAGTTCCAAATAACTAACACCGAGGCTTACTGTTACTTATACATCCGTGGCCAATAGCTCAGGCTTGTTGCTAGCTAACTCTTAAATTAACCTATATNTCTGATTTACGATCTGCCACGTGGATCATGGCTTGTTACCTCATTTTCTATACATCCTGCTTCCTCAGCGGCTGGCTGGCATTTTCCTGACTCTGCCTTTCTTCCTCCTAGAGTCCTCTGTGGCTGACTGTCCTGCCTATACATCCGGCCTGGCTACCAGCCTGTCAGCTTTTTATTAACCAATGAAAGTAATGCATATTCACAATGTACAGAAGGATTATTCCACATCGGGGCAGAAAGTATACTACCCAGGTAGTCTATTTGAGGAAACTAGTCAAGAAATACTCAATAAAATAGTATCCAAAATCTCAGCCATGTGAACAAGACAAAGAATGAGTTTGTAATTAAACTATAATCTCAAAAATAAAACGNTGTTTACAGACAGACTTTGTAAGAGTCAATGTAGATGTTAGGGACATGGAATCATAAGAATTTTGGATCACTGAGATTAAAAAGTCATGAATTTGAGAGGGAGTGGGGGTCATAGGTGGAGTCAGAGAGAGGGCCAGAAACAATGAGAATACAGGACTCATCTATGAAATTCTCAAAAATAAATTTTAAAAAGTTTCATCAGGTGAATCTTATTAGAGGGGAAATGTTTATAGCCTTGGCTAAGATTCTAAGCCATCACAAACTCTAGTGCAAAGGAAAAGAGGAAAATGGAGATTAGATGTGGTCTCAAGCCTGGCTGAGGTTTTTGGATTGGGCGGAAGAGCCCCAGCACCTCTCCATGACACACAGCATGCTACTTCAGTAACATCTCAGAGAAGGCTGTTGTTAAACTGACATGGTATGTGTTCTCTGTCTGTCTCTGTCTCTCCTCTCATCCTTGTTCAATTCCCACATCTGAACTCTCAGTCTTTCCATTAGGGAAATCAACCGTAGACCCAGCTCAGATGAGCTGTTTCTGCCTAGTGATGTAAAAGAGGAACACAGAGCTTTGACTGAGGCCTGTTTCTCTGTATGTGAGAGCACTGTGTGTGTGTGTGTGTGTGTGTGTGTGTGTGTGTGCGCGCGTGTGGTGTGTATATATATGTTTGTATATGTGCAAGTACACATGAATGTATGTGCGTGTACATGTGTAAGTCAGGACCTCAAGTGTCTTTCCTCATTGTTCTCCATCTTGTCTCTGAGATGGGGTCTCTCACTGGACTTAGAGCTGGTCATCTGGGCTAGACTGGCTGGCCAGAGTCTCCAGGATTCCGTTATCTCCAATCCTTGACAGGGCTGGGATTAACAGGTGCATGCCACCCCNCCTGGCTTTTTATGTTGGTTCTAGGATCTGAACTCAGCTCCTCATGCTCATGAGACAAATACTTTATCCACTGGGTCATCTCCCCAGTCCCCATGCTTCCTTTTTATACAAGCCATCCTCCATGGAATACTGTGTGGATTTTAACGACAGTTCTCATCCACGGTTACACAGTCCTGGGAAANGTTCAGTGTCATCAGAAAGGTACTAGGTTGAGAACAGGGTGTGGGGTGTGGAGATGGAGACAAAGAGATGGGGATGGAGAGATGAGCACGGCCAGGACAAAGTCTCCAAAGTCCAGGGCAGTCGGGAGTCATTGAAGGTTTTATGTGTTAGATTTCTGTGGCTGCTTTGTGGAGCCTGANTTAGAAAGAATAAGCCTGAAGGCAGAAACCAGTAAGAAGTGTGGTATCCAGTTCTGGGGAGGAATTCTGTTTATCCCCAACCCTGTGTCCTAAGTGTCTACAAATTTCCCTTTTTACATTTATATAGGTCCAGAGTTGGTGTCAGAGGAAAGCTCACTTTCTGCTGTGGGAATGTTCTTTCTTGTTGGTATGGACCAACCCTGCAGCTTCCTTGGGAGGATCTGGTCTCCCCAAGTCCCAGCAAGGTGACAGCAGACAAAAATCCAGTTCATCCCACTGCCTCATTTCTCTTGACCTCGAGAGACGGCCCTCCAGACATGACTGGCTGTCAGCCTCACAGACTTGATCTTCCTCTCCCAATCTCCTGCTCCCTCTGTGACTTGGTTACCAGTCTGTCTTCCTGAATACTCTCTAACACCAAAAGCTCCAGTCTGTAGTAGCAACAATTAAAACTCTGGTTGAATTTGTAGTCTCATTAAAGTTATGACACGGAGAAGAAAGAAATNGGTCATAAAAAATCAGTTTGCATGACTTTTGTGACTTGGAGTATCCCAAATCCCAAAGAGTCTTGTCCACAAATGTAGTCCCTCCTCTTCCTCCTCCTCCTCCTTCTTCTTCTCCTCTTCCTCCTCTTTCTCCTCGTTGTCCTCCACCAGGTAGCATTCAGTAGTCTTGCTATCAGGAACTGGCTACCCTCTAAGAGAAAGCCAGTTCTTTTCACATTCTACATTCTTACTGTCTCTGATTACCTCTAGACTGAAAACTAGAATTATATCTGGGAGAAACATTTTGTTTTCTATCAAAGGTCTCCCAAGNTCCTTTGCATTGATTCTTTTAAAATAGCCAATCTTGAAAGACTGTGAGGTCTGACCCCNGCCAATGTGGAAAAGGCACAGTCACCATCTGTATTAGAATATAAACAAAGTGAGTGTTCTGCCTCCATTTGAGTCATGGCATACTCTTTTTGCAAAATAAAATTGCCTTGCCATGTCACTTTAGCTTTGTTCCTGTGCTTCTTTGTGTGACACTAAGAATATTTGTTTTCAACCTATCCCAACGTGTCTTCCAAGATCCAGAACCAAAAAGAAGGCTAAGCCATGAAAAGAATTTTAAATCTTTGCTCTTTCTTATCAGCAAATCCCTTGAGAATACATATGGAAGAATGAGGGCTTGACAAAGGAAAGAAGGGTGTAATTAAGATTATGCTGTAAGTTTCAATATTGTGCTCTTCCCATATACTTAGGCTACAAATGCTGTCTTGGGCAGCTGGGAGTGGCTGTAGTTTTTGTTTATTTTTNTTTCTCAGTTTGCTCACTAGAAGCTGTCACTCTAAGATGTACTGCACTAGCTGACACAACAGGCTAGAGATTTCTGGATATAATGTATAGGAAGAAACACAAAGGCTTAAGAAAGGACTTAAGAGTGAATANGTCATTAGCCTCACTCAGCATGACCCTCACTCAGCAAGACTAAATATACTCATAATTATGAAATCATTGAGAAATACACTCCTTCAAGGAGTGGTGGAATCCTTGTGAGCACTGGAAGGCTAAGGGTGCAAATGGGAGAAANGGCACTGAAATCATCTCCCTGTTTGTGTAAGGATGATGGAAGGGAGTAACGCTCACAGGCAGCACAACACTGAGCTATTACAGGCATGCCATGTGACCCAGCAAGGAGGCACTTGCCCTTAATCCTAGCATTTAGGAGGCTGAGGCAAGAGATCACAGATTGAAGACTAGCTTGTGTTACACAGACATCCCACCCTCAAAAATAAATAAATGAATAAGTAAATAAATAAAGATCTCGATCATTGGCAAAAGTGCCAACTTTGACTCTGTGTTAGTATCGGATTAACTAGACAGTTAAGAGGTCCAGAATTAACTGGGGAAGCCCTATTGTCTTGGCACTTGGGAGGATGAGGCAAGAGCATTGAGTGGTCCAGGCTAAGGCAAGACCTTGTCTTAAAAAAAGAAAAAGTTAANAATTGAAACAATGGGCAGCTGCCCATAAGGTTTTATATGATTTGTGAAACTACCACATTCTAANGGAGGTGAAAAGAGGCTTTATTTGAGGCCCTAAATGCAAATCCTTCTTCAGTCCCCACTCAGTTACCCAGCCTTATTCATTTAGAGACTGAGCCTCCTTCCAAATGAAGGAAAGGAGCATATACTNAAGATGCCTTAGTGTCATGGCAAANGTATGGTTGGCCTCTTCTTCCTTGTCTTCTCCNAGTAGAAGGTTATGGATNCAGTTGAATGTATTGTGAAGGGAAGACATAGCCCAAATCTTTGACTGTGAAATGGGAGACTAGAACACTACTGTAAACTACCAGTTTGATGTTGAGCAGATCATAAAGACTTTGTTCTAACCATCTTCACATCTGGCCCTGGCCNTGCCCAACCCATCCTGCTGTTGTGTGTATTGAAAGAATACACTCATCAAATTTCCACATTGACTTCCTAACCTCTGCTATGACAGCTATCATGACAAAAATTGTAAATTAGGCCTTGAGCACAGTACTGTCCAGTCCAAGTATAGCATGGGCTGCATATTAAAGTTTTCTCTTGCCACATTTTTAAATGTTAAAAAAAATAGAAGAAGCTAATTACTAACAGNTCATTTTATTTAATACAACATAAAACAGTACCATTTTGATATGTAATCAATATGTATAAAATGTATCACCTTTCCACCATGTGGGTCCAGGGATCAAACTCAGGTCATCGGATTTGGCTGCAGACACCTTNACTCACTCAGCCGTCTCCTCGGCCCTGACCCAGTGATTTCTAATCTCTCACTCATAGCGCAGGGAGGGTCAGGATTGGGTCAGAATTTGTGTGATCATTCCTCACATCCCACAGCTGGGACACAGCTTTGGAGACCTCACCTTCACTCTGAATGTCTTTTCTTGGCAAAATTGCTAGCAGAGACTTCTTGGCTATCAGATACCTCCATAACCAGAGGTCTGAGACTGGCAGGAGAAATTAACTGTCTGCAACAGGAGTCCTTGCTCGGAGGAAGGGGAGTGCCTGGTGGAAATGTGTACATTGGCTGCGGGGAAGTCAGTGAAATAAGGCAGAAGTGTAAGTGGGAAGCCAGGGACTGTAATTTCCTGCTGGTTCTGGTTTGTCCAATTCTCTGTTGCTCCGCTTCCTCTTTCTCTTCGTCTCCTTTCTGTTTGTTTCCTGTTTCCTATCTTACCCCTTTCCCCTTGCCTCCTGCCCCATCCTTTCCTACCTGTATCCTGTTCTGTCTTCGAGATCCACAGTGGTAGGAATAAACTCCAAGGGAACATTTACAGAAACCGGGTTTCTTTTTCCAAACAGAGTCTCCAGTGACTAGGGATGGATGTTACTGTCACAGTTCACTGTCAACTCTACTATTTTCACCTAGAAAATGGGCCGAGGTTAAAGGCTAATTTTATTTGCAAAGGTGTGGAAAAGCAATTGTCCTTGCTGATGGACCTAAAACTTGGTACAAGCTGTACACAAACTACAAATACACGTGCCTTTTGACCTAACTATTCCATTCCTAGGAATTCGTACTGCAGGTATATTCCAATAAGTAGCAAACCTCTTTTTTAAAAAAATCTCTTCTCCCTGGAGCATCCAGAACTGATGTACCTAACGAGGAAGTAGCATTCTTTGGAATTCTTTGCAGCTGCTGATATGANGTGACTCATGTTATATTATAGCCAACAAGCCTGTCTCGGTTGTGAATGAGTAAGTAGGTGGTATCTCCCTGTCAGACCTCCCTCTAATTTTTCCAATGGAGTGTCACANAGAACACCTCATGACACCCATATGGGTTACAGGTTCAGCACTTGAACTATTCACCAGTCGTTCAGCCTATCTGGCAATGACTGAGGCTGGGAGGATTGAGACAATGTAATAGGAGACGTTGGGCAAGAAGTGATTAAAAAGCAACCTCCCAAACTACTCTGGTCACAGAGCCACCTGGTGCTGCCGCACTTGAAACGCCAGAGCTTTGTGTGGACACAGAAGTCATCTTCANCTCTTGTCTCAGGCAAGAAGGGACTCCTCTAGTGAGAGGGGCTTTAACACTTTGTTGTCACTGTAACACTAGGGGCAGGAGTTCAGTACAGTGTCCTCTCAGAGCCCTTGGGTTAGTGATGCAGAGGGCCAGCCTCCCTCAGCTCTTCTGAGACTCAGCATCAACCCCTACACCTTCCTAATTTGTAGAAAGATGACATGCAGTAACAGGATCCTAGAGAAAGAGGCAGGCATCTCGTGCCGGTACTGGGCACACTGTGCAATGGATAAGAAGAGGAGATCTACATGGAATCAGGCCCAGTGTGCTCCTCTGAAGACATGGAAAATCTGGGGCTCGGAACCCACTGTGGATTCTGACTAGCGTGTTCTCCAGCCTCCTCCATTCTTTCCAGCATCTTGGTGTTTTTTTTTTTGTTTATTTGTTTTTCTTTGGTTTAGATTTTTGGTTTCTACACAGGGTTTCTCTGTGTAGCCTTGGCTGCCCTGGAACTCTCTCTGTAGACCAGGCTGGCCTCAAACTCAGAGATCTGCCTGCCTCTGCTTTCTGAGTGCTGGAATTAAAAGCTGTGTCAGCATCACCTGGCTTCCAGCATCTTTTAATAGCTTCTAAACATTCTGAGACTGATGAATGCCAGGGGAATATCAGTATGTTCTAGAAAATAAAAACCTGTGCTGCCTTTCTATCAATGCACTGTCTCAGCCACACACTGGAATATAACCTTAAAAGGGAGCATTAGGGTTGAGTACAAGAGCATGGCACTTGCTGGTCCTTGTTGGACAAGCCTTCCTGTGCTTAATTCCTCATCTGCTNTGCCAGTGTTTGAGAATCTGTGACAATTTACTGACCTTCTATGAACGGCAGAGGTGGGATGTANCAGAACAGTGTTGGGGANTAGAATGCATATATGCAGGGAGATAATTCAGAAAGAAAAATGGCTGTGCCAAAAATAAATTGAACCTCTGAGAGTCTGAAACAGTGAGAAACGATCCCTGCCTGTAATTGAGGCTGTGTTCACTGTGAGGACAGGTGTTTGCCCTCTGATAATAAGCAAGACTGTAATTCTAGGTGTGAGTATGAGGCATTGTCAACAAGGGTGGCTCCAGAGAAATTCAAAACAATTGCTCAAGATCCAATGCTAGCCCACAAGCATATTCTCACACTGTAGAGAGACACTGCGGGCAGGTAGGAAACGGCCATCATTAGGCAATAGGAAAGACTTTGGTTCTTCCAAGTAAGCTAACATCTTCAAATGCTTTAGGAGCCAGCCAGGCAAGCTATTCCAGCAATGAAGAGGTGTGGCTGCGGTGTATGGCGACACACAGTGAACACCCAAGCTCTGTGGTACTGATTAGTTATGTAATGGGTGGATGATTCAAAGATCATGATGCCTAGTACGTCAGCTACTTGGCTGCTCCCAAGAAACCGGCTCCAGTCTGACACTGACTCCATGTGAGCAATCCTGGGGGTGATTGTGGATCCACAGAATCACCATCAAGATCAAATCAAATCACCACGGTGGGGAGACAAGATAGACTCGTGACTCATAGCCTTTCATCTAGAGAGGCGGGCTCAGCCAAGATCTGTGTTTCTGTGCGCGTCATTCTCTGAGGAGAATTGTGAANTTGTAGTGATAGTCTAAGGGATGGTGTGGAGTAATATTCTAATCCTACAGGTTATCCACTCTGATCCTAGAGGAGGAGGTCTCTGGCCTCAGTGTCGTCAGCTCTGGAAGGGGATGATATCTTGCCTGTAAGACACCCCCACTCACCAGACAACAGCATTGGAAGCTATGGCTCTGTGTCCTTTCCAGCAAGCCTCTTCCCACAAGTCCCCTTGACTGTAGTGTTGGTGTTGACCGGCACCACACAGCTAAGCACATTGGGGTAGTGAGAGAATCATCGGTCCTCCCATCCCCAGTGCTCCAGAAGAATCAAGAAACCATATANTCCCGAGTACAAACCCTCGCCCCATTTCTTAACTGGATGACTATCAACAATTAATCTCTGAGTCTCCATTTCTTCATCTGTAAAGGAAGGATAACAATTTGTTCAGGGATGGGAATGGAAGGCTGGAAAGATGTCTCAGTGACTAAGAGCACTTGCTGATCTGGCAGAGGACCTGGCTTCAGTTCCGACACCCACATGGGGTGGTTCACAACTNTCTCTGACTCCAGTTCCAGGGGATGGAACTCCCTCTTCTGGCCTCCACAAGTACTACACATACATGGTGCATGTGCATACATTCAGGCACACATATATACACATAAAATAAAAATGGAAATAATTTTTAGAGAGCTGCAAGTCTTTTAAGTCATCCACTAAAACTTCCTGGAGTCTTTCTGTTACAAGAATCTCCTACTGCACCTTTGGGCACTTGACTGTCCATCCCTGCTTTCATGCATCCAAGCAAGGGAAATTCTTTTCAGGAGTCCTGAGATGCTTCCCGAAATATAATTCCCAGGGGCTTCTCCCATTTGAAGGACAATGCTTGCTCGTACAGGGTGGTAATTTCCGGATGCTGACTAAACACAGCTCTGCTCTGGCTGTTTTTCTTCACGTAGGCCCCAAGTGTAGACAGTGTCTCCTAAAGTTGAGCAAGGCCATGACCCTATCTATATGACACGATTCTTGGTGCCAACCTTGCATTCTTTACAGTCCTTCTTTCTCCAGAGAGAACACTCNCNANTCTTTCTGTTTGGTCCCGTGCAGTAAGTTCTGCATCTGCTTGCTCTCCTTGGGTGCTCATCTGTGTGGCACTTGCACCTGAGCGTGGTCTGTCCTCCTTCACCTATCACAGTCACACCTCTGGCTGCCAGGCTACATCCTCACCCCTACTCCCTCCTATTCTTACACCTGTGTTGTTTTCCTTCTTACTAAATCCTAGAACCGGNCTTTATATTTGTGCCTGTGAGATTTCATCTCACTGGATTCCATTTGTCATCCCAGGCAGTGAGAACTTCTTTGTAGTGCAATGCACTCATTCTCTCATGAGGGCAAAGAATTGTGCAAGATTCACGGGGTCAAACACAATTCTTTGTTCNACCCTTAGAAAATTTCCTCCAACCTGACATTGAATCAATCTTTCCTTCTTTTTCTTTTCTAAACTNGTGTTGTGCTACCATCCAGCTAATATATCTTTATTTAACCTCAATTTTATGACAGGAGACTTTGTTTAGTGTCTTATTCAAGTTATTATTTCTTGAGCAAACATTTATCTAGTACCTGCTGTGTCTTGGCACTGTCCTAGATACTTGCAGAGCAGGCAGTGCTGTGGTGGTAAATATTTAACAGCCCAAGGAGGGGAAGCCCTGGTTCATAGTGCCTCCTGATCTCCATAAAGTACTACTTCTCACATGGAAGATTTCAAACCACCAATATGTTATCATTGAGCACGAAGCTGGGAAGAGATGTACGTGCACAATCAGCTCTTGTGAAGGAACATGAGTCGATTGCAACACTCCACTGATAATGTCCAGATGATCCATGCATTAGCTCTGCCTGGGCAAAGCTTGTGGGGGTTGTTATAGGTTAGTGATTCAGTCTNGAACTTCCTCACCTAGACTTTAAAAGTTCCATTAAGGGGTTGGGGATTTAGCTCAGTGGTAGAGTGCTTGCCTAGCAAACACAAGGCCCTGGGTTTGGTCTTCAGCTCTGGAAAAAAAAAAAGTTCCTTTAAGACACTAACCCAGGAGCTGGAGGGGACAGTGAGTACAATGCTTACTGAGTATGTATGAGGATCTGGGCCTGGATCCCCAGCGTCCACAGAAGAAGCAGGGCCTGATGATGCCCACTACAGCCCCAGTGCAGGAATGGTAGAGATGTCCATCTCATGCTCTTATTGATGAGCCAGTTCAGCTACAGGTGAGGTCTAAGTTCAGGGAGAGACTCTGTCTCACAAACGATGGAGATGTATTTGAGGAGTGTATCCCAATTTCATCCTGTGGCCTCTACACCTATCTATACAGGTGAGCACACTTGCACACATATGTGCATGCATCACACACACACACACACACACACACACACACACACACACACACACACACAGAACTCCCCCCATAATTTGTCTGTTTCTAATCTTCTAGTACTATTCTCCCAAAATTTTCAAAGCTCTCAGTCAGAGATTTAGGCAGCTCATTGTGAAATACTCTCTATATTTTGGAACAAATTTTATACCTGAACTAATGCCCAGCACTCAGAGTGTCTCTCTCTCTCTCATCTTTTTTTTTAATGGTTAAAAAAAGTGTGTATTTAGAATTAGCCAGCTGGACTCATTTAGATGATCCCAATTTTGTTGGCAACATCCAAAGCATTATAATCAGGAACCAACCAACCATACACCTTCTTCTCTCCATCAGGCCTTTCAGGATGCTGACTTTGGCCACATCAGTGTCATAGAGTTTCTTCCCAGCCTGTTTGAGCTCATGCTTGCTGGCCTTGACATCCACAATGAACACAAGTGTGTTGTTATCTTCTATCTTCTTCACAGCTGACTCAGTAGTCAGGGGGATTGAATGACGGCATAGTGGTCAAGCTTGTTTCTCCTGGGCACGCTCTTTCGAGGGTATTTGGGCTGCCTCAGGAGCCACCGGAAGGTGGGTGGGTGGATGACGTGCAGTATCTTCTTCTGTTTGTGGCTGTACATACTTCTCNGCATGCTTCTTGGCTTTCAAGGCCTTCTCTTNGGCTTCGGCTTCGGGAGGGGTAGGAGCTTCCTTCCTCATTTTTGGCACCATCTTCCAGAGTACCTCTTTATTCTATCTCCTNATTTGTTTGGTTCTGTTGTTGAGACAGAATCCCCCACCCCCTTTCTTATGTAGCCTTAGNTGTCCTGGAATTAACCATATAAACTAAGCTGTTAAGAGGCTGGCGTTGGACTCCCAGAGATCTGCCTGCATCTGCTTGCTGACTGTTGGAGTTCACCTGCATGGCCAGCTTCCTTATTCAGCCTGGAAGTTTGATTTTTAACCAGTGTTGATCTTTCTCTTTTAGATGCAAAGATCTTTCCATTTGATAAAAAGATACAAGAAAACATGGATAATCGAGTTGTTGGTGAATGTCTTTAATCCCAGCACTTGGGAGGCAGAGTTAGGCGGATCTCTGTGAGTTCTAGGCCACCCTGGTCT
>LZPO01066292.1:476718-500625 GCA_001675575.1 Neotoma lepida
AGAGAGAAAGAAAAGAAAAATAGTCATTATGGAACCAATTACAGACTGAATTATAGAGCGCTATTTACTATGTCACCTCTGTGAGGGCACATGGGGAATCCTTGTCTGATACCACTGCCATCACTACCTAGGTGGCTTTTAATTAATGCCTTGGGCCATTATCTCCTGGACATAGTGAACTCTGCAACCAGCAATATNCGCTATGTGAACAGCTTCGAGGCAAATGTGTGGTCCCAGAGAGAGGTCAGATACTATAAACTTCAGCCTTCCTTTTGTCCTACTTAACTTTTAAAAAAATTATTATTTTTTATTGTTAAAAAAGTATTTCATGCAAGATGTGTAACGTAGACATTACATGTCCCTTCTGGAAGAGGGCAATAACTTTTCTCTGGTTATATTTTATTGTACGCCTACAGCATCAGTAGGCTAGCCTTGCCATAGCAAAGCACCACAGACCCAGTAGCTTCAACAAGATTTGTTCCTGCTGGTTTTAGGGGCTGAAAGGTCAGAACCAAACTGTCAGTGGGATTGATTTATTCTCCGGTCTCTCTTGCTTGTAAATGCCGTTCTCCTTCCTACGGCTTCCTGTGGTCTTTCATCTGTGTGCATCTGCATCTTAATCTCTTCTTAGGAGGGTACCAGTTATTGTTGGGTGAGGCCCATGCTGATGAGCTCACATAGCCTTAATTACATGTCTAAAGACCTTATCTACACACAGTCACTTCCTCTGCTGTTGGGATTTCAACATTTGAATAAAAGAAGGCAACATTTATCCCTCCTCACAACGTCCACACACATACACACACTATTTTTCTCTGTACTTCTGTACATCTCAGAATTTTGGCATGTTTACACATCAGAGAACCATCTTGAGGAGGCTGACACGTTGATATACACATACACGCACACACACACACACACACAGAGAGAGAGAGAGAGAGAGAGAGAGAGAGAGAATAATTGGGAGGCAGTCTAGTGTGGCAAGGGCTTTGAAACCACATCACGTGTCATATCAACACTCTACCATTCACAAACTGAGTAACCTTCTATGCCTCAGTTCCCTCTGTAAAATGGGAGAATAATGGTACCCNGGACATAAGACGTTGTGAAGATTGAATGAGTTGCTACATGAAGGAGTGATTGACACACAGAGAGAGTTACTAACTATGATAAACTGATTATTTCTGGGAAACATCACAGGGCTACTTCTGCAATCAGGGAAATTGCTAAATTTTAGGATNGACTCTGTTGCAGTTAAAACCATGAGATAGGAGCCTGGAGAGATAGCTCATCAGTTAAGAACACTGGCTGTTTTTCTAGAGGACCAGGGTTCAATTCCCGCACTCTCATGGAAGCTCACAACTGTCTTTAACTCCAGTTCCAAGGATCTGGCACCCTCACGCAGACATACATGCAGGCAAGACACGAATGCACATAAAATAAAAATAAATAAACAAATAGAAACCATGCAAATTTTGGATTTGGATGGAAAACTTGGATCAACTTCTCAGAAAAATTCCAATTTTACTAAAATATTAATAGATGATAACAGTGTGGAATTATGGGAGAAAAGAAGGGCTACATTATGGGTCGTCTGGGGGAAATGGTTGGAGATTTGCTGCTGACTTCAAGGTGTGACTGGTACCCTATCCACNTCTACAGCAGCCTTTCTGTGAGCCTCTGATGTGCTCCTTTGCCTTTCCGTTGGCTTAGGAAGCACCAGACATGGGAACCTGGAGGCTGGCGTCCTTTAGGACAGNTTGTTTTTTTCAGTCCTGCCTGGGGAGTCTTTATAACTGCTGACTCCTGTTTCTGGAGTGGGACCNAGGCATNGGCATTGTTCGGAGTCTCCTAGGNGATCACTGTGTGTGCTCAACATTCACAACCATTGTTTTATGGGATGTTATTTGATAAGGTAACATATTAAAGTTTAATTTCTTAGAAACAACACTCACCGAACAGGTTGTTGATAAAGAGATCTGACTATTCCGACGCTCTTCCTGTTGCAGCCCTCCTTGGCAGGAACTCCTTTGCATTTAGATTTCCTCTAAAGGATATTAGTTGCTTGAGCTGTATTAACAGAGGGGAAGAAGGCTGGGGAGATGGCTCAGTAAGCAAATTGCTTGTTATGCAAGCACTGACTTCAGATCCCCAGAACTCATGTAAAGCCAGATACAANAGATCATAGCTACAGTCCTAGCACTCCCATGACCAGANGGGAGGGAGACGTTGGAGACTCCTTAGAAACTCACGTGCCAGCTAGCCCGGTGCACACAGAGGCAAAGAGACCTTCCATCAGACAAAGTAGAATTTGAGGACAAGAACACGAAATCATCCTCGGACCTCTACACTCATGCTGTGATATNTATGTGCCTATTCTCACACACATGAGCACACATATATCATACACACATAAACATAATCATGCACACAGATCTATCTGGGCTGGAGAGATGGATGGCTCAGTGGTTATGAACACTCGTTGCTCTTACAGAGGACCCAAGTTCACCCACAGCACCCACAGGGAGGCTCACAGANACCCATAATTCCAGTTCCAGGGGATCTGATATCTTCTTCTGGCCTCTGTGGGCACAAGACACACATGTGGTACACATACATGCAGGCAAGACACTCATACACATTTAAAAAATTAAAATAAAANATGAAAAAATATTTAAAATACATATACATCTAAACATTTTTTGTTTGTTTGATTTTATTTTCGAGACAGGGTTTCACTGTGTAGCCCTGGCTGTCCTGGAACTCACTCTAGCCCCGTCTCACAAAGATCCACCTGCCTCTGCCTCCTGAGTGCTGGGATTAAAGGTGTGCGCCACCACCTAGCTTAAACATTTTTTTAAAGAGTGTAGCATTTTCACACAGCCCTGGAGGAAGTCAGAGAAGAATCTGGATAGCCCAACTGAACCCGACCTACATGTCTGTTTGGATGGCCATTCTAACCCAGCAAAGCCAGGGAGCCTGCTACCTTGCCAGCATTCATGGCATTGGAAATACAGGACTGAGTCAGCTAAGACCAGTGCCAAGAAGCCNCCGAGGCACCTCAGGTTNCCTATGACTACAAAGAAACCAAGTCNACCTAAGGTCAAATGTTCTGCCTGTATTTCCAGGCTTTCTTGATCCCCCAGCACCAGCTACCTGCCCTCAGCTTCCACCTAGAACTCAGCAATGACATGACAGAAAGGGGTTACTCTGGGTCAGAAAGGTCCTGGGAAACTGCAGTGACCTCTGGAGAATACACTTCGGGCCTTTCCCAACCAGAGCAGCAGGCGTTGCCCATCGTCTAGGTGTGGGCAAAGAAAGCACCTTCCTTCCTTAGCTGNTGCCTCTTTNAGTATCTAAATTCCTGCACAAATCCCTATTAACAATGTCCTTTGGGAGGGAAGCTGTTTAGGATTAGGCTAATAAGATAAGGCTAGAGTCNTGTGTTCATGTGTCCNAGGTGCCTACCTGGTGTACTTCCCGTAAGAGATCCATAGACGTGTGTTACAGAGGTAGAAATGTACAACTATTTCAAGACTTTCTAGAAACATGTGAAAGCTANTCTTAGCAAGAACCAGTAGAACAGGGGCGGTTTGATTGAGAGTTTGAGGAAGTGCCTGCCTCAGTACAGAGATTTCTTGCACACATGCCCATCTCAGACTTTGGGTCTCTATGTGGAATTCGAGCCACTGTGTGGAAACCAAACACATGCTGGCAGAGCAGAGTTGGCACCAGAGACATTGTAAAAACAAGTGGGAAGTTCTGTGAGGGCCCCTGCCAGGTCTAGGACTCTGCCCTGCAGCCCACACATCCCCAGGGGGGCACTGACATAAGAATGAGCCCAGGCTGGCCCCAGCCTGTCATGTGGTACTTGAAGACACTGCCCCTGACTTGCCTTCAGCCATGTGCTTTATCAGGCTTAGCTTGTCCAGCAACTCCCTCTGCTTTGATGACATACAAGCGGAGTGCTCGCCAGTTTTAAGATCTTCTGGGCCCCACAGGTAGGTTTTTATTAGAGAGTAAAACTTGAAGGAAGAACGTGATTCTGGGAAGTGGAGGCTGGTGCTTCCCTTCTCTGAGTCTTGGTCCCTTCCTTTGAAGGGTGAGAACTTTAGATTTCCCCCTCTTCTCCTAAGAGCATCTCACTGCTCCTCTATGACAGCAACCACGCTGTGATGGTCTTCTGTGTCTGCTCAAAAAGACCGTGAACACAGCACCAGGTCACACCCTAGGTCCTTAGTTCAGGGGCACACACAAAAGCACTCAAAAACGCATCTATCAAATGAGAGTAGGAAGGAAAGAAAAGAGGAAGGGGTGTGGGGGGCGGCGAGCAGGAGAGGAAGAAAGATATTAACAGATTTACATAATGGCTTCTAGGAATTCTAAATGTTTCTCAAATTTAGGAGAGAAGACAAACTTTCCTATCTAACCCTTAGAGGGAAATAATGAAGGAGCTATGGAATGGTGAGACAAGATTTCAATTTCCTACAGAAAGTTCTANAAACCAGAAAAGGAAAAGCTTAGAGAACATCCCAAGTTGCCTCTTCCTGGTGGAGATAATGACAAGGGTACTACAAGGATTTTCTCCAGTGGTGTCNGAGAGGCCTGAGGCCTGGTCAGGGCTAGAAGGTAAGAGTTGGTTAGAGTTTTGCTGTTTACACAGTTTTTAGTAGTGCTAGGAGCCGAACTCTGGGTTTGGCCACACTAGAGGGGCACTTTACCATTGAGCCCATCAGCATAGGGTTCACCTGGGAGAACTGGCTACAAGTGACTGCACAGTTGAGGACCCTGGAATTTCCTCCCTCTCTAGAGCAATTTAGGGGGGACTCGAGGGAAAGGGACACAGCTAGACTTGGAATCTCTGAGTACACCTCCCACCCCAACACACACACCTTTTTGTAGGGAGGAATGAATACAGGGAGCTGTTTATTGTTATTATTATTATTATTATTATTACTATTATTATTATTATTATTATTTTAACTATAATCCAACTTCATTTCAAGTCAAGAGGTCACAGTGTTGGGCACAGCGATGTGCGCCTGTAGACCCAGCACTACTAAGGCTAAGGCTGGAATTGCGTGAGTCAGAAGTTGGAGACCATTCTGAGCAAGGCCTTGTCTCCAAAAATAAAACAAGAGGATGGAGAGACAGCTCAGCAGTTAACAGCACTTGCTGTTCTTGCAGAGGGTCCTGGTAAGTTCCCAACACCCACATGGCAGTTCACAACTGTCTGTAACTCTATTTCTAGGATATCCTTTTCTGGCCCTGTGGGCACCAGGTACACACACGGTGCATAGACATACATGCAAGCAAAATACTCATACACATAAAACAAAAATAAATAAGTATTTTAAAATAAAGTAAATCATGAAGTCACAGAATGCCAGGATGTACCCCTTATGCCAAGCATCCCTGCTTTGTNTAACAGTAGCAGCTGGCCCTTTACTCAGCTTCTTTCTNCCCACAGGGCCAGAGGTAAATGAAGCTGTACCCTCAAGTACAAAATNTAGTGCCCCCAAAGCCTCAGTAACCACTTCTTTTTGAAATAGAGTTTCTCTGTGTAGTCCTAGAACTCACTCTGTAGATCAGGCTAGCCTTGAACNCAGAGATTTATCTGTTTCCTAAACTCTGAGGTTAAAGGAGTGTGTCACCACCACCAAGCTAGTAATCACAGTTTTTAACATACTTTGAAAGATTCTAGATTGGTTCTGAAAAAGTCCTCCCTGAACAAAACGCCAACATTTTAGGTGAAAACAGANACCAACCCCACATTATCCCACCCTGAGAAAACCTCATCCTTCACATGGTCTCAGTCCTGCCCAAACTCATTCTCCTTTGAGGGCTTTGGACTTGCTCTTTGCTCTTCTTCGATATTCNTCCCAACTTTCTCTCACTGCTTAAGTTTCTGTTCAAGCCCTGCTTTCTCAGAAAGGAACTCTCCTTTCTGACTTCTTTGTGGAATCTAAATTTAGGGCTGCTTCCTTCCCACACGTCCTCCTCGTAGCCATGTAGAATGAAAGCAAAACTCACATGACTTTGTCACTACTTCCCTCCCAAACCACATGTGTGACTCTGAGTCTATGCGTTGTCCCAGTGACCAATCAAGCTAGATTCTCTTTAACTTTCTTCCTTGGCTTTGCATAAAAGATGCTGGGTAGTGGCTTCCTTCAAGTCCCAAACTCACTCTGTCTCTCTGTCTCTCTGTCTCTCTGTCTCTCTGTCTCTCTGTCTCTCTGTCTCTCTCTGTCTCTTTGTCTCTCTGTCTCTGTCTCTCTGTCTCTCTCTGTCTCTTTGTCTCTCTGTCTCTGTCTCTCTGTCTCTCTCTGTCTCTTTGTCTCTCTGTCTCTGTCTCTCTGTCTCTCTCTGTCTCTTTGTCTCTCTGTCTCTGTCTCTCTGTCTCTCTCTGTCTCTCTGTCTCTGTCTCTCTGTCTCTCTCTCTCTGTGTAATAATGTTTGGATATCACAAGTCTCACTCATGTTAGGTACACAGTTGATAGGGTTTTACATAGTTATACATATGACACCACAATCTGCTTTAAAACCCTCTCCATTGCAGGCCNTGTACCTCGCCTGGGCAGCACAATAGAGCCAATCATGTTGGTGGAGGTGTGGGTGATCCAGCCCTGAAGATGTTAGCATGGGAGAGTTGTCCCTATTACCCATGTCTTGTACAGCATGGGTGGGGGAGAGATGCCCCCCTATCAATGTCTGAGGCAGGTGGGAGAGCAGGCCCTGCCCTTTATCAGCTGCAGCAACACAGTAGAGCTGAGCCTGAAGGTGTAGGTGTGGGAGAGCTGCCCCTGTGGATGTGAAAGCGGGAGAACTGGTCCTGCCCCTTGCTCATCACTGCAAGTGGTGAACTAGCCAGGGCAATGATGGAGACCTCACTCTGGTGATGAAGTTATACACATCTAGATGTGTATAAGAGACAGAGATAGACTACTTCCTGTTGTCTGTGAGTTAAGATGTACAAACTCTCAGCTCCTGTGGGCTGACCAACCCTGCAACCAGGCCCAGAACCAGGGTTATGGATTGGCCCATCCCAACATCCACCCCATCTGTGATCTGTTGGAGCCCATGAAGGGATCAGTCCTGCAGATCCAAAGCTGCAGGATCTCCACAACACAGGGCAACAGCAGGATAACCAAGAGGAGTTCCAGTGAGGGCCCAGCATCGATAGAGTAGCAGAATCCAGAGGCCTAGAACCAGACCAATGACTCTTTGCAATGAACAGTTGTAAGTAAAGATACATGGATGAAAGTGTTTACTGTGTGACTCACTGTGTCACACTACAGCTTCCATGATGAGACTGATTTTTTCCTCCTCTCTTTTTTCCTTTTTTCTCTTAAATTTTATTTTATTTTGTGGTGGGGGAAGGTTGCAAGAGCAGAGGGTGGCTATAAAGGGATGGGGAAATAAATGGGATAGAGATGCGTGATGTGAAAGACACAAAGAATAAATAAAAAGAAAAATAAAACCCNCTCCATCTAAAATTGTATGAGCCAGAGGCCCAGGAAGCCTACTACTAGATGGTGTCTTCTAGACATGACAGGAAATCTGCATCCATGAAATCTCAACAACATGGCTGCCTAAACAAGACCTGCATAATGACAACACCATTGATTGATATGCCAGTGTAGATGAGGGTTNGGGTGCAGGAACTTGGGTTTTCACAAGGCCTATCCCTAGATGAAGAGCATTCAGAGGCTCCTAAGACAGGAGACTGCTTTTCTTCAGGGATGACCCTCTGATGGGGTCTCCAATCCCAATGTTTGGCCCTAATCACACGTCATACATCGGAGCAGCACTAATTGGACTCAGTAGGTTATTCATGTGACAATAATAATTGTAGAAGATTGGTCATGCATTTGANAGGGCTTCAGAGGCCTGGGAGGAGTTGTATCAGGGAGAGGGAAGGGTGGACACGATTTAAACACAGTACTCATGCATGAAACTCTCAAACACACTTTTAGATAAAACAATTTTATATCCCCAATAAGATATACACTTTCCCACTCATTTATAGTTAAGTCTTATCAACTCCTTTCAACTCTAGTCAATAACTAATCTACTTTCTGTCTCTATACATTGACTTTTTCAGGATATATTCTATCAGGGGAATCATTAAGCATGTGNTGTTTTGTGTCCAGATTCTTTTGCCTAGTATACTTTTGAGGCTCATCCATGCAGAACTATGTACAGTGTTTTGTTTCTTTTGATTGCTGAATAATGTTCNAGATATATGGTTTTTGAATGGGACAAAATAGGCATTTCTAGTTAATGAGCCTGCCTTTGGGTTTTTCCTGGAAGAGCCTTTCAGGACTACTTCCAAGACTGCCCTTCATTTTGAGTAACCTTTCTCTGTGTCTTGGCGGGATGGAAAGTGTGGATCACTTCACTGTGTTCTGGACAATAAGATATCTCCGAGATCAGATGGCCTTAACTCATGTCCTTCGAGCCATGCCATGTTCTTCTCAAACTGAGAGCTTTTGCAGGGAGGAGTTGGATCCCCAGTGGCTCTGTTTCCTCTGTCTCCATGAACAACACTGAATAGAAACCAAGTATTTAAGAAGCATATGGGAGTGATACTTGTGAGAGGGCAGAGTGAAACAGGGACTACAGCTAATCCCTCTGTGGGTTACTGCAGCTGTTGGACTCAGAGCCTGTACCCTGGCAGCCCTAACAAATGGGGCTCAACCATCTGCCTTCAATAGGCCACTTAAAGGCACAATAAATNGTGAAAACAGAAAAAGGAGATTTGGTCAATGTGGTCACACTGAGAAGAGGAACAAAAAGTCCAGTAGCTCACCCCAAGCCCATCTCTGGGGTCCTGATGTGAGGCTTCGACTCAACCAGAAGGCAAGAGNTATGTATATATAGCTATCTTGTCCCAGTCAAGATGTGGTCACTCATCATTGACCTATCATTGTCTTAGTACAAAATTATTTTCCTGAATAGCACTGGATGGGATCTCTTTCCGGGAGGCAAGCTTCTCCTCGGCCTTCTTATCAGTGGATATCTGAGGAAATTGAAATTTCTTGAGGTCCATTGTTTCAATAGTCTGATAGCCAAAGGGAAGAGCATAAGAAACCCTTTAGAAATCCTCATTCCTGCCAGGATGGTTAACNTGCTCACTGCCCATCTTTTTTAGTCCAGTTGTTTAGTGCTAACTGTTCATTTTCGTGCTTTGACAGTGAGCAAGGACACTGGAAAATATTGGCGGCATNTCAACAACCCCGAGGCCTCACTCTTATATGTCCCTTCAGTCAGTTTCTGAGATACACTAGATACTGCACAGTCTCCTTCCAATGAGCTGGTTATCAGTGACCTTAGGCAAGGCTTATCTTATGTTGAACAGCAAGAGCACTGGGAGGGTTGTTTAAGAGTTGCTAGGTAGCTATTCTACCATAGACATAGGTCCCTACCCCATTCTTCCATATCTCTCTCCACATCTCTCCTTCTTAACCTTCCCTTCCTGCTCATAAATGAGAGGAATTGTGCCAATTCCAAAGTGTGAGGGTTAGAGTAGTGCTCCAAGCTGAGCACAAAAGACTTACTTAGCATATTTCACAAAGGTGCCTGAGGCCCCTGGATTCAGTGTTGATGTTTCTGGGCAGCTGCAAGACACATTGACAAATCAGCAGCCCAGTGTGTTTCATTTGATTTACGTCATTCAAGTCTCANCGAGGAANTGCTGATCTGTTTTCATGTTGATATTATCTCCATTGAAACATTTATAGATTTTACATTCTAGTCCTGATTTCTTTGGGGGAAAAAATAATCAGGTCTGAAGATGAAGTTCCATGTGTGGACAGGCAAGCACTTCCCTGATGGCCAAGTTTGCCAGGGGAATTGTCTCTCGCTCCAAAGATTAAGGTCACCTTTTCTTCCTCCACACTCATTCACACTGTCAACCTTCCCCTGGGGCACTTGACTCCTGTCCACTGTCTTTTGGAAGGTTCATTCCTGGAATGTGCAAAGGCCTGAGAAGCAGATGAGCTGCTCAGAGGTTTAAACTGTCTGCCTAGAATGTGAGGCTGCTGCTCTGCCTCCGTCTCTCTCTCTACCCACTGCAGTCACTAAGAAGATCTGGAGGCAGTGAGCAGTGGCTTGGCCTGGTCTTTTGACTGTGGCAGAGAATGTAGAAGGTTGGTGGGTTCCTTCCATGCTGAAGGACAGCCTTAAGCTGTANGTGCTTAGCATGAACTGCTTAGTTTGGTNGCTGACAAAGACCCAGCTAGCAAATATTATTATCTCTGTGTTGTTGTCATTAGCCCTGACTTCTGCTCCCCTCCCTAGTCAGCTCCCAGCAAGGGAGCTCTGACCTCCCTTTAACCCTGCCATATCAATGGCCACCTCCCTTGTGCTCTGCACACTAACCTCTTTCTAAAGCCTGGTATAAACCATTTTCGATACTGAACTCACTTCTTAATAAATAACAATGTAGGCTGGGTATGGTAGTCCACACCTTTAATCCTGGCAACCAGGAGGCAAAGTCAGGCAGATCTCTTTGAGTTCAAAGCTAGCATGATCTACAAAGCAAGTTCCAGGACAGCCAAGATTGATACACAGAGAAACCTTGTCTCAAAAAACCAAAAACCAACTAACCGAACAAAAACTGCCCTTTTGGTCCTAACTTTTTGGTCCCGACTTTTGGTGGCTTCCATNCCTGGTGCACTGACTCTTGCTGCTCCAGGACATCTGCCTCNAGCTCTTATGGGGCACTGCTCCAGTGATGGANTTCCATTAGAGAACACAAGTCACCAGGCTCCCAGGACTGAGGGCAGAAATCATGGCCACAACTATCTGTTCACTGCTGCATCCTCAATATTGGTTCTCTCTCTAGCACACTGTAGGTGTGTGAGAGATGAAGTTACATTTTAAGTTTTAATTGTTATGTCTAAGAGATCCATGAAACAAAAATGCCTCTGATCTGCAAGCCCCTTGCCTAAGGACAGATAGTTCCTGAAATGCTGGAGGCTATTGTTTATGGGAGATAACAAGCCACATGTTTTCACTCCCCTAAACAAGTTTGCTTGACCCATCTGCACCCATGTGCTTGATCACATGTGGTCAGAAGGGTACACAGGCTGGATGGAATACATCAGGATGTATGCTTGCCCCTGATTGGACCTGATGGGAAATGCCATGAATTATGGGTTTTCCTTCTTAAGCTGCTACAAACTGTGATTCTGGGCCATTTCCCGGGAACATGGATATGGACTTGGCCAGAGCCCATCTACCTGGCCAGTATTTAATTAAAGCTTGCTTCAAATTTGGCTTTAAACTGTGATAGTGGTCTAATTCTTGATTGGTGGGNTGAACATTTTCTGGAGGCCTCAGCGAGATTCAGACCACCCACCCAAATTTTAAAGCTGGGCCTTCCCTTTGGAACTCCAGGCTGAGGGGCTGCTTCAGGAGGCATGTGCTTTGAGACATTCTAAGCTACCTTCAGTTTGCTGAATTAGAGTGAACTTCCATGCTGAGAAATGCAGCAAGCAACTACGGAGGCCGCCTGGTGAGTCTGGTTCCATTCTGTGGGATCCTTATCTAGGACATGGAGGGGTGGTCAATAGAACCCCAATGAATATTCCCATCCATCCCTGGCATATAGTGAAGCATCGCTCTCCCATCTGGTTATGGTTCTGGCTCTGGTTGGGAGTTTTGTTTGTCTTATTAGAAANTACACCATTACAGAATATAACAGTTTCTTATGTGACTCAGTTTATCAAAATAGCTTAAGCTGAACAAAGTTAGCAAAGACAAGGAGGCTAGACAGATATCCTTATGCATGAATAGACCTTCGGTAAGGAGAGACACTCTCTGANCCAATGGTTCAACTTTCCCACTGCTTCAACCCTTCAATACTGTTCTCAGTAATAACTGCTTATGTCTCTGGTAAATGATCAGATGAAAAAAAATGGTTAAAGTCTATGCAAGTTTTGAGGGTCTAAGAAAATGTTCTAAGGTATATAAAAGTCTGAGGATATGAAAGTTTATGTAAATTCTGAGGGTCTAAGATATATAAAGGTCTGAGGATGTGAAAGCTTAAGTAAGTTCTGAAGGTCTCAGAAAATGATTTAAGATGTGAATGCAAGTTGTAAACATATAAGTAAGTAATTTAAGGTATATGAAAATGGGAAATAGATCAGATTTCTTTCCCCTTCTATGCTGTTGTTACATTAGGATTTCTAACGTTCAGAGTTTTAGCATTGATCAATGGAGCGCTGATAAACTGGTAGAGCACTGACTACTTACTACTTACTGTTCAGTCACAAGCTTGAGATTTTAGATTTCTTTTCATTGTCTTCTAAGTATAAACTTAAAGATGCTTCTCATTGGGCTAAAGACATCACTGTCCAATCTATACCCAACTCTCTGGACAGAGAAAAGAATGTTCATGCTTTTTAACCCAAACCCAANCCTTTGCTAGGACTCAAAGGTGTGAGTCTACTCCAGCTGTTTTACAGACACAGGACACCTGCTTTTTCTACAATGTGGACTTCAGTACAGATTGGTAATGCCGATAATATCTAAAACTTTTATTTTTTTTGTAAAATAAAAAAATTATGTAAGCTTCAGAGAATCAAGAGAGTCATAAGACTTGGATCCACTTTTCACACATCAAAAGGACTCCAGATAAGCACAGCCTAAGTTTCCCCACCTGTCTGTTCCTGAGGATGGGATCTCTCTCTCTCTCTCTCTCTCCTGGTCTTGGGACTCCTCCTCTTCTCCAATTACTAGGACAATGGGCCTGAAAGTCCCAAATGTAAGATTTTCTGTTAAGTTCCTAAATTTTAACTTCTGTTTTTAGTCTATATCGGTCTCAGCTGGTTTCCACTTGGCTGACAGACACATCCAAGCATCGGTTGCTGACTGCAACCTGATCCAAATGACTGTGAGCTCTGGACTTGCTGGAAGCTGATGTGGACCAGTCCAGCTGATGTGATTGCTTCCTGTCTCTTCAGTTGGGTCAGCAAACCAGAAGAATAAATGCCCCATTGCCTGAATTCCCTCCTTGCCTTCGATTAGTGTTCTTGCCTTCGATTAGTGTTCTAGTCTTCCTGGTCCCTGACAACAGTGTCCTAGTTTCAGCAGGAAGTAACTATGGAAGAGAACATGTCACCCCTCGTCCCCCAACAGGCTGGAATGTTATATCAAAAGGAAACTCTCTATCACAGAGGACCTGAGATGAAGTACATGACTGGTCCCCATTCTCATTTCCAGGTTCCTTCTAGATAGGAACTCTGTCGGTCATCACAGGGCCTTTGGCCCTTCTGCTTCTGCTAATTGCTGTTGGCTCTTGTATCATTGATGGCTTAACTAAATAATAATTCCTGTCTGGGTACTATTAAGCTGATGGTTATTAGATTCCAATATAAACAGGTACGCATTACAGAGTTAAGAATTTGACTCAGGATACAACTCAAGGGTGAAATGTGAGAGCCAAAGTTACATTTTAAGTTTTAATTACTATGCCTAAGAGATCTATGAAACAAAAATGTCTGATCTGCAAGCCCCTTGCCCAAGGACAGATAGTTTCTGAAATGTTGGAGACTATTGCTTATGGGAGATAACAAGCCACATGTTTTCACTCTCCTAAACAAGTTTGCTTGACCCATATGCACCTATGTGCTTGATCACATGTGGTTGGAAGATACAGGCTGGATGTACATCAGGATGTATGCTTGCCCCTGATTGGACCTGATGGAAAACTCAATGAATTATGGATTTTTCTCCTTAAGGTGCTACAAACTGTGATTCTGGGCTGTTTCCCAGGAACATGGGTATGGACCTGGCCTAAGCCCAACTACCTGGCCAGTATTTAATTAAAGCCTGCTTCAAATTTGGCTTTAAACTGTGATAGTGGTCTTATTCTTGATTGGTGAGGTGAACAGGTACCCTATAAGTATTCATTACATAAATGAAGGCATGGGCAAACACATGAGGGGATGAATGAATATGGATGAGGGTCCAGAGTGGTAAAAGCTGTTTACATTTTATAACTTCCTAGTATGACCTTCCTGATGGGAATAAGGACTGTGGAGTAGCACACAAGCCTCTCCTATTTGCTGATGATTGAAACAATGGGCTAAAAAAAATTAAAATACCCCAGGAATCTCATGCAGGAAGGAGAGAAAGGCCAAAGGCCTGGTGTCAGCCANAGGGGTAACCTGACTCCCAGGAAGAGATCTTACAGTTTTGGCAACTCAATGGGCCACTTGGCAGGACAGAAGCAGAGGTAATTATGGCCCAATAGTGGGTAAGACCACACTTTAACCAGGGCCACTTACTTACACATATCTCTTGTCCCCTATTTAAACATGAAACTATGACAGAGCCCTGAGGACAGTCTTGGAGGTCACTGAACTACTGCATTCCCCTTCTTAATGTGGTCACGTTGAACAAAGCTCTGTTTTTCACTGTTACTTGTATCTTTAATTGGCATATTGGGAATAGGTGACTGAGTCTAGCTTGAAGGGCTGCTAGAGTTTATGCTTTGGCCCTAAAACCTCTGGTAGCACTAGGTGTGTTGGTTTTGTGACACGTCTGTTTCTCTTTAGTGAGTAGCATTATAGCCATGAAATGGAAGACGGGTCTTGCTGGCCTTCTCAGAGAAGAAGTGGGGGAAACTTCCTTCCTTACCACCACAGCCAACCTCTGTATGGGAAAGTTGCCTGGACACATGCTGCTCATGATGGGTTGCTGAGGGTTAGGGAGGACAAAGGTGACAGCAGCATTCTTGATGCAGGGCCTCTTAGCTCCCCAGGTGACAGGCCTGCCTCTAACTTGGACCTGACTTTAGGCAAGGCCCATGAGTGAGCAAGCCAGGAGCTGTGGCTCAGCTCTGAGCCTATCAAAAGGCCACTACCCCATAAAGGCTGAAGATTATTGGCTGAAGATTATCTTGATATCTGTATATCAAGATAGCTCAGTCTTAGTTAGGGTTTCTATTGCTGTGAAGAGACATCATGACCACGGCAACTCTTACAAAGCAAAACATTGTTTGAGGTGTTGGCTTACAGTTTCAGGGGTTTAGTCTATTATCATCACGGAGGGGGGCATGGCATTGTGCAGGCAGACATGGTGCTGGAGAAAGAGCTGCTACATGTTGATATTCAGGCAAAATTCAGGAAGTAGACTGACACTGGGTGGTATCCTTAGCATATAAAAGACCTCAAAGCCCGCCCCCACAGTGACACACTTCCTCCAACAAGACCACACCCAATCCACAAGGCCACACCTCCTGATAGTGCCACTCCTTTTGGGGGCTGTATTTTCTCAAACCACCACACACACTGACCACATTGTGGGATCTTCCTCCATTGTCTCCCCATTGAGTTTCTCTTGTCTGTTTTCTCTGCAACACAAGGATGCCAGGGCTCTCAGATCTCCAAACAGACAAAGTAGCTATCTTTCCCTCTGGGGCAGCCACAACTCTGCCAGTTCTCAGCTTGTTTGTNCCATGGAGGTGAGTCACAAGCCCCCTTGGGGACCGTGAGACTCTAGTTCCAAGTACCAGAAGGCAAATTACTACTTCTATTCTCCTGTCTATGTGACTCTTCTAGCAAAACTTAATTCTAGTCAGACTTGTAATGATCAGGCAGTCTGCCCAAGTCCCCAGCCAATAGGTGGTAGAGCTGTACTTAGGACACAGGAAATGAAACTCCACTTCCCTATTCTCTGATAAAGACGCAGGGCTTAGGAAGGAGGTACGTGCAAGGGTTTCTTTTGGGACATTTGAGAAAACCCTCTCTAGGGAAGAGAAACTGATATCTGGGTAGAACTGATGTAGTTGTCTGGACCACCCCCTCACCCCTCTTCCCCACCCCTGCCCAGTTCCCAACTAGTGGCGAGCATATTGACTCTTATCAGAATTTGATGTTTGGTATTTATAGTGCCAGAGCACCTGCCTGTGGCCCTGGAATTATACCACCCTCAGGTCAGAAAGAAAACCCTTCCCACCTTGTGATGGTTAATCTTGGCGCTCAACTTGACGAAATTTAAAATCACCATGGCAACACACCTCTGGGTACCTCTATGACAGTGTTTCCAGAAAGATTTAACCAAGGAGGGAAGAGCCACACTGAGTGTTGTATCAAAGGCGGGAGGGTCCAGACTGAATTAAAAACACAAAGTTCACTGAAGCAGCAGCGTTCATCTCCCCCTGCTTTCTCACCGCAGAAGCAACATGACCAGCTGCCTCACACTGCTGTTACCTTGATTTTCCCACCATTATGGCTGTCCCCTCAAACTAGGAGCTGTAACAAACCCTCCCTTAATCTGTTTTTATTAGGAGTATTGCCACAGCAATGACAAAAACAGTCCATACACAATATCATCTCACAGGAGCCCAGCCTCCGGCCCAGCTCTGCAGAGTCTGTGGTCAGGTGTCCATAATGAATTCTTCCTCATCCTCTGTCTCGATGCCCATATCTTCTTCCTCTGAAAGGCCTTCCTGGACCTTGACTAAACGGTTCCTGCACCAAAAAAAAGACCCAGCTACTGGGCTGCAGACTCCAAGAACAAGCCCCCACCATCCCTCAGTCTCCTGCCCCAGAACCTAGCTACTTGCTTCGTACTCTACTGGAGCCTCAGGGAGAACGCCAGGGCATCTAAGACAACAACCACCTGTCNAAGAGTTCCTGAGCCTGTTTGAAGTCAGTCTCACCAGGGCCAACTTTGTGATCTAGAACCGAGCTACCTGTACCACTCAAGAGTCCACTCTGGTTCTTCTAAGTGTTGTGTGGGGGGCAGAGTAAGAACACAGGGTCTTTTACTGTGTTATTTTGAGATAGGTCTTCTAGCCTCGCCTGGCCTCAAACTCACTGTGTATCCAAGGATGACTTTGAACTTCCGATCCTCCAGTCTCTGCCTCCCTAGAGCTGCAATTCCAGATGTGCACCAACACATCCAGTTTTGTGTAGTACTAGTGATTGAATACAGGGCCTTCTGCATGCCAGGAAGGTACTCTGCCAGCTGAGCTACAACCCTAGTCCAAAAAGATACTTTTGTTGTTGTTTTCTTTTTGTTGTTGTTCTTTGAGACAGGGTTTCTTTGTGTAGCCCTGGCTGCCCTGGAACTTGCTCTGTAGACCAAGCTGGCCTCGAATTCAGAGATCCCCTTACTTCTGGGATTAAAGGCATGTGCCACAACAACCTGAGGTTTTGTTTGTTTGTTTTTTCATTTTTATTTTTTTAAACAAGATGCATCTTAAACTTAGGTTTTCCCATCTTTTCAAACCCTGAGACCTAAATTCTTCTTACCCAGTCAGACCTAAACCTGTCACTCCTTTTGTTCTTTAGACTTCCTTAAGAGAAAGCTTCCGGTTAAACTGCCCCCTAGATGTTCTCACATACACACTGGTTTGTTTTTTAGGCTGCTACAAGTCCAATGTGTGCATTATGAAGACAGAATGGGCAAGCCTTGCTGATGGACTGAACATGGAGGGGGAGGGCGGTTCCAGGAAAGATGCTGTGAGTACCAGCTTCTTTCAGTTCCTGTGACAAAACTCTGTGACCAGAAGAAACCTAAGAAAGAAGAGTTTATTTTGGATTATAGTTCTGGAGGGACAGCTCATGATGACAGGAAGGCATGGCAGCAGGCTGCTGGAGCAGCAAGCTGAGAGTCACACCCTCTACTGCAAACAAGAAGCAGAGTGAGCCAACTGGAAGTGGAGCATGGGTATAAACCCTCCAAGCCCACTCCAGTGACTTGCTTCCTCCCCAAGGTCCCACCTCTTAAAGGCAGTCTCCCCAAACAGTGCCACCAACTGGGGACCAAGTGTTCAAACTCCTGAGCCTCTGGGGGACATTTCTCATTCAAACTCCTACACAAAGGGTTTGGGTTGTGGTAATATTTTATCTATGTCCCCCAATGAAGTTTATCTGAGGATCAGAGGAAAAAGCCAGCCACTATAGCAAACAAAGAAGTCAGGCAATAGTAGCACACGTCTTTAATCCTGTCACTCAGGAGGCAGGGATCTGTCTGGATCTGGTGAGTTCAAGGCCACACTGGGAACAGAGCCAGGCATGGTGGCACATGCTTTAAATTCCAACACTAGTTAACCATAAAGGTCTGGAGGTCTGTACAGACAGATAGGAAGTGACAGAGCTTGGCAGGAAGAGGAAGTGATGTAGCTTGGCAGAGAGAGCAAATGAGATAGCAGAACAGAAAGGCATATAGGCATATACAGGAAGTCACGCTCTCTTTGGAAGCTGTGGAGTTGGTGAGGTGAGGTTAGCTGTGGCTTTTCCTATTCCTCTGATCTCTCAGGCATTAACACCAATTTCTGGCTCTGTGTTTTTTATTTAATAAGACCCTTTAAGATTCGTGTTACATTGGGCGAAGCTTGTGGGTGTAGAAAGAGTGACTGGAAGGAAGTTTCCAGCAGGCTAGCTCACAATTCCAGTTCCTTATAAAGGGGGTGCCCTTCCTAAGATATTATAAGAGGAAACATGAGACGAGCTCCCCACCCCAATGGAGGTGAGAGGCCAGGAAGCAAGGACATGCTGAGGGCCACCTGGGGCTTCCTGTGTGTCCTCCATCATTGGCCACTATGAATCAACAATGGCCAGAAGCTTCCGTTGAGAAACCCCAGAAAATAATGCAGGCAATGCTTGGTCAGCAACTGAGTCAAAGAGAAAATAACTTATGGGAAACTGGCCCCAGTGTGGCCACTTCAGCGGGCAGAGGAAGCCTTAGAGCAAAGAGCCTGTGTTGAGGCTGCTCCTGCCCAGTTCCCTGTGGGCTCACACAGCACGGAACTGATCTTGTAGGTTTCCTCCTACTTTTAGTAAGCATCTACTTCAAAAACATAGGAATAATGTTATTGGCAAAAGTTATTGGTAATGTTAATACCTCCACACAGAAGTGGAGGTAAGAGAGACATTTAGTGACCATGGGAACCTTCTAGAACCTTTCAAGTTAGACCACAGAGTGCCTCCTCCTATTTTTCTTTAAACCACCATAATAACTGATATGAATTTTTCAGCCATGCACTCAGATGTAAGAAATGATTCAACTGTTTATCTACAAGATCAGTGTGCACAGGGCCCTTGCCCACCTGATGAGTGGCATATGAAGTGTTAGTCCTGATTCAGATGTTCTTGGTCATTTTGACAGGCTCCCATTGTGCACTCACACATACTTAGGAGACTGACAACCACATGCATGCCATCCAAGAAGCAACTCAGTGCAGAGTTGAGTCCTTTGGACTCAAGAGGCAAATACTGCTGCCTAGACACTTGTTTCTCGGGAGTTTCCCCAGAAGTCGGGGGATGCCACTTACGAAAGCCCAGGCTGTTATGTGGAGGATGTAGTTGAGGGGTAACATATTTGCTTGGCGTGCATGAGGCTATGGCTTCAGTCCTCAGCACTGCAGTAGGAAGGAAGGGACGGAGGAAGGGAAGGAGAAAGTGGCCCAGCTAAGGAAGGAAAAGAACTGCAGCTTTTAGATCAGCTCCTGAAGCAGTCCCCCCACCCAGGGAGCTGAATCTACTCCCCAAACCTGTTCTCAACTCTCCCTCTCAGGGAACCAGCTCTCTTGTTATGCACTTAAGTTTCAAAGTTCTGGGGATACTTTTCTGATTCATCCTTCACCTTTACTCCCGCAACAAAGGAACTGAAAGCTCAAGGCCAGGAAGCCAAAGGTCGGACTTCCCCTGGGGTGGAGACCCGGAGAGGAAAGTAAGCAAACATGGCAGGAAGAACAGCATCCTTATGGCTTTCTCCATAAATCACCTTGCCGTCCTGACTCGGAAGCAGTCCGTGTTTGGAGCAGATGCCAAACCACTGTGGAAAGAGAAAACCTCCCCCACTTTTTGAAGGTGGAAGCATGAGCGTTGAGGAAAGGTTGAAGGTGGAAGCATGAGCGTTGAGGAAAGGNNNNANGNNNGAAAGGGAAACACAGTGGAACGACACAGTAAAAGAAGAGGAAGCTCGCCCCAGACCTCCTTGGGCTGCAGAATAGCTTCCCCAGAGAGATGATCAATATGGGCCACTAAGCTTCAGGCATTCACCGTGGTTTCACCTGTAGAGAGAAGAGCTTGGTGGCCTCAGGGCTCTCTTCCTAACCAGGGCCTCTGCTGCCCTTCTTCCCAGCATTCCCTCTTCAGACATTCTTCCTAACCTGCTTCCCTCCGGCTCACCTCTCATGTTTAGACTCTTGGCGGCACATAGGAGTTCATCTTGCTTCCCCAGCTCCCTCACATAGGAATCAAATGCTGGTTCTCATTGTATTGTAGACCCAGGTCCTTCTAGCTCACTCTGGCTGACATCAAAATGCACATAGTGGACAAATGCACGTGATATCTCAGAAGCCAAGGTCAGGGCATCCCGATGCCAGCTCCAGACCATCTGGATCTGACATGACAGCTCTAGTTTGCTGGAACTTTCTGTGGCCTCACTTCATCCTTCCCCTTTCCAGGAACTTGAGCAACTGACTCTTCAGCAATTAAAATGTCTCCTTGTTCAAATGAGGGAGAGAGCAGAAACCATTTAACTGCCAATCTCCTCAGTCCCAGTATGGTGTGCCCACCATGAACGGTACCACTTGCCCCTAAGGCTAATAGCACCCTCTAGTGATGGGCTAACCGGAGCTAAGAATATTAGTAGCAAGAGTGAATTACTAATATTGTGCTTATTTTTGTATTTAGTTTTATATGCTCTATTTATATTAGTAATTTAACTTTGTATAAATCTACCAAAAAAGAAATCGTGATTATCAACACCATTTACCACTTTACAGATAAGGAAGCAGCCACAGATCAACAAAGCCACTTGTCCAAGATCACAGAGCTAGCCAGAAGCACAGTCAGGTTCCAGGGACAAAAGGCAGCTCCCACTCACTCTATTAAAGCCCTCCACTCCCCTCAGAGGACTTGTTCCTGGGCAAGATGTACTAGAGGCCTGCAGGTGGTAGTATGGGTCTCCTTCCTCATCCCACACTGAGCAGGTAAGATGAGAGTTCAGTACTTCTGACTGAGGGGCCACTGCTCCAAGGATCCTTACTTGTGTTCTCTAAGCTGCATATTCCACGTCGTGATTAATGTTCTTTGTGTAAAGATCAGGGTAGCAGAGTCCCAGAGGGATGGGGACTCTCACAAGGAGACGTCTGAGAGTCTCGGCATTACTGGCTCCCAAACTGGGATTCGCAGATGCAACACATTGTGCTACGTGGACTGCTTCCGATTCCATCGTTCTCCTAATCCAAGATGGCGTCAGTGAAAACTGCTGCGTTGTATTATGTACCAGGGAGACAGGAAAACAAGCCGTCCATTAAACTCGCTGCCCTATTTACAGTAAGATACACCGAGTTTAGAGATGTTAAAATGAGGATCGAGAAAGAAATATGGTGCCATCCATGTTGTTGGGGGGAAATAAATCCCTTTATAAGGAGCTTAAATCAGCCAGGTGGTGGCACACGCCTTTAGTACTCGGGCAGGCAGATCTCTGAGTTCGAGGCCAGCCTAGCCTACAATGTGCATTCCAGGGCAGCCAGGGCTACACAGAGAAACCCTGTCTTCAAAAACAAACAAATGACAAAGAGCTTAACTCAAGAATCTACACACAGTAATAGGCCAACCAATGTGAGATATAAAGGTGAATTATTCAAAGATCTTGTACTTCGGGCTCAATCCAATAGAAGGCCGTATTCAGGGGGAGTTCACTTTCTCTGGAAGAAGTCCAGACTGACTCAATGAGCTGCTTCTGAGGAGATTGGGAACAGATCAGAATGGAATGGGATGTGAATGCTTCTCCACTCGCACCTGAGGGAAGGCCTGCAGGTCTGCTAACTGTCGAGGGCTAGATGAGGGATCTGGAGCCCCTGCATTTTGGAAACAAAGCCTAGTAGGTAAAGTCGGAGTGAGAAATGTCATTGATACCTTAGAAATGAAGGTGTGAACTGGCAGCATGACCACTGAGGACATGAGTGTCTGTGTCCTCAATGGCGTTGGCATGATAGAGAGGCTGCACCACCAGAAAAGGGAGAGAAGGGCTGCCATGGCAAGTCCAATCCCTGTGAAGTTCTTTGAATCGCCAACATGCCCTGGCTCCTTTCCTGTTCTCCCCCAGCATTCCTTCTCATCTGTACTTAATGCTACACTTTCGAATATTATCACTGTCCGGAGGGAGGAGCTGGAACTCCCAGCCTTTCACACTGAATGGATTCCATTAGCCAGAGGAAGAACAACACAGCAGGAGACAGCAAGGTGGACCACTCCACCTTCCTTTTAAAGGAAGAAGATGCCAGCTGCAGTCCTAGCTGGGTTGAGGGTCCATGCTGCAGAAGGCATCCTCCTGTCTCAGAAAGTAGAGCCCACCCCTGGCCTCTCCATGGTGGCAGGCCTGTTTTGGATGGGCATAGAGAAAAGAGAGGGCCAGGTTCAACTTTTGTACAGCTCTGTCCAACAGGGACAGTCATGGTAACAAGGATGGTCTCAATTACTGTGGCTTCTGCTTCTTAACATCTTACCAGGAGATTTCACAGGAAGGCTCAGCAAGGAGACCAGAAGGCCACCTAAACTTCCTGTTGGCTGGCCACCATGGTTTGCCCTGCACTGACAGGCTCTACCTCTCTCTCTCCCTCCCCCTTTTCCTCCCTCTCTTCCTTCCTCTCTCTTTCCTGTAACAAAAAGGCACAGAATCCATGAAGGAAACGTTAGTTTGGGGGGAAATCAAGATTTTCATCCAGAGCCTTTGGTGTCTGTAGCAGTTGAATGTTTTTGAGAATGAGAGCAAATATGCAGCTCATAATAAGCAAACCATTTCAAAACAGAACTACTAGATTCAAACCCTATCTCAGAAAATGTCAGAAAGTTTGCTGTTTCTACAAATAACTGTCATCACATTTTGACCATAATAGTCATGACTCTCAAGCCACAGGGTCCCTTTGACATATGAAGATCAGAAAATGACAGCCTCCTATCTCTTGAGGCTTCTGACCGAGCAATTTTTAGACCCTTTGTGCAAGATACTCTGGTCAAAGACAGACTTTGACCACAAGCGCATTGGTTCAGTCAGGGCTAAGCAGCATGCATTTGCTTTTTGACCAGTTGGCATACATATGCACGCAAATACACAAAAATATAAGCCTGGTTTCTTTGTGCTTTAGCCAAAGGCATGCACCATGCACTGAGCAGCCCGTCCTCCTTTAGTGTGGGGACAGGCTTCCACTTCACGGGTTTCTTTTGCAAGATTTTGGACATTAGTATTCTGGCCTAGAGTTTACTATGTAGCTCAGTTTTCCCTCATGCTTACAGCAATCCTCCTGCTTCTGCCTCCCAAGTACTGGGATTTTAAGTGTGAGTCACTGTATGCAATTAAACATTGGAATTTCTGGGAGTCCATCTTGTTTTTGTCTCTGCCCACCATTCCAGTGATGTATGTACTCACTGGAAAACCCCACAAAGTTTCTGGGGTATAAATTAAAATTCAGGTGAAGGGCTGGAGTGATAGCTCTGAGGTTGAGAGCATTTACCACTCTTGCAGAAGACCCGGGTTCAGTTCCCAGCACCTGCATAGTATCTGGCAACCATCCCTAACTCCAGCTCCAGGGGATCTGATGTTCTCTTTTGAGGTCCACGGGCACTTGGCATGCATATGGTGCACTGACATACATGCAGGCAAAACACCCATACACATAAAATAAAAATAAATAAACCTTAAAATTCAGTGAACTTGCCACCTTCTCAACAAATCTTTTGTCTCAGAGAAACTATGACTGTTACAGTTTGGACCTTAAATGTCTTGCAAAGGCTCAGGGATTAAAGGCTTGGCCCCCAACATGTTGTCATTTAAGATGTGGGACTAGCCGGGTGGTGGTGGCGCACGCCTTTAATCCCAGCACTCGGGAGGCAGAGGCAGGCGGATCTCTGTGAGTTCGAGGCCAGCCTGGGCTAC
>LZPO01066292.1:529254-541225 GCA_001675575.1 Neotoma lepida
GCGAATCTTCTCCTCCCCTCTCCTACTTTCTGGCCTCCTCCACCACTGAGACAACCCAACGAAGCAGCACATTGTTTTGGCACTGGTGATACTCCCCTGCCTCAGATCTGTCCTCGCTCGGTCTTGGTTTCAGCCTTTAATCTCACTTTACGTGCAGCTTTGTGCTTTTGTTCATATTCTTATGTGAGCCCAGACACACTAATACACACCACCCCAGGGGTCCCTTCTAGTCTTNGCCNGATTAAACTCTACTAGTCCTTCAGAGTCAGTTGAGACTGCCTTCGCTGGCCTCCAGCCANGATCCTCTCCATTAGATTGCTTGTTGCTCTACCCCACCCACAGTGTAATAATNCCATCACTGGGGACGGGGATAAAATACCAANTGAGTAATGTGAAATAAAGATGAGCTTGATTTCCCAATCACAAGGGGGAATTCAGAGTCATAATTAAAGAAAATGACATCAGTTTATTTNTATCAGTTATGAGTTCAATTTGCCAAGGATGAATGTAAAATTAACAAACAAACAAAAAGACTGACTTACAAATTTTCTGTCCAATTCTTTGGGAACTATATGGGGAGCTGCATGGNGCTGTATGTCTGTAGTCAGGAGGCCATAGCAGGAGGATTGTGAGTATGAGGCTAGCTTGGGCTACATGACAAGTTCCAGGGCAAGCTGAGCTAATTAGTGACACGCTGTCTCAAAAGAAGAAAAGAAAAGAAAAGAGAAAGAAACTGCCGGGAAGCTTCTGATGCCACAAGCATATGAAGGACACATGTCTGGTCTTTATTTCTGTGTAGGGGAAAGAGCCCAAAGAGATGTGATCAATTGTAGGCCATCAATTAGAAAACAAGAGTATTAAGACACAAATGGGGAAAAAAAATGTATCTGGTAGCAGAGAGAGTGGAGACAAATCGTGTGAGCCAAGGTGAAAAGCTTTTCATCTCATCGCTGCTTTACACTTCCACGTTCTCATCTTCTTCATTTGAGAAAAAGAATGAAGCTAAAATGCCAAAAGTCAATGTTTTCTCTCTCCCTTAGCAAAAACTCAAAGATCGAATTTCATCAAACTAAAAAGTTTCTACACATCAATCAACAAAATGATAAAAACAACCCAGGGATGGGAAAAATAGTCAAAAACTATAAACCCAATAGGTGGCTATTGTCCAAATTTGTATAAGGAACTCGATAACGGGGGAAACTGGTTGTTTTTAAATGGAAANGGATCTAAGTAGACATTTTTCCCCATGAAGACATAAAATGACTGGCAAGTGTATGAAAAAGTGTTCAACCTTATTGATCACCAGGGAAATCAAAATCACGGTGAGGTTCACCTCAGACCTGTTATCATAAAGAAATAAAACAAAACAACAGTAACAAAGCAAATGGCCAGGAATAGTAACTCATGCTTTTGGAGGCTGAGGCAGCAGGATTCCCAGNAGATCTAGGCCATCATGGGCTAGAGCAAGAACCTGTCTCCAAAAGACAGAAAGATTTTTGTTCACAGTTGTTGAGACTGTGAGTTGGTAGAGACATCACANAACATAATCAGGAAATCTCCTTAAGAATTAAATAGAATTTCAATCTGACCCAGCCATCCTACTTCTCGGTTTACAGTCAAAGGAAATGAAATCCTGACCTCNAGGAGATCTTTCTACTCCCCTGATCTTCATAGCATTATTCACAGAAGGCGAGATATAGAGACAACTTGAGTCCCCGTCAACAGAGCAAAGAAAATGTGAGACAGACCCTAGGATGTACTGCAGAATTATCACTTGTTTATGAAATCTAAAACCGTTGAACTCACAGAAACAGAAATGAGAAGCGTGGTTCTGAGGGCAAGGGTGAGAAAAAGGAAGAGGCTGGGCATAGGAAGATGCTGGTCAGTCAGAAGACAGATGAGTCTTAGCGATCTGATCAACAGCGCAGTGACTGTATTTAGTGATAACTCATTTTATGGTTGAAATTTCTTGTGAAAGCAATTTTAACTCTTCTTTCCTATGTGTGTGCACACATGTGTGGGTACCTGTGTGTGTGGAGACCAGAAATCATCAGATTTATTCATTCCTCCATCNTTCCCTTCTTTTTTAAGACGAGGTCGCTCACTGAACCTGGAGCTTACCAATTCTGCTAGACTGACTGGCAAATCACAAGATTGCTTCTCTAGTTCCTCCCAGCACTGGGATTATAGACACACACCACCATGCCCAACTTTTTTGTAGGTGCCAAGGCTCCACATGCAAGTCCTGGGTGGTAACTCATTGGGTAGAGTGATTGTCAAATATGCATGAGACATGGGTTTGATCTCCAGCATGCAAAAATCAGGTGTGGTGGCATATACCTGTAATCCCAACACTCACTCAGGAGTTGGAGGCAGGAGGGTCAGAAGTTCTAGGTCATCCATGATTACATAGAGAGTTTGAAGCTAATCTGAGACTCTGTCTCAAAAAAAAATAAAATATAAAATAAAAAATTAAATAGCAACCAACGATGGGTCCTTGGGCTCATACAGTAAACACATTACCCACTGAGCCATCTTTTTAGGCCNTAATTCTAAGTATTCTTTCTATATTAGCTTGACTATAGTCATCATTTCACAATGTACACATGTACCATGTCATCAATGTTCACTCTAAACACATACACGTTTTATTTGTTTTATTTCTGAGTGGCAGGAAGAGCTGAGGAGGGTAACCTGGCTGGTCAACCTTAGAAAGCCAATTGATGGATACAAGGCAAGTTACATGCCAACTGTAAACATCCTTAACCTTGCATATGAATCCTCCAATGCACAGCCAGACTCCACCAGTCCTCCATATCACATAATCAGCCACTCAAGATTCTTCTGCCGTGTGTTTTCCCCATCCCCTCCCTCTCACTCCATCTTAGTTACTTTTCTATTGCTGTGAAGAGATGCCATAATGAAGGCAACTTATAAAAGGAAACATTTGGGGGCTGGAGAGATGGTTCAGAGATTAAGCACACTGGCTGCTCTTCCAGAGGTCCTGAGTTCAATTCCCAGCAACCTCATGGTGGCTCACAACCATGTGGTTTGTTGGTTNTATTTGTTAACCATATTTCAATAAAACCAGGGAAAGTGACATCCAGAGAAAAATATCACTAGCTCATTGTAAATTATATCATCTCCCCCACCACACACAGAGAGGAAGATCTTGCTGGTATTATTGCTACCTGAGAATTTAGAATAGCCCATTAACTCTTCATTAACCACATACATTGCTCACAAGTTTTCTTCACATGATTAGACACTCTCATGTTTCCCTAATAAACCACCATTTCCCACAGATGTGAAGTCGCCTCAGGTTTTTTGTTTGTTTGTTTTTTTGTACTTGACAATATAAAGGATGAGGGCCAGCAATGCACTTCTTCAAGGGGCAGACGGGTTCCAANTGCAGGCTCAAGTGTGGCCTAGAGCAACCACAGGCCAGTTGGGTAATATCATCAGGAACCCAGCACTTAAAAAGGAAACGACAACTGTTGATGATTCAGTAAACTTATTCCTGGAAACAATAAAAGACAATAATCTGCACACTAGCCTCAGAGCACATAACATAAATATTGAGTTTGGAGCATTACCAACGTCTAACCCAACTCTGACTTAAACCCTTTGCTGTGCACATCTGTGTTTGAGATGATTTAAAAGCAGTTTCCTCTGCTAAGTATCCACAAGGTGCCTTAGGAAAATNGCTTTGGAGACTCTAAGGGTCTTTGTCACCTTTGCAGTGGTGTCCTGAGGTGTCCCCTTGGAATTAGATTGAGAACTTGTTGAGATCGGAGACTTTTTGAGCACTGGAAGGTTTGGCATGACTAGATTCTCCTCTCCAGGCTCAGTTTCAGAGACTCCTGTCACTCGGAAGTAACTGCTCAATAAGTCCTTTCTGTTGCTCAAACAGCAAGTTTTCCTTTTAGTTTACCAGAGAGCAGCATGGTGGTTGACCAAGCAAGCAATTATGCAAAGCAGGTGTCTTATATAGTAAAAGTGGCTATATAATACATTTTAAGAATTTTTAAGATCAGTTTTCAAAGTTCAGGCCAATATGCAGCAGGAGTCTAGAAGTAATGGCAGCCTTATCATTTAANCAAACTAGTGATGCCTCATAGCTGAGAGCAATGACTGGTAGCCAAGGGGGTAGGCAATAAAACTCCAGCCAGTTGAAAACTGAGTGGCAGAAAGAGCTGAGGATGGTCACTTGGCTGGTCAACCTTAGAAAGCCAGTTGATGGATGCAAGGCAAGTTACATGTCAACCGTAAACATCCTTAGCCTTGCATGTGAGTCCTCCANTGCACAGCCAGACTCCACCAGTCCTCCAGAGCACGTAATCAGCCATTCAAGGTTCTTCTGAGGTATGTGTTGCCCATNCCCTCCCTCTCACCCCATCTTAGTTACTGCTGTGAAGAGATGCCATGATGAAGGCAACTTATAAAAGGAAATGTATATTGGGGGTCATGGTTCCTGAGGGTTAGAGTCCATGATCATCACGCCAGGGAGAATGGCAGTGGGCAGGAAGGCTTGGTGCTGGAGCATTAGCTGAGTGCTTACATCCTGATCTACAGTCACCGAGTGAGGAGGGGGTGGGGGATTAACTAATTGGAACAGTGCAGGGGGGGGTCTTTTGAAACCTCAAAATCCACCCTCACACACCTCCTCCAACAGACCACACTTCCTAGTTCTTTCCAAACAGTTCCACCAAATGGGAAATGTGTATTCGAATGTGTGAACCTATGGGGGTCATTGTCACTCAAACCACCAGACACCTTATCCAAGAAAGGCANATTGCGTCCTTCCCTNGCTTCCTTTCTTCTATCTGCTGCAGTGAGAAGCCTGATCTCACTGATGCTCCCTCAACAGGATCTCCAGTGCGTGTTCCAGCCCAGCACCTAGCCCCTAGCCTGAAGGACCTCTCTACAGAGGTCTGCAGAGGTGAGGTGAGGCAATAGCAATTTCCGTATCGAAGAAGAAGCAGCCAGTTGCACGCAGAAATGAGGGGAAGGGAGGCTAGAAAAGTAGCCCAGTGGTTAAGAGCACTTGCTGTTCCCGCAGAGAACCCAGGTTCGATTCCCAGCACTCATGGTGGCTCATNAGCTCCGTTATTCCAGGTCCAGGAGATCTGATGGCCTCTTCTGAACAGTATGAGCACCAGGCACATAGGNGGTGCCCACACATACATGCGAGCCAAACACTCAGATACATAAAATAAAAAGNACATTGNAAAAGTGCTTTAGTGAACCGAGGGAAAGGGGAGTAGATACCAGAGACGTGTCACACATGGAGCCGAGGAACTGGCATGTCTGCAGATCAGGATGGGGACTGATCTTTTTGCCTTGGTGGGGGTCCCTCCAGTCTCTGTCTGTCCAGGGAACTATTTCAGCTGCACCAAGCTCACACTGACAGGCAGACCAGATGGATAGGAGTCAGTTTGCAGCACACATAAAAATAAAGTTAGAATGTTCATCAGTGTAAACCGCAGGACGCCAACTCAGCCTCAGGAAGCAGGTCCAAGCTCTGGAGGCAAAGACGAGGGACGCTGGTTAGTCTTCAAGGCTGTTAGTCACATATGTTCTCTCTTATAGGGCTGCATGCAGTGTGGACATCTGCCCTGCACCCTCTAGCCAGGACAATATGCTGCTCAGTAAGCTTACACTGCCATTCTCTAGTTTCTAATGGCCTCTGCTGTGGATCTATAATAATAATGCTCCTTTCACAGGTCCTGCCCTTCTTCAGGAAGAAGACAGTGTGACGGAGAGTCCTCTGTTATGCCCCCAAACCATCAGGGCACTTGATCTGCTGCTCCCCAATTCTGATATTCATCTCTGTGACATCTCAGCCCACACTGGCCATGTCAAGACAGCCCAGGTTCACTCTGGTCTTATAACTCTCCTCAAACCATTGGGTCCACCCTTCACTGGAACTTANGGTGCCCTTGGATAGAGATATCCACAGCTTCTGCTTCCCCCCTCCCCACCTTCCCCCATCTCCGCACACAGCAACTGCCAGGATCTTGTCTACAGAGTGCCGGGAGCTAGGGAGGGCTCTTATATCCTGTAGCACATGGGCTCAAGAGAACTCACCGCCCTCCCAAAGGTTTGGATGTGCTTAAAGCTGATTGATATGTCAAGCCTCTGACTCACGATAGTTTGGGGGTGTTGGGGGGTCTGAGTGGAGGTTGGGAAAGAACTAGCTCCTCAGATCCATATACCAGGCTCTCTTGTGGAGCTCATGGATCGTGAATCCTGATTCAAATGCTAGGGAATAGGGCCCACACTCCTGACCCAAAGAAATGGTGCCTATTCCCGCCCCCAAATGGGTGATACTCAAGAGAATTCGTCTGATCAAAGGTGACAAAGTCACTTTACAGAACTAGCTTATGATGGTTATTGGCCATTTCCACCCCTGACAGCTACGGCAACTGCTCCCTTGCTAATCAAGAATCAAGCCCCGGGCTTGTACTATAAAATCAAGCTACTCTGCCAAAAGAGCTCACAAACTCTTACAGTAAAATTGAAAGTATAAGCTAATCAATTTTCATGCAGTTTGCAGGCTGAGTTTGAAGATGGCCCTCATAAACCCTGTCCCCTAGAGTACACAGCTTTCACATAAAATGTCCCTGGAGTGTGATTTGCTTCTAACAGAATTTGGCAAATGAAGGGATTTTTTTTTTTTCAGATGTAATTGAGATTCCAAATTAGCTCATTTTCAGNTAGTTCAAGAGGAGACTTTCCAGGTCTCAGAGGATCTGACTTTGTCAGATGGAGTCNAAAGGAGAGATGACCACCTCCCTCCCATCAGAGGTTCTTCTTTCTAACTTAATGATGTAANCAGTTATGGTGCAGAAGTCTACACAGCAACAAACAGGTAGTTTCTAGGATCTGTAGAGACACCTAGGTCATGAGGTCAGCCATGCAAATGTTGACAGCCAGCAAAATGTTGGTGGCACATAAAGGCACAGGGACATGAAGTCTGCCAACAAGCTCAACAAGCACAGAAGTCTTTCCAACTCAACCCTCCAGATGCCAATGCAGCCCAGCCATTGTCTTCATTGTGATTTATGATATACCAAGCAGAGGGTCATTCCTGGATTCTTGACCCCAAAAAACTGAGGGGCAAATAGTACAGTAGACTTTGTTCTCTGCTNTTCTCTTGCAAATATTTCACATCCCCCAAAATCTCATTCCCAAAGATGCATAAATGATATTAAGATTTCTGAGTCAACACTGTGTATCAGGGAAGAATGTATTCAGTCATAAGAAACTTTGGGAGAATTTCTGAAAGTTCAAAAATAAAAAGTTTAGGCCAAGCATGGTGCACGCCTTTAGTTCTAGCATTTGGGAGGCAGAGGCAGGAAAATCTCTGTAAGTCTGAGGCCAGCTTGGTCTACAATGAAAATTCCAAGCTAGCCAGGGATACACAGTACACTGTGTCTCAAAAAAAATGTGTGTGTGTGTGTGTGTGTGTGTGTGTGTGTGTGTGTGTGAAGTTTAAATTAACGTCTGGAAATAGATGCTTTCTTAGAAAAGCTGGGTTTTGCTTGTTTGGAAAAAATACTTTGACAGACTACTTGTGCAATTGTTGTTTAGGGCATACATTAGCAAAAACTAAAATATATCTGAATTTTTCTGCATTTCAAGATTTAGAGGTGTGATAGCCATTTTCACTAGTTCATTGTTATTATCCCAGAAACACTGAATATTTTTATTTACTCTTTTTTATTCAAAAGATAAATTGTCATATCTTGTTTTCCTTGTTAAAACAATACGTCTTGGAGATCTCTCTATATCCACACATAGACTTTCTTTTTGTCTTTTTTACTGCCATATAATATGTATTGTGTATGTAGAAGTACTGTAGTTGATTCAACTAGTTTCTTCTCCAGAGACATTTGGATTGTGTGTAAATTTTTTCTGTTTATTTTGAACATGTGCAGAGNAGTCCACAAGGACAGGTCCCAGAACGAGACTTCTGGGTAGATGGATGAAGACATGTGGAATTATATAAATATTGACACATTCCCTNCCCTAAACGCTGTACCTTTTACTCCAGCATGAATGAGCTCCTGTTTCCCCACAGCCTCTACAAAGGAGGGATTATAAAACTGGGTTTCTCCTGGCTTTGAAAAGTGAGAGAAGACATCTCACTATGAATAGTTTTTTGTTTTGTTTTGTTTTGTTGTCATTGTTGTTTATATAAATACATATGTAAAAAGAGCTGAGAACACTCTTGGAGTAACAGAAAGAGTGGCACTATAGTATTTTTTACAAATCTATTTTAAGGTTATATATCAGGTCACACTGGCACCGGGCAGATCAATAGAACAAAAGAAGAAGTTTCAGTTGACAAGGGAGGTCAATGAACATGTGGAAAACCGTTTAGCAGCAATAAAAATCATGCCTCCCCATCCACCTCATTCCTGTGCCCAAATCAATTCCTAGTAGATTAAAGATTTAATTTTCGAAATCTCATGTTTTATTCAATACCTTGAGTTTTGAGANCCTTCTGAGCACAGCACCAAGGCAATTGGAAAGGAAAAGACTGGTAAATTGGACTTTACAAATGTGAAGGACTTATGTGATAATATGGAACCCAAATGAAGTTTTAAAATAATATCATCCTTTCTAAAAATGATACACTAGAAGAAAGTTAATATATGACAGGTAAGTATTAAAATCACAATGATATAAAGAGCTTTTGGGGGGATGCATGTGGGGAGAGGGCAGCGTGATGCAGGTTTCCACGGAGGCCACAGGCATCAGGTTCCCCTGGATCTGGAGGTACAAGTGATTGTGAACCACTAAAGATGTGGGTGCTGGGAACTGAGCTCGGGGACTCTGCAAGAGCAGAGTGTGCTCCTAACCACTGGGCCACCTCTCCACTCCATAAAGAGCTTCTTCAATCAACAAAGATGAGTATCTTATGGAGAAAAAAGGCAATGGTTCTCAAAGGGCCAACCAGCCTGCGAAACTGTCAAGAGATGTAAGTAAAACATTAAAACATTACTTTCCACCTACCAGAGGCACGGAGGTAAATGGTCAACTCCAGCTGCTGGAGCTGAGGCTTTCCACTAGTGAAAGCATAAATTGACTTCCCTGTGGAACTTCCCCAGGAATGTAAAATACATACAGTTTGCATTCCAACAACCTTACGTCTATGAATTTAATCTAAGTAATAACTGCATGCCTTTAGACTTGTATAAGGAAAACTCTGGAAACACTGTAGATATATATGCATGGTAGAATATTAAAATAAACCATGGTATATACTTGTAAGTCAGTCACTACTGACAATGTCCAGGAAATACTGATGAGTGAAAGCACACCATAGTCTCATAGTCTGAATCCTTTTTGGGGAATGATGCTCTCAAAAGGTAGGGGTATCAAGACTCATGCNACCATGGCCACCACAACTGAAGTGACCCATTCTCTCTGTACCCAGAGCATGCAATGCTCAATGCTTTAAAAAATGGATTTACTGTGGGCTGAAAAGTTGGTGGGGTTAAGAGCACTTATTACTCTTGCAGAGGATCCAAGTACGGTTCCCANAACCTGTATGGTGGNTCATAACCATAACTCCAGTTTCAGGGGATCTAAAGCACTCTTCTGACATGTATATGGTTCACATACATACATGCATGCAAAATACTTATACATATAAAATAAATCTTTAAAAATTGATTTATTTTATTGTATCCTTCACTGCATAAACTTGAACACAAAACCACACTCTCCTTCCCTTCAGAAGCAAGCACGTGGCCTTAGATAATGACTGTCATAGGCAAAGGGTCTTCAGACTGCTATGGCCAGTGGTTCATAGAANANAAGTGTAGCCGGAAGTTTTTCTGGTCCTGCCCGGCCAAACAAATAACAACAGAGAAGAACCAGCGGAGAGGAGAGGAGAATGGAAAAACAGAAGATCTTGAAAATCAGAGTTTAGCAATCAGAAGTGTTCACTGGGCATGCTTTTTACTTCCTCTGAAATCAATTTAAATATTAATTTTATTCCAAGCTGCTGTGGAATTTCAAGATAATCACCANGGCTCTGNGCTTATCTCAAGTGCTCTGCTGCAATTCCAGGTCTTACATAGAAATCACTATTCCNTTTTCCCTAATCTCTATTCATTTGCTTGGCTGTTTGTGGCTCCTTCTAGAAGTGATGGGTAGTGGTACTTAACTGTCAAAAGATAGGCATAGAGACTCAATGGCTAGGTAATATGGAGACTAGCAATAAAGTAACAGAAAATTGACATGATATTGTTTGGAAATCTAAAGACATGGCTTTCCCAAAACCAAAGAGGCAGTCTATAAACGACCTCAGTGGCTAACTGAAGGGCTAGCAAGTGCCAGAGAAGAAAACTAGACTTGCCTTAAAAGATTAAAGTCACAAATCTGTTGGTACCCATTTCTCCCTTTCAAATGGGGATCTGAAACCCCTACACAGAACCTAGTGAGGATGGAGTGAAAGAGGTGCCTGTTGTACAGCTAAGGGTGTACCCACAAACTACACACACACACACACACACACACACACACACACACCAGCCCAAAGCGAGTGTGCTTGTTCCGTGACTGGGCAACGCCTCAATTCTGATTCCCAATTTAAAGCCAGATCTAAGCTGTTCCCAAGGTTGGTCACGTGGGAAAGAACCTTCCTCCACCCCCACATTAGGATCTACCTATATTTTAAAAACTACATTTACTTGGTGTGCATGTATGTATGGGTATATGTGTGCATGCCACAGAGCACATGTGGTGTTCAGGGGACAATTTGCAAGAATCNGTTTTCTCCTTCCACTATGTAAGTCCCAAGGCTTCATCTTAGGTGGTCAGGCTGAGCCACCTCTCGGACTCCAGATCTAGCTTTAGTTAGAGGGACTCAGAAGCCAGCTCAACACCGCGGTCTACAAGTATCCCTTGCCCCTCTGCTAGTTAGGAATCCAGTTAAGGAGGGGAAAAAGTATTATGTTGTAAAATTTAATGCTTTCTTCGAGCTTATGGGAAAACTATTTAAGAGCAGCAGGAAAATGAAGCAAGGTTTTTGCAAATGCCCACCACCTGTTCCCGTTGTGTATGTGCACAGAGNGACTCCACATCATAATTTGGAACAATTAGAGGAAATAACAGAGCCTGTGTGTTTGCTATTTTTGCNGCTGTAAATGAACTGTTTTTACATTTCTACACTGTACTATAAGCTGACAATTTCCTTAACATTTCATCAGTTATTGAACCAGAAGCTTTTTTTAATTAGACAGGTGAGATTTCTTCCTTTCAGTGGTAATTATGCTAAGTCCCCACGTGGGCAACTATGTCTTGGACAGTCATCCTAGAATGCAAAATTAGGGAGCTATAGAAATATTGGTCCTACGTAACTCAAAGGACAGGGGACTAGCAAGGGCCAGCAGCTGGCATTGAATACACAAGTCTGGGTGTTGCCTCCCTCTGTGCTGTGGGATGTCTTTCTGTACACTGTGAATANATGTTGTTATCATTGGTTAATAAATAAGCTGCTTTGGCCTATGGCAAGGCAGCTTAGAGGCAAGCAGNAGGAAATCCAAGCAGAGATACAGGAAAGAGACAGGCGGGAAGAGAAGACACTAGCCCGCCGCCCAANGAGCAACAAGATGCCAGCAGACCGGTAATGCCACAGCCACGTGGCAACATATAGATTAATAGGAATGGGTTAAGTTAAGTTGAAAGAGCTAGTTAGCAAGAAGCCTGAGAGACAGGCCACACAGATTGTAATTAATATAAGCCTCTGTGTGTTTACTTGGGACCNAGCNGCTNTGGGACCAGGTAAGACACAGGAAAACTTCCATTTACACCTCTGCCTGACTTTCTCCAGTTGAGTAGAGCACAAGCCCCCACCTCACCAGGTTGGAACAGCTTTATGGGCAGTTCAATGGTGTTTTAGTCTGTTTTCTGTTATTCTAACAGAATAGCTGAGTATCAGTGAAGAACAAAG
>LZPO01066292.1:545153-560230 GCA_001675575.1 Neotoma lepida
AAGAAAGAAAGAAAGAAAGAAAGAGAAAGGAAGGAAGGAAAGAAGGAAGGAAGGAAGGAAGGAAGGAAGGAAGGAAGGAAGGAAGGAAGGAAGGAAGGAAGGAAGGAAGAAAATAAATTATACTTTGTATATTCAGACCAAGAGAGTCTCAACACTGTAAGAAGCTAAATTATGAAATGGAAAGAGGAACAGTGAGGAAATTGGAAGTTGCTTGTATCTTCTATATGAGAAGACTTGACCACCGGACATAAAGACAGTGGGACATTAGCATAGGGAAGAAGATGCTAGAACAAAACAGTGTCTAGGAACAAAGCCAACTCCATCAAACCATTTCACAGCTTGAACACTGGAATGATGGTGTCCAAGTCTTTATCTCAACACCATCCCTCTCTACCAGCAGGACTTGAAACCAGCTCAGCAGCCATTGCGTGTTTCAGCTTCCTCACCTAGGGAAACTGTAACAACAGCACCCACCTTCCAGGGTTACTGTGAGAAATAAGGACTTGTCACACAGCACCAGCAGCCCAGTAAACAATTAACAAATGTCAACTACTGTTAACTACTGTTACCATGTTTGGTAACTGTTTCAAATAACTGAGTGAAATGATAAATTACCTATAACTAGTAAGGAGAAAAAAATGGCTAATTACAATAAAGTGATTTTGATCACTAAAGCTTATTCTATACACCAATATAAAATTCAGGTAGATTAAAGACTTAAATTGGAATATAAAAGAACTGAAAAATGTTGGTGAATATTTATATAATATTAAAGTAGGGAGGAATTGTCTGATTATATTTATTAAACCAGGAGCTTTATAGACTTAACCACATTCAAAAGCATGCGTTTTATATACACAAAACTACCATTAGTAAGGTTAAAAAGCACCATTTGCACAATTAGTGAGGTTTTGGGTTTTTAAGAGAAAATACTGCTTTTAATCCCAGCACTCGGGAGGCAGAGGCAGGCAGATCTCTAAGTTCAAGGCCAACCTGCTCTACAGAGCGAGTTCCAGGACAGCCAGGGCTACACAGAGAAACCCTGTCTCAAAACAAAACAAAAACAGAGAGAGAGAGAGAGAGAGAGAAAGAAAGAAAGAAAGAAAGAAAGAGAGAGAGAGAGAGAATTCAGCATTGGAGATGGGGTGGGGTGAGGAGGTGCTGGTACTTCCATTGAGTGCTTCATCAACTAACTCTTTCTCCAGTTTTCGTTATCAGTATTTTCCCTTATATTTTCCCCATATTCTTCCTGCACATTTTAATCTTTGATAAGTTTAAACAGTGAACTGAAGGACTACAGACTGGAGTCCACCCTGTGTGAGTCCTGGATTTGCTGTTCATTCATCGGCAGTTACTAGTTAGGTGATGTCAGCTTGCATCATCATTGGCATCAGATGGACCCATTTCTAGGCCCATCTACAGCCCTCCTATCCCCACTGTGTCCACAGGGGTGCTGTTAACTGTTATCAGAAGTCAAAACACACTGTTGCCTGTCCTACTTCCTTGGCCAGTGAGTGAGTCTGTATGAGGAGGAAAGAGAGACACCTAAGTGACTGCTCATGCTCTGTGCTGACTCATTAGAAACACTGTCACTGTCGCTATCAGAGAGCCACGCCATCACCTGATGATCTGGCCTGCCCATATCTTCAGGAACACTTTTGGTCACGCCTCCTTTGCACAAAGTCCTTGTCCACTCCCCAGCCCTAGCCTTCTCTTCCAGATCTCACAAAGGTCAACTGCAGTTCATCTGTCTTCTTTGAAAATGATGTGAGCCTGCTCTGATGTGCTTCATATAGGTGGGAAGACATTAGCCAGCACCTCACAATCCAAAAGGACAGAGACAAAGCAGGAACCCAGGAAGCCAACTTCCCCCAGACCATCCACCCGTAGCATCCACCTCAGCAGTTGGCCCAGCTATTCCTTGCTATAGACACTGGTATTAAAAAGTGACCTTTGGGGGCTGGAGAGATGGCTCAGCGGTTAAGAACACTGGCTGCTCATTCAGAGGTCCTGAGTTCAGTTCCCAGCAACCACATGGTGGCTCACAACCATCTGTAGTGAGATTTGTTGCCCTCTTCTGGCCTACAAGCATACATGAAGGCAGAACACTGTATACATAATAAATAAATAAATAAATATTTTTTTTTAAAAAGTGACCTTCGGCTGGTGGATGACTGAGGGGTTCAGAGCACTCCTCCTGCTCTTCCAGAGGGCTGGAATTCAGCACCCAGAACCCCTGTTGAGCTGCAGCAGCTCACAACCACCTCCAGCTCCAGGGGATCCGACATCCTCTTCTCACTTCTGAGGGTACTATACTTATACGGCACACACTCACTCAGACACAGGCACAAGCACAAATACAAAGAAATAAGGAGCGACCTTGACTTATTTGCGTAGCATAATTTGGACTTTGGCTCCCAGGATTTCCAGTTCTTGATAACGTTCACTTTGCATAGACTCTCAGTCTAAGCATACTCAGGGGTGTAGCCACACAGCTTCTTCCTCGGAGAATGCCTTACTAATAAAATTTACAAGTGGCCAATTTGAATTATAGTTTTTTTATAGTTCTGTCGTTCTCTGGCTCCCTCCCTTCCACNGTTTCATGCTGTGAGCCCTTTTATTTTCCCTCTGAATCATCTGTAGAATATTCTCTTGGAAACCCAGCTGAGTGACTCATGCGCTGTGTTAGTCACTCTTAGAGAAAGTAAATACCTTTGAACCATAAGCCTCTTCTCCACAGAGACTCTCTACTCTGGGGGTAAACAGTAAATGGACCTCTCTTTAATCCTTCACTGATAGACCACAGGTGCTAAGCAGGAAGTTAGACCCTGGGACAACCTTGACAACTTCCTCTGGGTGTGGACATGTTGTTTTCAGAACTGTACACAGGTATGGTCATTTCCTGAAAGCAACTGTTGCGATCAAATGGTACAAAAAAATTAGCACCATGACTCAGTCTGCCTTGGGACATAGATATCCAGAGAGCTGCTGTGCATCGGTTTGAAGACAGAAGGACACGAGTAGTGATTCAGTGCGTTTGATTTCTCTTTGTTATTCTAGGGTCTGCTTATTTGAGTTCCCTGCAGTGGGGGGGACTAGAAAAGGGGAGCAAAGCAGGAAATAAATTCAGAAGTAATTAATATTTGATAAAGCAGNAACATTCTGGATTCATTTTATTGGAACTTAACACAGTGCCATAGGTTTAGATAGCTGTAAGTCCATTGATTAGCTCACAGTTCTGAGGTTCCAGGGTCAGATACATTGTGANGGGTTCTCTGCTCAGCACCTTTACAGGGCTGGACTCAGTTGAACGCCCACCTTTCCTTCTGCAGGCTCTGGGGAAGAGTCTGCTCCCAAGTTCATTCTTACTGTCAGCTAAATGCAGTCCCTTGAAGCTACAGAACTATGGTCCTCATTTTCTTGTGGTCTGTCAGCAAGCGCTTCTCTTCTCCTGCAGGCCACCTGCATCCCTTGCTGGCCAGTCAGCAAGGGCCTCTCTCCTGAAGGTCACCTGCACCCCTTACCCTGTGGCTCTTCAAAGCTAGCAGGAAACTCCCAGTGTCAAATCTGTTTCAGTCCCTGACCTGTAGACCCAGGTTCAAGGGTTTGTGCGATAGGTCAGGCCTATTGGAACAATCTCCTTGCTGAAGACGCCATCCTCCAAGTGCGTCCTCCACAGCATCACTTAGAATAGCCTTTGAATGAATAACCAGGGTTCATAAATGTGGGAGACCCCTTACAATTCTACCTACCACAACTCTGAAGGTGTTTTAGTGAGTGTGAGTGTGTGTGTGTGTGTGTGTGTGTGTGTGTGCGGGGGGGGGGAGAGATCCCTCCCCCAGTATCCCTAAGGGATTGGTTTCCGAAAACCCTCCCCTGAGGTGTTTGTATATTTACAATCTCTTTCATAACATTTTGTCTCTGGAGTACTCAGAATAGTGAAAACAGTGTAAATGCTATGCAAATACCTGATACACTATATTGTTTTAGGAATAATGACAAGGGAAAGGCCAGCCTATGCTCAGTGCAGCTGCCATTGTTTTCTGGACTATCTCAATCTGCAGTCGATGGAATTCANAGATGCAGAAGCCCGGAGACAGCTGGCTGACTCTGATACCTGCACATTCACCTTAAGCTTGTATCTTGCAATTTTNCTCTGTTTATTTAATTTGACAAGTATTAGATCTATGCTTCATTCTTCATAAAACTGATGGCTGCCTACCTGCTGGATTCAATGCCCTGTAGGTGAGCATCTAAAGCATGCCAGGCAATGGTCCAGTTTTTTGTTTTCAATATTCTCTCCAAGTGTTTGAAACCTCGTAGAAAAAGATAATTGCAAGCTGCTCTGCAGTGTGGGAGAATAGCTAAAGAAAAAGAGAGAGGCAAGTGTGACCCTAAGGAGTTCTGAAAAGCTTCGGGAAGAGGGTGTTTGGTTTTCGTCTTGAGCAGGTGGACAGCCACAAGCATCGAGGCACAGGTAGCTAACAGGGCACTTGGGTGGGAGTAATCAAGTCACTGTGTGAGCAAAGATGTTAAAGATAGAGAATAGCTAGGACACCCATCCGAATGGAGAAGGAGAAAATTAAAATCAGGTGTGTTGGTGTCAAAACCGGGCCTCGAGACATGAGTCTGAGAAGCAATGGAAAAGCCTAGCAGAGCTACCAAAGGAAACACTAAAATGAGTGCAGTTCAGAAGTGAGTCCGGGGGCAGCCAGGCAGGCTGGGAGAAAGAGGGGAAACCTGAACCCTTGTAATGGGAGATNGACAAGGAGGCTTTGCCATCTGTCTGTGTGACAGGGATGAAGGTCCTAGCTCTGGATGAGATGAACAGAAATGACAGCCAGTGCAACATGCAGGCTGAGAGAGAACTGAGGAGTCACCAATGACTTGGGTTTCGTTCCTGTGCCTGGAGAATGTCCCCTGATTATAGTTTGCCATCATCTCAGTGACTCAAGAAATCACAGACTCATAGTACTTTGTGGCTGGAAGGAATCTCAGCCCAGGCAGAGGCAACTGAGGACTAGCCAAGCTAAATACCATTTCAAAGCCACTGTCTGATCGGGAGCTTGACTGAGGCGAGGAAGCTCAGGCCTCTGCATTTGACATCAAATGCAATNCCCTGGCTCTAAAGCTTTCTTAGTGGTGGCACTGTGCAAAGTATAAATACAAAACTCAGCACTGAGTAAAAGNCAGAACAAGGCCAAGGCTGTGCATCAAGGACCTGGAGTGACCTGGGGACAAACCTGGACCACAGTTCTCTCCAAATTACCTTCTGAAATGGGAGTTGTCCTAGTTAGGGTTTCTATTCCTGCAANNAAAGACCATGACCAAAAAGCAAGTTGGGAGGAAAGGCTTTATTTGGCTTACACTTCCACATAGTAGTTCATCCTTAAAGAAAGCTAGGACAGGAACACAAACAGAGCAGGAACCTGGTGNCAGGAGCTGATGCAGAGGCCATGGAGGAATGCTGATTACTGGNTTGCTCAGCCTGCTTTCTTACAGAACCCAGGACCACCAGCCCAGGGGTAGCTTTATCCACAATGGGCTGGACCCTGTCCCACCAATCACTAGTTAAGAAAATGCTCTACAGGCCTGCCTCTAGCCTGATCTTATTGAGACATTTTCTCAATTGAGGCTCGCTTCTCTCCAGTGACTGTCGCTTGTGTCAAATTAACATAAAACTTTTTATTTATTTATCATCATCATTGTCATCATTATCATTAGTTGGGTTTTTGAGACAGGGACTCACTATGTAGCCTTGGCTGTCCTGGAAGTCCTTATGTAGACCAGGCTAGCCTTGAACTCAAGAGATTCACCTGACTCTCCTCCTGAGTGCTGGGATTAAAGGTTCTCAGTCCTGATTCCTAANTTAAGGGTAGAGAGAGAGGGCCACTTGCAAAAGCCACTCAGATGTTCTCAAAATCCTTCCTAGTCACCACAGAAAAACCACAGCTCCTCTCTGGCTGTTTCTTCCACCTGGTTTGAATGTTTCCCAAACATATCAAATAGTTACTGGATAGGGTGGATTACAGAAGCTGTTGTCTGTGTCACAAAGCCAGCCCATCTTAATTCACAACTCTTTTCCTTGTAAGAACTCCATTCTGTCCCTGGAGCTTCAGGGAGTGGACTGGCTGAGAGTGTTTTGGATGTTGGAATGTGTGATTGTTTCCTGTACCCTTCTTTAAACCGCTGCAGAAAGGAGAGCCAAGCCACACGGCACACATCTCTGGTAAGGCGGCAATCTACAATACAAGAAGGCTGCCAGATTACTCACCTGGCCCAGATTCAAAATCAACTTCTCTACCCTTGCTGAAGAAAGTTTGAGTAGAGATAAAAAGAGGGAAAGTAAGATGAAGGGAAAGACAGACAGACAGAAGCCTCACTCCCTCAGCCCCTCCTCCATGCGTCCTACTAAGGCCCCTACTGACAGTAACAGAGCGCCCATTGTGAAGTCCATCCCTGGCAGTCCTGCAGGCAGTTGTGCCTGGCTGCCTCACNACTACAGCCCATTGTCTCCTGTGGCTGTGCTTGGAAGTATGGATGGGGTGTAAGGAGTTAAAGTGACANTGTGGCCCAGGGGCAGAGGGCAGCATTCCTCAGCCTANTGCCAGGAAAAGGTCCATACTCAAAGGTTATAAATTTAACAAGATTTCTGGAATTAGCTACAAACTAATGGAATTCCTGGGAATCAATTCCACTGGCTGGCTGCCTATTGGTTTTAAAGAAATGTCCTGCCAGGGAAGCCTGACAAACAAGGATCTACGATTACTCAATCCCGGAGGCAGTTTCCCAACCCCTTGGATAACTCTGTCCACGCAAAGGGGAAGGTTTAGCACCGATTAGCAAGAGCCAGCTGGNGAGCAAAAGGAAGGNGGGCTGTCCCGTCCTGCGGACCCAGGNCAGGAAGCCTGACTTATCATCATGTGCCCCNGGCTGCTGCTAGGACAGCGAAGGCTTTACCTACCCAGGAGGTGGTCACTGTCAAAGGCACTGATGTTTGTCATTTGATGTCATATACTAACGTTTGAGAACGATTATGTTTTCCATGTATCGTGACTGCACATCTGGATCTGATCAAGAAGAATGCACAGTCCCTGGATTCCCGGCCTTGGAGCTAGGTGCAGCAGCCAACCTTTGAACTATGTTCTTTTCCTACATTCCTTTTGGGGTTTTGTTTTATTTTTTTTTCCTATATGTAGGATAATCCTATTTTCTTAATAAATTATTTTTCTTATTATAATTATGCATAATTTAATAGTGGAGACAATTCTGAGAATGTGCAAATGGGTGAAAATGTCATTGTGAAAATATCACAGAATATTTGTTCTTCAGCAAAATATATGAATGACTTTTTTTTTTTGCCCTTTTAGACAGGGTCTTGTTGTGGATCCCAGGCTGATCACAAACTCCTCCTCTTCCTTCATTTGTGCCCTAAGTGCTGGGATACAGGCATATATGATCTACCCCAAGCTTTAGGAGATGCAATCTTATGTGCCTTCCTCTATATTTGTGGTCCACCACTTGACTGAATTGTCATTACTGGTATGTGACTGAGTATGTATATGTGTATACATGGTGTACAGCCAAATAGCAGGTCTCAGGCTTCTTAGCTCTTGCTTTGGTCTGCAACTAAGCTTTCCAGTGCCCCTAACTTGATAAGAATCTCCCCTTTCTCAGTTCCACTCTGGTGGAATAACTGCTCACACTGCTCTGTCCCCAACAAGTCAAAAACACAAAACCCAACACAGACTGATCCCTATCTCCAACCCACAGTGACTCAGCCAATGGAAAGTCACTTAAGCTAGGAGGAAGGACTCCTCTAAACCGTGAAGCTTTGTCCCCACTGAAGTCGCTCATCTGGAGTGTCTTGGGGGCCCAGCTCTCCTATCACATGGCTACAGTAGAAAAATAGAGGCCAACTGACACAGCAGAGACAAGATCTGATAGCAAAGACGGTCCCCACTCATGGTGTTGAATCCAAGTTGAGATGTCTTGAAGACTGGTGACAGAGCTTTCTGTATAATTCCACGAGCTCCCACCACTTCCGTTATGGCTTTGAGCTTAAATATGTCATACCCTAAGGCATGAGAATGTCTGCATTTTTCTGAAGATGCCTTAACTTGTGTATCTGTTGTCATCTAGGACAATTTAAAACAAGTCCTCCGTATAAAACTGGTGCTGCAGCTTGAACATGGAAGAAAGACAGTGTGCATAGAAAGAACACGGTTTTACCTTTCACCTCAGCCCAGACGGCACAGGAATATCTTCTCACCTAAAGGGAAACAGAAGTCCACCTAAGTAGGAGGCACAGGGCATCATTTTAAACAATACAACACAGATGCTAAATCCCTCCNAGTCTCAGCCTTTTCATACTCTAATTTGAACTAGAAAGTCTTTCAAGTCTCATCTAGCTTTTTAAGTGTCTGCATTTGTTTTGTGTTTCTGGGTAATAAACCCATGGCTTCGCACATGCTAGACAAGTGCTTTACCACCTCTTACATCTTATAATTCAGCCATGTATCATCAGTGTTCAAGGGGCTGGCATGGGTAACAGGTACAGGAGTAACTCAAGACATCAGTTCTGTGGGTTTCCAAAAGATCTCAGAAAACCCACACCACGGGTAGACAACAGAATGTCAGGAACACCATTCCTGCTGCCAGCTTGGAGCAACTGGCATGGACTACTTGAGGACTATGCTNAAAATTCTGAGACCATAACTAGGTTCAACAAGAAGTAGCAGTGTGGTCAGAGACAAGCAATGAGAAGTTCTGGTACATAAAAATACTTCATCTATCCAGATGAGGCTTAGCAACTTCATTCACTCAAAATGTGTCCAAAAACCAGGAAGAAAGCAACAGGAAGGATCAAGAGTAATCTACAAACTCACTGGAATGGAGCACCTCATCTTCTGGCCATTGTTAGCACATACATACCTGTCGATCAGGACGTCTGGGACTCTTGTACACAACTAAGAATTTGTACAGTCTCCCCTAGGGGAAGAAGTTACAGAACAACCTCTCCAACCTTATTATCAGACTCTCTTTCACATGACACACTTGGGCATTCTGGTTTTTACGTTACATTGTTTTGTTTTGTTTGTTTGTTTTTCAAGACAAGGTTCCTCTGTCTGGAACTCACTCTGTAGACCAGGCTGGCCTCAAACTCACAAAGATCTGCCTGCCTCTGCCTCCCGAGTGCTGGGATTAAAGGTGTGCACCACCATGCCTGGCTGGTTTTCATGTTCTTAAAAAGGGGTTTTATTGTTTTGGTTTTTAAAAATATATTTAAACTGAAAATTTCTGGGGAAGTTTTAAGTAGCCACAGGTTTTGAATATAATTAAATTTTGTCTTGAGGCTAAGTTCTGAAATTAGAAATGAAGAAATTGCGTGTCAAGACAAGAAGAAGAAAGGGGCTCTCCAACAGTNAGGTGGTTACTATAGAACTGAAAACATCACAGCAGAGAAACTGACAGGGACCAGGTGAAGCAGGAAGGTCATTGAACTGATGGGCCTGGACCAGAGGCGCATTTTATAAAACTTACCCTGGCAGTAGCTAGAGCAAGGAGATGGGTAAAGAAACAAGAATCTGAACAAGTGATGGGCAGAGAAGAGATGGCAAACTATGGACAATGCTGGCTTAAAAAAAGAAAGAATGATTTTAAAACGGCGTTAAGGTGATAGAACTGACCCAATTTGATGACAGAACAGACAAGCCGAGAAAGAGGGAGGAGANGAGAATTATTCTTTGTGTCCTCCCTNAGCTACAGGGCATAATGGGGCATGGGTTAGGACAAATATACAGAAGGAAAAAGAAAATGGAGATGTTTGAAGACATACTTTAAAACTATACCGTGAAGACAGTAGGGTACTGGCATAAAGACAGACATATAAGTCAATGAAGAGACCATGGCATAAGCAATGAATCCTTGCACATATGTCAGATGTTTTTGAAAGAAGCACTTACAATGGTTGGTTTTGTCAACTCAATGCAACCTAGAGTCACCTAGAAAGAGAGTCTTAATGAGGGACTGTCCAGATCAGGCTAGGCTAGAGGTGTGTCTGTATGCAGGTATGGGAGATTGTTTTGATCATTTTAACCAACAAGGAAGACTCAACCTACCATGGGTGGCACCACTCCCTATATTTGGGTCCTGGACTGCATGATATCGAACAGTGTGCTGAGTAGCATGCATGCACGCATTCTCTCTCTGCTCCTGACTAACTAGCTGCTTCACGTTCCTGCCTCGACTTTCCCAAAATGATGTGCTGTAACCTGGGATTGTGAGCTGAAGAAACTCCTCCCTCAAAGCTGCTGTTTGTCAGGGTATTTTATCATCACAGCAACTAGGCCAGAAACTAGAACAAATACCAACAATTCAGTGGGGACCAGTCTTTCAACAAGTTGTGTTTACATATAAAAAACAAAACCCCCCAAAAAAACTTAGGCTAGACTTTTACCTGATGCCAAATGTAAAAATTAACTCAAAATGGCTCAAACACCCAAGAGTAAGACTTAAAACTACAAAACTCCTAGAAGCCAACACAAGTAAGAATTTCATGTCAATGGCTTCTTGTGACTCCAACCACACAGGTTGGAGTCAGAAAGCAGTCAGAAAAGAAAAGCAGACAAATTGGACTTCAACAAAATTTAAAGCTTTTGTGCATCAAAGAACATTAACAGTAAAAAAAAACAAAAACAAAAAAAAATCCCATAGAATAGAAATCAATTTCATCTCATAAGAGATTAATATCCGAATTATAAGAGAACTCCAAACACCAAACAACAAGAATAAAAAATCAAACAACTCAATTTAAAAATTAGTAAAGTATAATGGGTGATGGTGGCGGCGGTGCTGGTGGCGCATGCCTTTAATCCCAGCACTCAGGAGGCAGAGACAGGTGGATCTCTGTGAGTTTGAAACCAACTGGTCTACAGAGTGAGTGAGTTCCAGGACAGCCAGGGCTACACAGAGAAACCCTATGTTAAAAAAAAATTTTTTAAAGTATTTGAATAGATACTTGTCCTAAAGGAGTGTCAGCCACCAAGCACTTGAAAGGAGGCTGAACATCCTTAATCTTTAAGGAAATGCAAAACAAGACCATAGCAAGGCACTACCTCACACCCATTAGAGTGCCTGTTACATTAATGTTTTGAGGTAGTATTCTGGGCTTTAGCTTCCCAATTCTTAATCCCTATATTATTGTCACAAAGTAGTCCTTGGCCTCTCTGCTACCCATACATAGTCTTAAGAAGTAAGCCTTGGTTTGCTGTCAGTATGCTNTAGCACNTCAGACTTNTGTCCCAGGCAGAGTGTAAGAGATGCCTGTTTTAAATATGAAGAACCTTACAATTGAGATGGCTACATACTTTTGCTTCAAATNTATCAGTCAAGAGATGTTTTGTTAGTACTTCTGTAATTTTCCTAGTTCCCAACCCACGTGATTTTACACCAAGTTTAGAATTCTCCTAGCTCATTACATTTGCTAATTGTTGAAAGAAACACAGNTGGTAGAGGTGAAGCTTTCTAAAAAGAGGGGTGGGGAGAATGGGGCCTATGAAAACTAAGACAGGGCGGCCTTATTTCTGTGTCTGTCACTCTCTCCTGCTTCCCTGGAAAATGAGGGAAGGCAGCAACCTGGATGGGCATAAAGGACACAGCAGATCTAAACATTCCTCTCCAACTTGGACTTCAGCAGTGCTGTTGAATTCTGGTACTCATGAAGCTTGAGACACACTCAAAGTAGATCAGTCCCAGAGCAGCTGCAGGAAGGCTCCAGAAGTGTGGGCTGTCATCTGTGCAGGTCTCTCTCACCTGCCCACCCTTTAGAAGGACAGCACTCATGAGGGAAGAGTCACAACGTGTTTCTGTGCTTATTCCACGTGGCATCTACCACAAATATGGGGGGTGGAGAGAGGGGCCATAGTCAAACAATTTAAATCTCCTGTGAAAGAGATAGAGGTCACAGCATCATTTTAAAAACTATACCTTGTTCCATTCTCTTGTGATNCGTAAAAGAATGCAGTAATCATGTCCAGGTCTCAAAGGTGCGTTGTAATATCCCCCATAGTACAGCCTGTCTCCAATGGGCATCTCCAGTGTGTCATCTGGAACATCCCTGGCCAATATTTCTGCAGCTACATATCCATCNGCAAGAGAGGTGTTGCCAAAAAATGAAGTCATGCCTTCAGAACCACAAGAAAACGTGCTTTCCAAGGACAGCGGAAGGACCAACACCTGATATGAACTAGGAGAGGAGAAAAATGCAGAGAAATTGGCAGGGGCCTCATTAAGAAGGGAGATTTTAGTCATCATCAGGATGACGTTGTTAAGGAACCAGATGTGCATTTTATAAAGCTCACTCTGCACTCCTGTTTGGGGCACTGTGTGTTTGGGTTTATTGAACTCGTACTATGCAATAAGCACCTTTGAGACACTAGAGACACAAGAGTGGACAAGAAAAACTGCTGGCTCACATGGGATTTAGTGTCTGGCAATTCCAACAGTCATGGACCTCCAAGTTCACCTACAGCCAGATGAGAATATAAGTCCCAGCTTCCCTAGCTGGGAGAAACTGGTGCATGTATCACTCACTGCCTTGTGTCTGTCATACNGCAGTGTTTCACGTGGGCAAGGAAAGCCTGGGAGAGGAAGGGTTTAGAAGTCACATGAAGGCCAAGCACCTACAACAGTGAATGTGCTAAGTCTGAAAAACGGCTCCAGACAGTCATGTGGTGACTTAAAACAGAACTCATATGATGTACAATTCCCTGCAGTTCAGGGGCTGACACCAAAGTCCACGCCAAACCAATGAGCGGTCAGGAGTGAAGAGTTACCATGAATTAATCTAGGCTGACAGGATCCTGGGAAAGTGGAAAGACACATGGACCTGGTGAAACGTCCCCTAAAGGAGGGCACAGAAACACACTAACGATCAGGTGTCACTTTGTCATGTATTTTAGTAATATTTATCCACCAAAGAGAAAAACCAGACACTAGGAAGAAGTGTGAGGATGAAATGCACTTGATTGACTCGTGCCCCCCTTCCATTCCTATCAGCTCGGCCTTTATTTCCCACCTCTGGTATCATAAATGTACGAACATCTCTCTCTACTGAACTTGATAATGGGGTTTGCAGGACTGCCTCTTGCATCTGCAGGTCCTTTCACATTTCTTTAGCTATGATNGACTCCCCATAATTGCTGGTTGAGTTGAATTTTCAATAAAGGGGGAAAAAATGCCTGGATCAGCATCAAATATGATTAGGGTGGTTTCCAAAACTCATTAGGCCACGTAATTCTATTTCAGCACCAATTTTGTGCTTCCTGCTCCACATTTCCAGTGTCCCATTTCCTGCTCCCGAAAAGCACATGAATCACTAGGTTAAGGAGGGGAGCCCTCCCCACAGTAGCTGTTGGATTTGGAAAGTCTCCAGCCACCTGCTACGTACCCAACCATGTTAGATGTCCCTAGGACCCTGATTTCCACAGAGTCTGGCTCACTTTGAAAAAGGACTCTGAACAAAAGAGATTAAGCAGAACCTGCAGGGTAACAAATAGTCACCAGCAGCAACAATAGACATTGACTGAGTTTCCACTGCCTATGGGGGACACCTGTGACAGCTTTTCTGGGGACTTGAAGGTATGGTGGCCACAAGCAAGAAGCCCCATGCTGTCCAGAAGCACATTCTCAATCTGTCTCATCCTGCTAGGTGAGTGACAGTGGGGAAGTTCAAGGCTCCCCTGCACCCAGTCGATTCTGTACATTGCTCATCACAGGGNAGGAAGCAGCCTCCTATTTAGCCTGGTAATTACAGAAATGCCCAGGTCCCATCCCAAACCTACTGGATCAAAGTCTCCAGGACTAGAGTTGGGAATGTTTGCCGCTGATAAAGCAAGCCTGCTGATTCTTGTTAGCTAGTAAAGATAAAAGACATTAGCCTCAAGGGAACCCAGGGACAGGTCTGACCACCCGAGCAAGCTCTGTGTGCTCCACGCCAGGGGTCACACAAAAGACCCAAAGCAGACTCTGGCCTGGCAAAGCTGCTACCTGCAGCTCTAGCCTGGCAGTCAGGCCGNGGAAACAGCAGGCTCACCTTCCGGTAAACAGCCCTGGTGATGCGAAGGAAGCAGTTGCAGTAGTTAGGAACCTGACCACCTGACCAGTTTGCAAGGACTTCTCCCCACCGCCCTCCCTGGATGACTCACAGGTCTCCACTTCCTGTTTTGAAGGCATCAGCTGATACACTGCCACAAGGGTAGGCTGTCATTTGGCTTTTCTTTTTGCCTTACGCAATTATTTGGCTTAAGTATCACATCTGCTCTTGTAAATTCATTCAGGCAATGATGCCATGACTTCTGTTCTCCTTACAGCAACAGAATTACAATACTTGCCAGTAACTTACCAGGAATCAAGAAACAGAGCTGTTTGGGCAGTGTCTGTCCCTGAAAAGACTTGCCCTGAAAGCAGGGTAACCCTATCTCCAGACTTGCCTTTTCATATTTTCAGAATATCTCATATTTATTTTTACTTTGATTGCACTGAAAGGGCCACTCCACTGAAAGGTCAGGAATGATAAGAGGCCATGTAGGTCAGGCCATGCACACCATAACNCTGTGACCTGGTACTATTGTTCCNATATGCAGGCCAATCTTAACCTTCCTCTCTGAGAAGGAGGGTAATTCAACTTCCCTAATCCTTCTATGACCTTTGTAAATAAAACGCAAACCTGAGCAAACTGTGGTCCTCCAACAGCGGTCAATTAATTCCATCCTAATGCCATCTGGAATCCCAGCAGGTCACTAACTACACAGTGTCTTGCCTGTAACTCAATATGTGAACAGATAAAAAGAATTCTCTAAATGACCTTTTTAGAAACCACTACACACACAGTCACGATCAGCCTGACATGAAAAGGGGACATCCTGTCTCTGGGAAGGGAAACAATCTTGTGTCCCACCATCGTTAAAGCAAATGCAAGGGGCACTGCCCGATGCAGTCAACTGAGGTCTGTGACCACAAGAACACTTAATTTCCTGAGTTATGCTGCCCAAATGCTTGTCTCTGGTCCCTCACAA
>LZPO01066292.1:575644-589627 GCA_001675575.1 Neotoma lepida
GTATGGTGGCATTCACTTGGAATCCTGACACTTGAAGGCTGAGGCAGAGCAGCGTGGACTATGCAGTGAGACCCTGTGAGTGACAGAATGCTGCAGGGAGAGGGAGAACTGATGGGAGGTGGGACCACAAGCTGGAGCCAAGACACACGAACAGACTCTAAACACTAAAAGGAAGGAGATGGGGTCCCTTAAAGGCACATGGGCCTGTTCACACACTGGCTGCAGTGGCTGACCTCCAGACTATGTGACAGTCGACTGCGCCATTTTTAAGACATGGGGTTTTCAGGGATCTAGCAATCCAGCAGGAAACTGATCCAAACAACAAACTACAAAACTGAAAAGACGGACTGAAGAGATAACAACTCCAAGTAGCCTAAAAAAAAAATCTAACAGAAATATCAAAAAAAGTCAGCTGGGTGTGGTAGCACAGGCCTTTAATCCCAGCACTCTGAGTTTGAGTNCTGCAGAGTGAATTCCAGGACAGCCAGAGCTACACAGAGAAAATCTGTCTTGAAAAACAAAAGTGTAGAAGAAGAGGAAGAGCAAGGAGAAACATAAAAAGTTGGTAAAGGATATAAAAGNAAANACTACATAGAGAAATGCCATGGATGGAATGACTGAGGAAACCACAGGACAACAGAACCAGCAGATGCCAGCTTGGCACACTCAACAGACAGAAAACCATCAGTGATCAATTTCTTTGGTAAGATTAATGAGAAAAAGCAAAATGGGGGGGGTAATCAATTGACAAGGGACATGACCAGACACAATAAAACTATAAGAGGCTGAAAATCTAGCACCTGGGTGAGGCAGCTTACAACAGCCTNTAANTCCANATAACAACCTCTTCTGGCCTCTGAGGACACTGCACTTACATGCACATACCCACATACATACACATAATCACAAATAAAATAAGTCTTAAATAAGAAAAATACAGCAATATCTCTCCACGTTCTGTGTGATGGTCCCTGCAGGAGATCTTCTTTTGATGGATATTTGATAGATATTCCTAGATACTAGGAAGTTTGTCTATCTCATCCCNTCTAAAANTTTCAAACCATAGATGTGTTCTACTTACTGTTTCTCTATGCTTCATACTTTTAAAAGGGTGCCCTCCCCCCTTTATTAAGCAATCTTTGTGGTTTTGTGGAAGGTTTTGCCCCTCTAGGAGTGCTATCAGCCATGATCCTGTCTCTTATACACATCTAGATGTGTATAAGAGACAGACTCAGGAGACTTTATAGAGGAGAAAACAGCACTTCAAATCAGTGGCTAAGCAACATTGGATTTCTACCTTGATATAATTAGAAAAAGATGGTCTCAATTGGAGCAAAANTTAAATTTAAAATATACCATAAAAAATATACCTACCTAGCAGGAAGGACCCTAGGATGACTGTAGCATAAAATAAGTTTGGTTTTGCCCAATCACTGGGCATGCTTTAGTGAAACATTTCACTATTAGGATAAGAATTTGTACCTCTATTTATGTTCAAGATATCTGTATTATTACCTCTCCTGCAGTTGTACATTGAATGTTTTAATAATAATAAAATATATATAAATATAATCCTAGGTAGGAAAGACATACTAAGAAAACAAAAAAACTAATTTTAAAATTATTTTTCTTGTATGTGTATGCTGCCTACATGTATATTTGTGCACATAAGTGCCTGGTATCTGTGGGGGTTAGAAGAGGGTGCTGGATCCCCTGGGACTGGAGTTACAGATGGTCGTGAGCCACCATATGGGTGCTGGGAACCACACCTGGGTCTTCTGAAACATTAGCCAAGTGCTCTTAAGCACTGAGCTATCTCTCCAGCCCCTAAATACCCAAGTTTGAAAGATAAGTCACAAACCATGGTGGNAGTGGGGTTGAACAAAAAGTGGCGGCCCTGAAGTTTGAATCTGAAATGACTCCCACAGGCTCAGGCTCTGAACAGTAATCCCCCAACTGCTGGTGATATTGGGGGTGCTACCAAGCTCTTAAAAACTGGCAGGCTGGGGACGGAGATGCTGTCCTTTCATCCCAGCACTCAAGAGGCAGAGGCAGGTGGATCTCTGTGAGTTNGAGGCCAGCCTGGTCTACAGAGTAAGTTCCAGGACAGCAGAGCTGTTACACAGAGAAACCCTGTCTCAAAAAACCAACCAACCAAACAGAAACTGGCTGGTTGAAGCAGGCCACAAGGATGGATCTGTGTAAACTGTGGCCTGGCTCTGCCTTCCACGTGTTCTCTGCTCTAGCCCAGCTGCCTCCGTGTGAACAGCTGGCACCACAACCCCCACCACGGTGGATGCTGCTCTGCCAAGCCCTCTCCACCAGGAGGAACAGAAACTTCGGGAACCATGGGGGGGGCGGAACCTTTCCTCCCTTAAGCCCTTCAGTGCAGGTGTTTGATGACAGGCACACAAAAGTTTCTANTACAGCTGATAGCTAGAACACTAAACACCGCAACAGCACAAAGATGGGAGAAAAGAGGAAAGGCGACTCCCAGGGCAAGTCCAACAGGCCTATAAACAACAACAAAGTTACCACTTAGAATAAAGTAAGGGGTTGGAGTGTGGCTCAGCATCAGAGAGCAACTGCTTAGCCACATGCAAGGTTCTGGGCTCAGTCCCTAGCACCAGATGAAAGCAGTTGTTATTTACTGGACTCTCAAACACTAAGAATGGTCATGTATGATGTCAGTGGAAATGTCTTCCTAACAAGCTTCCATTCACTATTAGTACGTGTGTAACGGACACAATCTCTGCAAAGGTGATTTATGAGGCCCATGTCTTGGTAGCCGCACTCCTGAGACTCAATTTTACAGAGCTATGGGGCCCACTGTGTGTGCAAACATCAGCCATATCTCATCAAATTTAAGATAACATTCTTTTATGAGACACCAGTATCTTGTATATTATTAAAAAAGGAAACTTCTACCCACTGAACAATCATTATTGTTTTCTTATCTTACCAAATTACGCTGCTTGAAAGAGCTTTTTCAGATCCATGTAAACATTAAATTTTTATCATGTTATAAACAAAAATGTAACAAAATTTGATTCAATATTCTTAAGATAGCTTCATAATTGATATCTAAGACTTCTCACTTTTTAACTGCAGTACCAGTGTCTGTATTGGGTGAGGGTGAGGGGTGTACCCATGTGTGTGGAGGCCAGAGGAGGACTTCAGGTGTCTTGCTCTATCAGTTTCNACCATATTCTCCTGACAAAGGGCCTCTCACTGAACCCACACCTACGCTGGCAGCCAACAAGNCCCAGTGATGCTCCTGTCTTGGCCCCGGCCCCCACAGTGCTATGGTTATGAGCACACACATGAGTATGCTGTCTGTTTACATGGGTTCTACAGACTTGAACTCCNGTCCTCAAGCTCNCACAGTGTGGCAGTGTGAATGAGACTATCTCCCATTGGTTCCCTGTTGGTGGTGTGCTATTTGGGAAGGTTTAGGTGGTGCAGCAGCCTCATGCCAATTCTAGTTTGCTCTCCCTGCTTCCAGCTTGCTTTTGAAGATGTGAGCTCTTAGCTTCCTACTCCAGCTACCACGCCTACAGCTTACTGCTATGCNTCCCCACCATGATGGACTCCTATTCCTCTGGATTCATAGCCCAAATAAACTCTTTCTTCCATAGCTGCCTTGGCTACATTGTTTTATCACAGTAACTGAAAAGCAGCTAATACACACAGTGTCCTAGCTAGGGCTTCTACTGCTGCAATGAAACACTATGACCAAAAAGCAAATTGGGGAGTGTGATGGCTATTCTTAGTTGTCAACTTGACTACAGTCAATGAAATGGAAGGCACACCCGTGAGAGACTTTTGCTTAGTTTGAAGTAGGTGAATCCACTTCTAGTCCGGACCTTTGAGGCAGGAAGACACAGCCTTTGATCTGGATCTTAAGGCAGGAAGACACAAGTCTTTAATTAGGATCTTGAGGTGGGAAGACACACCTTTAATCTGGGCCACACCTTCTGCAGCAAGCCTATGTAAGGACATGGAAGAAGGAAGCTTTTGCTCTTTGCCTGCTTGATCTTGCCTTGCTAGCACATCCATTCCTTCACTGGCAATGAGCCTTCTTCTTTGGGATTCATTGCCTGCCATTGTTGGATTAGTTGGACCATAGACTTTAAGTGGTTCTAATAAATCCCACATATACATACATACATACATACATACATACACACACACACACACACATTCATTCTATAAGTTCTGCTACTCTAGAGAACCCTGACTAATATAGGGAAGGAAAGGGTTTATTTGGCTTACACTTCCACATCACTGTTCATCATAAAAGGAAGTCAGGACAGGAACTCAATGGGGAAGGAACCTGGAGGCAGGAGCTGAGGCAGAGGCCATGGAGGGGTGCTGCTTACTGGCTTGTTCCCCATGGCTTGCTCAGCCTGCTTTATTATAGAACAGAGACCACCTGCCCAGGATTGGCCTCACCCACAATGGGCTGGGCCCTCTCCCACCCATCACTAATTAAGAAAATACCCACAGGCCTGCCTATAGACCATCTTATTGAGGCTCCCTCTTCTCTGATGACTCTAGCTTGTGTCAAGTTGACATAAAACTAGTCAGCACACACAGCAAGCACTTTTACCCACTGAGCCATCGCTATCTCCCCAGACCATGGGATATCCTTGTATGTACTATCCAGAGTTTTAGTGAAGNGCTCTTCCTTCCTTCTTCCCTCCCTCCTTCCTTTCTCCATCTAGCCTTTCTTCTGTGTGAGTGTGTGTGTGCGTGTGTGTGTGTGTATGTGTGTGTGTGTGTGTGTGTGTGTTACTGAGGCTGGAACCCAGGGTCTTCTGTGAAGCAAGCAACCACTCTGAGATGGAGCTATATTCCCAGCCCAGTATTTCTTTAAAGTGCACATTTCCCAGCTTCTCCTGTGATTCCCTGACAGCCACTCTGATGCTGACACCTGATGTGACACCTTGCTGTTGTTTCCATGGTCTTTTGTATGTAGTGTGTTTTGTCTCCATGTCAAACCACTTTGAAAAATTTCTAAAATAGCAACAAAACTCAAGACACAACCATCACTAATGTCTGTAACTAGATACATTAACTGACACTGTAAATAGCTGATGACAGTGTAAGTTAGGACCAGTTTGAGGTGTACATCAGCAAAGACAAGTTCACAGCAGACAGACACCTGACTGTAAGTCAACTCTAAGAGTTCTTCGATGTCAAAATGTGAAAATGAAGATCTTAAAATCAGTAAGACGTACTACACATGTGCATATTAATAGAAGTGTTTCCTGANGGGAGGAAATTCAATATCCTTCAATAATATGGAAATTAATAAATTAGCACACCTTTACANCATGGGACTTTTATCCTCTCAAAAAGAACTAGATGAAAATATATGAACTGGTAAGAAAGTATGCCTATAAGAATACTGCAAGGACAAAAAAAATCAAGAAGTAAAATAAAAAAGGAAGATGCCCCTTCACCGTCTGCTACTGGAAACGCTATGCACATGCCCCTTGCTCCTACAAACCTCCTGGCCCTGGCCACCCCTCCATTCTCCCTTTCCCCACCCACTGGATCAATCTAATCTAGAATAATGGAGTTGAAAAACCAGACCTGCAAGAATGTCTCACAGAAAGGAAGGCCTGGCTCTCAGTCCAGCAGGCTCTTTGGAACTTTGCTTTCTTTTTGCTTTCTTTCACACTGTGGAGAGTGACCTGGGGAACTCAGGCATTCCTCCCTCTGCTCAGCAGAACCCCACAAACTTAGACACAGCACTTTATACACTGAGTTGTAGATCTTTGTCAGTGATCCTTAATAAACCAGGAGCTCTGGGGATGGGAGGGGTGGGGTTCTTTGTCACCTTTTCATTCCCAGTGAGGAGGAGAGTGGCAGGCACAGCTGTCCTGGTCATTTAAATGAAGCCATCAGCAATAAGGAGAAGGTCAAGCAGCTGACATTAGCCCTGTGGAACAGCAGTGCTAGAAGACTTAGTTTCTGTCTGGTGATGGTTAACGCTCATTGTCAGCTTGACAGGAAGTGGCCTAGAGACTGGCCTGAGAGACTGATGGGGCACGCCTGTGAGGGACTGTTGATTAGGTTAGCTGGTAGGGGAAGGCCATCTCAACTACAGACAGGACCACTCGATGGCTGGGGCCCCTGCATCGTATAAAATGAGGAAAGTGGACTGAACTGATTGGCAGCAACGTGCATTTGCCACTCTCTGCTGCAGTGTTTTCCCACAGCAACAGCAACAGAAATTAATACACGATCTTAATTTCACTTAGGAGAGGAGTCACTCATTACATTAAGTATAACAAAAAATACAAAGGGTCATATAACAAATATCATTAGATAAAATTAAGTAATGCTTAACATTTTACAGACACAGTTGGTCACATATACTGGCTGTCCACGTGAAATAACCCGTGCAAGTGCCCATCACAAATTCACAATGTAAGTACATCACTCCCATAGTCACAGCTAAGGNAACCAAGGCACAAACAGGTTAAGTAACTCATTTAAATACACAGATCTGGCAGATCTGAGATTTGAATTTAGACNGTCTGGTTCCAGGGAACGCTGCCAAACCACCTGAAATCAATCATGGGAATCCAGAAAGAAGAAAACTTACCTGAAAGGAGGCAATATACGAACTACAGAAAAGGAAGGGTTCAAGGTAGAAAAAAAAAATTGAACCAATAAGACACAGAGATAGAAAGTCGGTGCTTAAGAACATATTATAGATCAGAGTTCTAATTAGTCCAAGGAAAACAGCGGTCCCTTGAATCTAAATCTCTCCACATAGTCATCAAAATATTCCTCATGTCTAAAGGAGGAACAGATAAAACAACATAAAAAGCGATGCTGTTGGAGCTGGGAACATGGCTCAGNGGGTAAAGTGTGTAGTGAGCAAGCACGAGGACCTGAGTTCAAGTCCCCAGAACACATGTAAAAGCTAGGAACAGTAGCTTGCTTCTGTAACTCCAAAGATCGGGAGTCGGGGTTGGGGGTCCATACTGAGGACTGACTGGAACAGCTCCAGTTTCAGGGAGAGACCCTGTCTCAAAAGACAAGGTAGGGAGTGACAATCAAAGACATTCACACCCACCTGTACATATGCACACACGAATGAACACTCTCCCATGCACACACAGANGCACACAGCGCAAACACACACCCACAGCCGTCGTTCTAACTGGAAAGCCGGGCGAACACAGCAAGCTTAAATAGAACAAGAAGCACGAAATTCCTGCCGGGTTCTCTCCACTTCCTACCAGCGGTTTGTGCANAGAGCCGTGTGAAAGGGCGTGGAGGGGGGCAAGGAGCTAGAGTCCTTCACGGAAAAAGAAACGGCACTCTCGGTGTGAAAACACAGGACGAGAGAGCAGTCTGTCGCCAGAGCACTGGCTATGGAGAAAGGCTATGACGTGTAAAGGAGCGGGGAGCAGCTGAGGAAGTCACTGCTCCTGGAGAGAAAAGGCGAGGAAGGAAGAAACATGTGCACGTGGCCTCGGAGTCTAAGGGTTGATAGGAAGAAACACGAACATTAGTGCAAGATCCCACGTACCGGAAGAACTCTAAACTAGAACAGATGATTCCTGTTCAACCTTTACAGCAGCTGCACTGCAGCCTAGGACTGAAGAGGGCGCTCTTAACCTGGCTAAGCTCTTTAGCCACCACTGCAGCCCACGACTTGATAGGCAGGAGCAGTTTCTGTTCATGTTCAAAAAACAAGGTTTCATAACCAAAACCTTGCAGCTTGGACAAGCTATCTTTGTTTAAAACGCACAAACGAGGAAAAAGAACACACAATAAATAATCATTTGAGGCTATGGAGAAGATATCTCCAGTCAGGAAATCAAAACTAAGAACAGAAATGGACGTAAAGTAGGAAGGAAAGGAAACAGAAGTAACTGAATCCAGGAAATCAAAGGAAGGAAGGGACAAGATGGAGTTGGGAATAAAAGCTCAATTTCTTGATGTCTATGAAAGAATAGATTTGAATAAAATTTAATAAAAGATAATAGAAAAATTTAAAAAGTAAAATTAGATTTTTCTTTTCAAGACAAGGTCTGAGTATGTAACCTGGCTGGCCTGGAACTCACTCTGTAGANCAGGATGGCCTCAAACTCTAGAGATCTGTCTGCCTCTACCTCCAAGAGCTGAAATGAAAGGTTTGGCCTAAAGTGAATTTTTTTTTAAAGCACAAAAGGTCAAAACTGAAGTGTCTGAAGTGAAATACAGGTAAAAGGTCTAAGATACACATAACTAGGGTCTCCGAAGTGGGGAGAAAAACACTGAGACAGAATTAATATTTAAAAGTATAACTCAATATAAACTTACAAAAAACCAAAACATACTTGAATATAAATACTGAAATGATACTCCTAAGAAAGCTGAGTCAAAATGGCCTCAAAACTTACCCAAATACAATGATTACATTTTAAGGATAAAGGAAAAATCTGCAGGCTCCCCACTCAAATAAACAAAAACGACTGAGGGGTAAATGAATCAGTTCTCAGTGCGATGAAAAGATTATACATCTCCATAGGTTCATTCCCTGGAAAGAATGTCAGCTCCTACCTCTTTCAATGTTTCTAAATTTCTAGAAACAGTTAAACACATATAAACATACACATCCCTGCTGGAGAGAGTGAGGGGACAAGCATGTTCTTAAACACACATGATGTGGCCTTTAGGAACCTGAAAGTCATGTGAATCCCTTTCCTGATGCAGACTCCTGGGATGATCACCGATGTTCACATTCAAGCCCCTGATGTCCAACATAGCAAAGGGCAGTTCTATTGCTCAAGTGTGCTAAGGGTGTCCACNTCCCTGCTGTACTCCTTCCACAAAGGAAAAGACAATTCCTCACTCATTCAACCTCAAGGAACAGTAAACACAGGACCTGATTGACAGGAAGCTACCATTCCTTGGGTCACATTTCCTATTTGCACAGAGTTCCTGTGTCACAGGTCACTGAGCAAACAAGATGCATATTGCTGATGTCTGCAGCCTGTGGTATTTCATGTAGCCCTAGCCAAGAAGTGGGTAATAGGTTATCTGCCCACTGCCATCCCTCTGCTGTTCAGNCCAAGANGAATTGGATAAGCCATTATATCTAACCTCCTCCTCTAATAGAACNTCATGAGTCTGTGTCCAGGGTCATCCTNGGAATTGCCCAGAACAGTAAGGATATTTTGTCTATTAATCCTGTGCAANCCCATGTGGAAAGGAAGATTAAGACTTGGTTTCTCACTACAAAATGTGAATACACTGACAGGACAAAGACAAGATGAGAGCTGCCTCAGCAGGGCCCGGCTGCGGGGTCTCTAAATCAGGAATGCAGAAACAGAGGAAGTGAGTATTTGATCCTAAGGAAAACTACATGATCAGGCCAATTTTAGTACACTAGCTTCTTGGAATGAATCTATAGAATTATTTTAGTTACTCCTCCCTCCTTCTCTCCCTCCCTCCCCTCCCTCTCTTCTTTCTCATGTCTCTGCCTGCATGGACCTTGTAATTACTCAGAAGTAGCTAAATTACATGTGGCCTGGCAGAACCAGCAGGGCAGNNTTTGCTGGAAACTGGACTCTGGGTGCACACCTGTACCTTCTGACTTGGAACTCCTGGGACAGAGCCTGTGAACCTGTGCTTTAATCTCTCCTGCTAATCCCAAGCTTGCCAACTTGTGAGATGAACGGTGAGTGTACTAGTGTCTTGGGAATTGCAGTTTCCTAAGTACAAAAGCCAAACTTTCAGTCCCCTACCTACTAGGAGCAAAAGTGAACCAGAAACAGAGGTCCTGACAAGACNGGGACAGNCTCGTCATTCTGCTGCTTCCTTCAAAGGGGCAGCCTCTTTCCCTGGATGTCCCAAAATATGACTATTAAACCCAAAGAATTAAAGAAATGGTGGAAGGGGCCTGGCAATGTGGCTCAGTAGGAGAACCCTTGCCTCGCTTGTGCAGAGTGCTGGGTGGGTGGGCTCTCTAGGAAAAAGAAGAAAGGAGAGGAAGGGAGAGGAAGGGAGAGGAAGGGAGAGACCCTGTGTCCCTCTGCACTAGCAGGGAGCTGCGTGGTTAACACTGCTGGCCTCTATGTGGCTTCCAGGAAAGTCCACAAAGGAAGTTTCCAAGGAGCCTGAGTGTCATAGACCGCTACTCTCAGTCAAGTTGTTGGAAATAAGGTAATAAAAAAATCCAAGAGACTAGTGAACACAAAGCAGTTTTTAATATATCATTCTGTAGAAAAGACAAAAAAAAAATTGGCCAAATCACTGATCTGGCCCATGACAGTGATTTTTAAAATCCTTGAGAAATTTCTGTCCTCTTCTCCTGTAATCTGGAACTTGCACCCCTTCCAAACTGCCCATCTCATAGACCTAGGACACAAAGACTCATCCAATGAACAATCTGGGGCTTGAGGCTACCCCTCTCCCCCTTTTGGATCCTAGGCTCAGTCACATGGAACTTGTCTAACCCTCAGAGGCCTGAGACAAACAGACCCCAGCCTCCAGCTAGGGAAGGGAAGGAAAGGACCTGATGCCTCCTGGAACTCTAATGCACTCTAGCTTATTGAAAATGGACCATAACAACCTATTCTTTAAACGTGTCCATGCTCCTACACGGCCCAAGCGTGAGTCCTCTTGATTCTGCCAGTGCCCAACACAGTGGGGATGATATTTCTGTCTCTTGGAAGATATTTCTAGTTGTCTCTATCAAAATACATCCTCAAAGCCAAAGCCATTTTGAATTTGAGATGAGAGACAGAGGCTTCCAGAATTCTCTCTAAGGTTGCCTGGAATCCCCCACATGAAGCAGCAGCATCTCCTTGCCTGGACCCTCTAGAAGCCAAAACACTACTACCTAAAGGGACTGAAAGGCAAGATTTGAGTATCCTGAACACAAAGCAAAGCTGGTAGTTTGTTAGCACTAGAACACAGGGCTCTTGACCCTGCCCTTCATGCTCCCCACACTGTACCTTTCAACTCTCATATCTAAGTTGTTGTCCTGAGGTACAAAACAGAAAGGCATCCATGCCTACCTGTTCGGGCGGTTGTTATGGTTATTTGTGCCGAGCGCAGCTCAGTGGTTCGCAGAAGGGTGATGTTTATTGTGTAATCAGTGGCTGGGTACAGATCTAAACACACTTCCGGAGCTCGGTCTCTTGTTGTGAAGTTAAAGAAAGTAGCATGATAAAAGTTCTCCAGATACCACCTCTGACCCAGAACTTTGACCTGTCACAAGATAGAAAGTGAGCATTGCGTTAGCTTCCTGTTGGCTTGCAGATTTCTAGACTATAAGCCGAATGGAGGTACGACTAACTTCCTTCTGTTCATCTTAGAATCATCTTTAAAACACCAGCGAGCTAAACCATCCTTTGTGAAGGACAAGCTTTACAAAGCCACTGTACCTGTCCTACCCAGTTTCCCTCTCAGCCAGGTGTAGGACTAAGATTAAATTGCATCACCACAGATTGTTAGGAATATGCCGGAGGCCAAAACCTGTATTGGCTATCTTAGCCCAGGTAATCCTCAGTTCCTGTTTTCCTGAGTATTTTTTAAAGTGCCTTAAGCAAAAACAGCTTGATACTTCCTTATCTTTTGTCAGTCAGGGACATCTGCTATCCTGACCTTCCCATGACCTAGCAACCTAATTGCCCTGACCCATGCCCTTAAGCACAAGCTCCCGCTATATAATCAATTGGTGAAAGAATGAACTTTGCAGCTTGATCAGAATCCTGTCCTACTGTCANTCTTTGTGTCTCTTGTCCCTTTCATTCGCCGTTCCCCCTTCTAGGGTCTCCATTGAAGACCCCCGCTGGCCGGGGCAAATGGCGCCCAATGTGGGGCTTGAGAATGTGGAGGATCGGTGAACGTTGCACACCAAAGCAGGCCTGCATGTCAGTTGGACCACTGTGGAGAACGCTCCATGAGCAAAGGTCCGGTTCAGTGATCGCCACAGAGATACCCGACCGTGAGACAGATCCGGGGAATTGATTTGTGCTGACGCAAGGTAACTTTACCATGGGACAAGCATTCAGTAAGCAGGATTTATTTATTTCAGGACTTAAACAGTCTCTCAAGACACGAGGAGTAAGGGTTAAAAAGAAAGATTTTAAAAAGTTTCTTGATTATATTGGGGACCTTTGTCCCTGGTTTCCTCAGGAGGGCACTATAGATGAAAAACAGTGGAAGCGAGTTGGAAATTGTNTAAATCATTGCTATCNAACTTTTGGCCCTGAAAAGGTCCCAGTCACTGCATTTTCGTATTGGAATTTAGTTAATGATATCATAAAGGTTCATAATCATGCCCCTGATGTTAAAGAATTAATCATAGAGGGAGAGGAAGCTTTAAAGAAATACTCCCGTCCACCTTCTGTTTGTCCTTCTGCTAATTTTGATCTTCCTGAGCCTCAGCCTCCCCCCGACCAACTAGCCCCCCCACCATCCGGTAAAAAGGACCCGGCTGACCCCCAAAACGACTATATCCTTCCCTTAAAAATATTGGTGAGGATTTGACCCCAGAGGATGAGGCCTCCTTGGAGGAAGAGGCCGATAATTATCATAATCCGGCTGGCCTCCTCTTAGCAAGCTGACCTCTTCAAAGCTCCCATCCTGTAAACTCCCACCTTATGCAACCTCCTTTTGTGCTCCAGTCCTTGAAAATAACTCTGACCCCACCCTCTTACAAAAGGCAAAGGGTCACCTNCTTGATGAGGCCTGCTCCCTCAGAGAGATCCTCCAAGAAAGACGAGAGACCCTACAACTCATGAAGGAACTCAAGGCCGTTAATAAAGAACTGGCTGAATTGGCCTTAGATATCCAAAAAACCCCAGAGGAGGGAGCAAAAGGCCCACCCAAAGAAAAACAAAAGTCGAGGACATCCCGCACCCTCTATACTTTTCCAGTTACCCATAGCCAGGCCGTGGGGGACCTGGCAGATCCCTCAGAGGAAAGGCCTGACGACCTTATGCCTGAGGAGACGGCTCCTTCCGGTTTAGAGGCACCCGCTCCTTTGGATGAGGAAAGCGGTNGATCCCAGGAGTCTGCCTCTGAGGATGAGGCTTCTGCCCAACCACCAGAAAAGGTCAGAAATAACCCTGAGCCAACTCAAAAATACAAACGCCTTAGCCTTAAACACCTAGAAAAACTCAAGGCAGCCCTCACTAATTATGGCCCTACAGCCCCCTTTACCTTAGCTCTCCTAGAAAGTCTGAGTGATAGATGGCTTACCCCAAATGATTGGAGTTATTTGACTAGAGCTGTGTTAGCCGGAGGAGATTTTGTTCTTTGGAAAACTGACTTTGTAGAAAACTGTAGAGAGATGGCCCAGCGCAATTCCCAAAAACAATCATCAAAAAATTGGACCCTTAAAAAACTCTTGGGCGATAGTCCCTATGATCAAAATGAAACTCAGTCTCGTTTTCCCCCTGGGTTATTAGCTCAAATTCAATATGCTGGCCTTAAAGCCTGGAAACGCCTACCCTCCTTGCAAGGACCAGGCAAGGTCCTGACGAACTATACGGTGATTTTGTTAGCCGTTTAAATGACGCTGCTGAGCGGCTCTTTGGCAGCGGAGAAAGCAAAAGCNCCTTTGTTAAATATCTGGCCTTTGAAAATGCCAATGCTTGTCAAGATGCCATTNGTCCTCATATGCGAGGCGACCTNTCTGACTATGTCAGGCTTTGCTCAGGCATTGGCTCTTCCCACGCTTTGGGCCTAGCCATAGGGGCCACCTTGCGCAGCGCAGGCATCGGCTCCCAANCAAAAACATGCTTTAATTGCAAACAACCAGGCCATTTCTCTCGGGAATGCACGGCGCCTCACGTAAATATCAGCGAGTGCCCCCTTCCTGCTTCCCTTTGCCCATGCTGTCACTGGGACAAACATTGGGCCTCGGAATAAATCTTTTGTGAAAGATCCACAGCAGACCGCCTGTGGCACCCTAAGACTCAAAAATGTCAAGCCATGGTAAAATGGCGTGACCCCTTG
>LZPO01066293.1:0-10484 GCA_001675575.1 Neotoma lepida
GAGAGAGAGAGAGAGAGAGAGAGAGAGAGGCAGACAGACAATGATTATAGGAAAGAGGGCTTTAAGGATTTGTAGCCAAATTACACTGCAAGTTCCTCTGCAGAAGACTGCCATCTCAGCTCCTGGGTGGCCTTTTTCTTTGCAGGAAGGAACTATGAATTNAGACACTATGATAAAACACAAGGAAACACACTGAATGTGGGAGGCTAAACTTATTGTCCCTTCTCCATGATGATGAAAAAAGCCACCCACACTCCCAAAGATAGCATTCCAAATGAAATGGTAAACGTGAATGCACCGGGATTTTGGAAATCGTAGTCTTGGGCATATCTGAAGTTGATTTTGTTGAGCTTTGATAATCTGCCAAAGCCCTCCTCATTGTTTCCAAGGAGCTTATTATTAGCTGTACTCAAAGTGCATGACCACCTTGAATGCATTAGGGTAATCCCTGCAGCTTTATCTTTCAAAAGATTTGGAGCCAGAGTTTTGGCTAATTTTATTTCCAGTAGAAGTCGAACCCTGCCAAAGATCCAAACTTGGATTCATTCCCAAAGCCAATCCTCTTTATTCTGAATGCATTATTATCTTTCACAGTAGAATTTTGCCAAACATGAGAACTGTGCAGATTTTTAACTATGCAGTTCACGGAATAAGATCCAGGTAGTTGATAATTTATACTTTAGGGACTAAGAAATGATAAGTACAGCAAAGGCTACAGAAAAAGTAGAAGGGCTCATGAACAAAACTGAGTTCCAAGAAGCTAATGTGTCATCTGAATGTACTTAGGTGTCCATCTAAATAACAAAGAGACTATCATTGAAATAGCCTGTCTGGGGGAACTTATTTTGTCCTACATAGATAATGTTACTAGTCTGTTTTTCATCTCTTTGACAAAATAGCTGAGATAAATCAGTTTAAGGGAAGAAAGGCTTTTTGGGCTCATGAGTTTAGAGGTTTTCATCTATCAATTGGCCCCCTTACACTTGAGGGATGCTGTGGAATAATCCTTTTGTACACTGTGAAGATGTGTTGTTCCAAAGTTGATTGGCCCATAGCTAGGCAGAATTTGGGGGACAGAGAGAATGCTGGGAAGAAAGAGGGTGGAGTTGGAAGAGTCACAAGCCAGACTCGGAAGAAACAACATGGGAAGTTCATAGATGAGGCAAACAAGCCTCAGTGCAGCACATAGATAAATAGAAATGGGTTAATTTAAGTTGTAAGAGCTGCCTGGAGACAAGACTAAGCTATTGGCCAAGCATTTATAATCAATAATAAGTCTCTGTGTGGTTATTTGGGAGCAGGCTGGCAGGACAGAAAAGTTCTCGTACAGGGGTGTGGTAAGGTAGCAGCACACCATATTGGGGAACACATGGTAGGTGAAACCTATTCATTTCCTGGTGGCTGGACAGCAAAGAAAGAGAAGGAAGAACCTGGGTCACAGTATCTGCTCAATGGCATAACCCCCAGTGACTTAGCTTCCTTGCACTGGGCCCCACCTCCTATAGGCTCCACCTCCTCCCAGTCAAACTACAAACTGATAACCAATCCTTTCACACTTAAGCAGCTGAGAGAGACTTGAGATCCAAACTACAGCAAGAATATAACTGTATAGCATTAGAATAATGAGTGACCAAACAGGAAACAGGGGTTAGAAAGATGACAGTTTGTCTGATAATTAATGACACCTGTAGAATTGGGACAGTTACTGGTTGGCTGCAAATTTCAGCTCATACAAAAGAAGGCCGAGGAAGATCCAAATACAGTTAATACTTTATCAAAAAGCTTAGGTGAGAATGTTGGGTAGTTCCACCATGAGCTGTGGAGAGTCCTGAGAACAAAGAAAGTATTGAGATCAGAAAGATGGGTGTTGGTTACACATCCACCATTGTGCTGTTCTTTGACATGCCAAGCTCCTAAGTACACGACAAACGCAAACCAGTTAAAACAAAAGGCCAGTGATTATGCATAGTGAAGTTCAACAAAAATCAAGACTTATTGAGTGGTTAATAAATGCCTGGCTATGAATGTTACATTGTATAGTAAAAGTGATGGAAACAAATGATTCAGATGATTGAATACAGATCAATGTGACCTTCTGNATTTGAATCCAATGGAGGAATTATTAAAAGTAATCAAAGTGTGTGCAGGAATAGAAAGTAGGGGTGTCTATTGCTAATTCCTGATGACCATGAGGGCTCATGTAGTATTTAGAAAGTTAATTATCCACCAAAGTTGCTGGGGAATGCAGAAGACTCTAGGAAGTATCTTCACAAACAGAGCCCATTTTCACCCTTTCTTGAAGGTGCAGACTGATCCTTGTTGAACAGGGTTATTGTACTTGTTAGATATGGCATCTCTTGTGCTGAGCTGCTAAACAGAGTTTTCAGATTTGCAGGAGCAGTTGAGTCAGATCTGGACCACAAAATAGCACCTTGCCTCCCAATCTTTTTCATGCACCCCATGTCAAGCCTCCCTTGCCACTGAGTATTCTGTAGTGGTCAGATCCAGTTTGTCACACAGGAGTGGCAATGTTGCTTTTGAAAAATTGTCCTCTGCAACATGATTTGTGTATTTGGTCACAGAAATGATGACAATGACTGGACTGATGTTTCTGCTGTTGGGAAGTGCTTGCTCAGATGCTCTGGGAAAGCATCATTGTTTTTCTCCTCATTGAAGCACCCATACATAGGTTCACTTTCCTCCTTTCTTCCCTATAATTCTTCTGCCATCCATGCCTAATTTAATAGTCTTAATATTTGTGGGGAATAATTTCATAGAGATCTTAATTTTTAGTTGCAGCTTTTATAATCAATTCAGAAATTTTCAGTTCTGATGAATTATTCACAACTTACAAAGTGAGTATTGGCTTGGATTTGGTTATTATTATATCGCTTGTTCTGCTGTGTTTAAAATATAGGGGACAGAGCAGTCACTGATGTCATCTATTGGAAAATATCACTGTGATGCTGATCATTTAATGAGACAGCAATAAGGCTGCTTTAGACTTAAGGTGACTCNTTTATGTTATACATTACGCAAATCAAATTTCTCTTGTACCTACTCAGCACAAGTTCAGATTTATGCCTTTAATAAATGCACAGTAGTGATCAGGCTGCAGATTTGAGGACTGACAATATACAGAACTCTCCCTTTGGGTACCATTCACCTGAAAGCCACAGAGAAGAAGGCTGTGTGGTCCCCACAGGGTAAAGGTGTCATCCAGCATCCTACTGGAAAAGTCCACAGAGAAATGGTCTTCTTCTGAGGAACTGGGTTGTTAGCAAATCTGTCATCTCAGTGGCTGTTTTTGTTGGCTACATGCTGTAGAATATCAAGTAATGACAACATCTTCACTATTTGAAGTGAAAGTGAAATATATGAAATATCCCCTTCATATATTTGTTGAGGGGGATGGAAACAGAGCTCCATGTACCCAGACTGGCTTGAACTACCAATCCCCTGCCTCCACTCTCCAAGTAATGGGATGACAGGTGAGCACCTCTATACTTGGCTAACCTTTATATTTCCAATTCCATCTGGCAAAGAAATTTCACTGTCTTTCTTTACCAATATTTCTAGCATCTACAGATAAGGTATTCCTATTGGTGCCTAAGGTCCAAAGCTTCCCAAGGTAAATAGATAATCCTATGTGGTCTAGCTAAAATGTGTTTTTTCTAGGTCCTCCCTTCTTTCTCATCAGCCACTGAAGCACACTACCACATGTTCACAACCTCTACCCCCAAACCTTATGAGCTGCTGCCACTTACTGTATATTTTCTGACATATGCTTATTTCAGTTTTGGGACTGAATACTATTGCTTCGAGAAAGCAGTCTCTCAAAGCTTTAATTCCTTGAGAAAAAGGCTGGCATGGAAATTACTCTGCTAGTATTTCACAGTGTCCTGGTAAGTTCAGTAGACATGGGAGAAAAAGTGAGAAAGCAGGACTATGTGGTAAAATTCATAGAAACCTCAGCGGACCCACCTGCAAATTCTGAAGCTGACATTAAACAGTACTCCAATTGGGAAGAGTGGGTCAGAATGATGCCCAAGGTCATTGAGATACTGACTCCACAGTCCCAAAAACTTTGGTGAGGCAGGGCCATCCCCTAAGATAGCACTAAGGTCACCTGAACTTGAGGCTTAGTGCTAGTAGCAAGTGTCAGCCCTTCGGTCCAGGGGCATCCCAATCAGATGCCCTGCCACACCACAGCACTGCTACAGTCACGTCTCACTCCACTCAGATTCACTTCTTTGTATAAGCTTAAAACACATCAAAACTTTATAAGTTGCAAATAAAATACTACACAGAGGAAAATAAAGGTTCTTAGTTGAAATTCATCACCAGTAGATAAAAGATTTCTAACTCCCAAGAAAGAGAGACTGAACAACAGGTAAAATATCAGAATCACATTGTCAGAACTCTAGAAAACAGTCAAAGGTTTAGTTTACAATAAATGCAGGAATGATGAGCCAATCAGAAGGCAGTGTACATACAGAAGAAGAGGTTTCTACTGTTTTAACTTTCTCTCACCCAGTGCAGCTCAGCAGGTTTTTAGAAATCCTATCTTTCTGATATTGGCCCCGGTGGCCAGCAGCAGCAGAGCACACCTTGTTTATGTTTTGACTTGTCTAAGGGCTCTCTGAAGAGTGAGCAAGGGATTTATATTCGTCTCACTCAATTCAGAACTTTCTCAGAATACAAAACTGGCTATGCAGAGGTCATTAAATAAATAATATGTTAAATCTTGAAAAGCAAATAAAAAGGAGGCTTCTGTCACTTCTGGCAAAGTATAATAGTTGGAACACAAAATGATCATCCAGATTTTAGGGGAAAGGCTTGAGTAAAGATGCTAACAAAATAGAAAGCAAATATATTGTGTATTCAATGTGGAAGGGTGGGTGCAGTATTAGGTCATGAAAATGGGTATTATTATGAGTTCTATAGACAAATTTTACAATTTATAAACATAAGTTCTTCAATTGTATTATTAGAATAGACATAACAAGTATAAATAAGTAACAACAACCTGAATGTATTTTAATATTAATCAAGTCAACAATTCAAAATGCTCTACAAAGAAACTAAGTCTAGACTGTTTTACTATTGAGCTCAATTAAGCATTTAAGGAAAACTAAATCTAATTGTACACAAACCCTTCCAGATTTTACAGCAAAGTTATCTCAGTTCTCAACTGATTCAACTGATTTTCAGAATTATCATGGTCTAGATAGCAAATGGCAGTAAACTAAAAGAATGTTCCTTGCCAATGTTTGGGATGCCTACCTATGAGTTGTTGATACGGAGGCGAGAGAAGTGCCCACAACAATGCAGGATGTGGCAGTGTTCTTGGTTGCCCATCAGAACTATATGTTAAGACCCTATTGTTTAAGACACTACACACACTTTGGTTGCAAGACATAGGAAATTCAAGCTGGAACTGAGCTAGAAGCTTCCTCCCAGCTCCCTTAAACCCACCTTTCACAGTAATGGAAGATGCAATGTATGCTGCTGGAGGAGAAAAGTCACCAGTGATCTTACTCAACTGTGAACCATGTAGGCTACAATACCAACCTATTAGGCAAGATGTGCTCACTAGTGCAATAGTGGCATGACTATTATCAGGGTAACCAACTCAATCCTCTTTGAGTTTGCTCCATAAAAGGGAATTCTTCTCTGGCACTGAAAACCTTGTCTAAAGCCTATGACTAGTGAGGTCATGAGACCTGGAGGAACCTACTAGTATTCTTTCGCTAAATGAACACAGTATCAAACTGCCTTCTAAAATATTTATGTTTATACCTGACTGCTCTCTGCCTTGGTCAGAACAGCTTCTGTTCATAGTGGGCAATAGTTAACTTGGGGACACATAACTGTCAATGTGCTGAGAATAAGTGATTGTAGGGTGCTGCCATCTGGACACATGAATTCTCAGCAGCTCTGGTTACCTTCACAAAACCTACACAAGGCTGAGACCATCAAGATTACGGAAAGATGGGGGAGAGAGTGTGTGATGGCTCATCTTTGCCTGAAAGGCCATTGAAGGCAGTTAGCAGATGTCATGAGAAACAGCATCATTTTCTTCAGTGGTATTGCCACTGGTACGTTGTCCTTGATCCAGTAAATAACCCCCAACTCATACTCATGCAAGCAACCCTAATTAAACTCAGTGGTTTACCAAAAAGTAAAAAAATTAAATTAAAGACAATTTTGAAGTTAAAAAAAAAGAATGTTCTAGGTGACTACCAGTCATAAACTTTAAAACCTTAAGCAAAATATCAGTCTCTCAGCAGCAGTAATATTAGAAAATAACTACTTTGTGGCCAAGTCAGGCTTGTGCCTATGATAAATTCGAGTTAGCATTTGAAAATCAATCAATGTCAGTTTCTTAAGTCAAGTAATCAATAGACATAAATTCTGATTTCTAGGAAAGGAGAAATAAACAATTAAAAAAAATAGGATCCTGAGCCTGAGATCATACTGGCTTATACTATGATCCTGACAGAAAAAAAAAGAGAAANAGATGGGCCTGTTGGGAAACTTTGGGTCAAAAGGGTATGCCCCTGAAAGGATAGGGGACCCCAGACTCTTTGTCATCTCCTCCATGAAGAGAGCAGATCTGTCTCTCACCACATGCTTCTGTCATGATGTGCTGTCCAGCCACAAACTCAAAGCATCAGGACCATCCAGTCAAGGACTGAAACCTCCAAAGTAGAAAGCCAAAGTAAATGTTTTCTCCTTCTAATTTGGACATTAACATAAAACCAATGCTATTGTTTCACACAGCACTAAACAGCAAACAAACATTGCTTATTATATATATTCTCTGATGTGTTTTGTACAGACATTAATTCATTTAAAGTACAACTTAAAAAGAGTTGCTAAAATTTCTCCCATTACATAAACTATGAAGCTAAGAAGAGAGGCTACAAAGTTACCCCAGTTCGCTCAAGTCATACAAAGTACAACATTTTTGCATCCAGGCAAGATGGCTGAAAAGTCTGTGCTTCAATCTTTTGCTCCAGATGAGCCATGGACTTCACAGTATAGGGTGCTAAGATAGAAAAGACACATAGTGCAAAGTTAGGAAGCAAAGGAAAAAATTGCCTCTTCACTCTAACCATCAACCATGGTGTGGTCTTTTATTAAGTGCTGACTATTAAGCACTGATTCTGCACTAGAATTTATAACTTCATAACTTGTAACTGCTTTCCNATGTATGTTAATGTCCCTGTAATTAAATTAATGGGTACGTATGTATTATTACCTTCTACAACTAGAATGATTCACTTAGCAACGTTCAGAAGACATTTTATTTATTATTCCTGAACAGTGGGTTGCNTTGACATTTTCTTACTTCATGTGCATATAAATCTATCTCAATATCTCCAAAAACATAGCTTTTGCCATGTGTAATTATTCCTTAGGAAATGTATCCAGAATATTGGTTAATTAAGAGTGACCTTATAATCTACTTCTTTTCTTAAAAACACCTCGAAGCGTCTTGAGTTGTTTGTGAACACTGTATTAATGTGTTGGTTGTCTTTAAAATCAGTAATAAGTCCCGCCCCACCCTTTCCGATCTCCCTCATGGTAGGTCGCTGGCAATTACCCAATTGTTCTGTAGGTGGATAATAGATTTGAAGACCCAATTGGAACCTTACAAAAATTCACTGATCTTTCTCTTTTGAATCTGGCTATAATGTTCTCAATTCTGTTGCTTGGCACATAGACTTTTAATACAAAAGGATATATTTCTGCCATGGAGATAAAATCCCTTTATTATTTTTGCCAGAAGAAGATTTAAACTGGTNGTTTTAAATAGTTGTAAAGATATTTGTGGTTAGATTTCCCAACCACAGATGGAGCAAGCAGAGTCACCGTGGAAATAGACCCATTTCAATCAGATTTGCTCTTTCCTGAAAGCTAAAACGCTAAAGCCCCCCAAAGCCAGACATTTGAACTAATCTTTTGAATGTACTGAGTTAGTGAACCATCACAAACCCTTTACATAATAAACAACTNGTTTGCTCAGAGTCTAGGGTTCTGTGAAATGAAAAAGATAGCAATTTTAGAACTGGAAGGGGACTTAAAAACATTCAATTCANCCAACTCATTTTATAAATGAGGGGGCAGGAAGGCCCCAAAACTTANGAATGTCTTTCTTGGGCATATACAGACAACAAATGATAATGCCAGGCTGGAACCGTCTCTTTATTTCTGCTTGTTTTATGCATAGCAAGATTTGAGAAATGGTCCCAGAGAAGTCTTGGAAGACTTAAATATGAGAACAGGAAGAAACTTTAGCTATAAAATTCTGGCCCATCTTGTATCAAGAATGTATAATATTAANCACAGATTTCCAAAATAGGGAAGAGATATACTACTGAACTTGTATTGGTCATATGACCAAGATCATGTGACCAGTATATAAATTGATTTCCTAGATTTTTATGGTAGGCACCACCCAGTGTACAATGGGTAACAATTGGGCTTTGTTAAATATTTAAACTGTTTTAAAAGAATAATTTGGTCCCAGCCTATCAATGTATCCATAGACCAAATCAGTTTTTAATTATTCAAACTTTATTCTGTTGTGAGAAATGGATACCTGTCTTGTCTGTAAAATAGACAGGCCAGTAACACCAGCTTCACCTGGGAGCTTGTTAAACTAAAACCGTGATGTAACAGCAAGAAGCTCCCAAGAATCGCTATCTTAATAAGCTCTCCAGGTAATTCTCANGCATGCCAAGGTGGAGAAACGCCATCCTAATAGAGAGGTCTGCAACTTTTTTTGCACATATGGAAAACTTTTGAAAATGCTAATACTGAACCCCAACCAAGTGATGCATATTTGATATAAGGACAGTCTGGACATCGACATGGTTGTGAATTAATGCACCAGCAATCATTTGGAGCATCAGATTTGACTCTTTTTAAGAAATAAAATAATTAAAAATAAACCCCATCTTACCAAGTTCCTCCAAGTTCANAACAAGGATATGCAAAGTATGAGGTGTAAGAACAATCTGTTGGGGTACAAGTATAAAATATTAGGATTTATGCTTTATTTTTAAATTTCAACATTGTAAAATGTATTTTTGCAGCAAATTACAGATTAAATGTGAAAGTAAAATGTATGTAGTGGGTAGTTGTTCCAGCCTTGACCTTGAAACACTGCCCCTAGAGTGGCTACAGGTAACTGCCACACCTGCCTAGGACCTCCCCCTGGGGTGTGGCTCAGAGGGAGCCCCTTAAGACTCGAGGTGCCAAGCAGGGTGGTGGTGGCNCAAGCCTTTAATCCCAGCACTCNTGAGGCAGAGGCAGGCGGATCTCGTGAGTTCAAGGCCAGCCTGGGCTACCGAGTGAGTTCCAGGAAAGGTGCCAAAGCTACACAGAGAAACACTGTCTCGAAAAAGCAAAAAAAAGACTCGAGACTCAGGTGCCTATGTGCTTGCCCCTTCTTCTTCTGGATCCCTCGAGGTCCTAGATCCTGGGCTGGAGACCAAGCCAGAGTTCTCCGCTGGATTGCGTCTCCTCTCTCCCAGATCCTGTACCTGAACCCTTACTGGCTGTAAGTTATCCCAGAAATAAACCTCTCTTGATTGCTAGATAAATTACGTGGAATTGCCTCGTTAATTATGGTAATAAATGTAANTATAAAATTTGTAACCATTTTTATAAGTACNAANAATACATATTACATTTCTTTCTTTACCAATGTCATAAGAGGATCATTTTCTTTTTTTATTTAAATTTTTTTCATTTGACATACTAACCACAGTCCCCTCTCCCTTACTTTATGCCACTCTCCCACCCCATTTCCCTCCTACCCCAACCCTCATCCACTTCTGAGAGAGAGTAAAGCCTCCCTTTGGGAGTCAACAAAGTCTGGTATATCAAGCTGAGACAGGACCAAGTCCCTCTCCACTGCATCAAGACTGAGCAAGGTATCCCACTATAGGAAATGGGCTCCAAAAAAAGCCAGTTCATGCACCTGGGATAAGTCCTGGTCCCACTGCCAGGGGCCCTACAAACAGATCAAGTCACACAATTGTCACCCACATTCATGCCTACTTCAGTCCCAGGCGGATTCCCCAGCTGTCAGTCCAGAGTCTATGAGTTCCCACCAGCTCAGGTCAACTGATCTTGACCACCCCCCCACCTTGCTCTTATAATCCTTCCTCCCTCTCTTCAACTGGGCTCTCAGCTAGTGCTTAGCTGTGGGTCTCAGCATCTGCTTCCGTCAGTTACTGGATGAAGGTTTTATGATGACGTTTAGGGTAGTCACCAATCTGATTACAGGGGAAGGCCAGTTCAAGTACCCTCTCCACTATTGCTAGGCATCTAATATATTGGGCGCCAAATGTAGAGCAAATCTTAAACAGTCTTATTAATTGAAAACACCAGGCCAGGTATTGAGGTAAATTCTGAATGATCAGAGAGACAGAACAAGCCACAGCCAACCTCACCTTGCCAACTCC
>LZPO01066293.1:10833-23198 GCA_001675575.1 Neotoma lepida
ATAATATAATCACCACATTTCCCCTTTTTTGTCTAAAATAATAAAAAACTTAAAACTAATACAATGGGATCGTCCTGGTGGATTCCTGGGAGTTTCTCTAGCACCAGGTTTCTCCCTATCCCCATAATGTCTCCCTCTATCAAGGTATCTCTTTCATTGCTGTCCCTCTCCTCCCCTCCCNCATCTTAATCCCTCATGTTCCCATGCCCCATCTCCTCCCCTTTACTCTNTCCTCCCAGTTTACCCAGGAGATCTTATCTATGTCCCCTTCCTAGAGCAAAGGAGGATCAGTTTCTAACTTCAGTGGGCAAAACATTACTTGGAAATGGACACAAAAATATGGAGTCCTGAGGCCCATGTGCTTGAGAAAGTTATCAATTCACAGTAATCACGCCTTGAATAATAAAACTCATTAACTACAACACTGCCCCTGCTCAAAGCTACCTTGACTTAAATACAATTCATCTGAGTTTGAGTCCAGACATCTGCTGCCCTAAGATATTTTCCAGATGATTCCAGTTCTTTAATGCCAGAAGACTGCTGTTAAAAGTGGTCAAAGGGANGAAATATCATATGCATTGCATAGAAAGAGACAGAAGAATAAGACCAAATTTATCAATACACTTGTCCAGCAGGGAAAGTTCTATTAAAATAGGATAGTGCATGGTTCGTATCAGTTTAGTCTGCTACAACAGAGAACCTAAGAGTAGATTTCATAAAGAAATTTAACACACCAGAAAGATTAATGTCTCATGTTCTCTCTCTTCTGAGGTTAGATGTGTATAAGAGACAGGTGCATGGTTCGTATCAGTTTAGTCTGCTACAACAGAGAACCTAAGAGTAGATTTCATAAAGAAATTTAACACACCAGAAAGATTAATGTCTCATGTTCTCTCTCTTCTGAGGTTCTTAATTCCAAATCTTCAGATATGAATACATAACTGGAATGACCAAAGAAACCAGGAAAGTAAAAAGGGGCCATTTGGGGAGTGTTTGGGGAGCAATAGAGAAAGGAACAGCAGGATGCAAGTAGTTTGAAAGTGAAAATGAGAAACATGGAGGGGGCTTTAACTAAGGAGGGGAGGGAGCCAAATACAGAAGAAGGAGGGAGGAGGGTAAAAAATAATAATGACATCTGAAAAAGTCATAAGGAATCATATTATTAATTATCTACCTAAAAATACCTATAGTTCNTATAAGACAGCATATACATANATAGTTTAAGTGAAATTTATCCATGTGGGCTAACAATGTTTCCTCTTAGAGCCAAAGACCATCTAATAAAAGCCCCAACACGAGGCAGCAGAAGCCCTCTTTGGTCAAGGTTATTCAAGAGACTCTCCANTATTATTAGTATTGTTACTACCCTTGGCTTGCCCCTTCTCCTCAAAGTTGGAAGGTAAATCCCTATTGCTGAAGACACCGTGACTTTCAGACACGAGGCTAAAGGTGGCCTAAGCTGGAGCTGACCTGAATGCCTCCTCCATGAGAACTAGCTCTCATGGTACAGAGGGTATTATGTAAACTTCCAAAGGAGGAAAACCACCAACAGTCCTACTAAGCTGTGATGCCTATGTACTACAGCAATGATCAGCACAACATAGTAACNCCANGGGCGAAGTAGTGGCACACATAACTTGGCAGTAACCAACAGCTAATTGGACTTAAGACCACTCAACAAGATGGAAATCATATGTGGTACTGAAGACTTAGCTAGCTATCCAGAGCTAGTGAAGTCATGAATCTTGGAGGAGAACCTATATCCACCACATTACTAAACCAAAGCGATCCAACTACCTTTTAAATAGTTCTTCTTATACCCACAGATAAGTGTAGCTTTCACTTATCATCAAGAAAAATTCCCTTTGCAAGAGATGGAGACCATTACAGAAACAACCCAAAGGCAGAGTTGTGGAGCCCAGTCCCAATGGATAAATCTACAATACAACTCCCACACTGAAGGCTTAGGGAGTATGGCTGAAGAGGGCTTGGGAAGATAAAAGAGCCAGAGGATCAAGAAGTTTGCTATGAGATTGTGTCTCCTACTAATGCCAGAAGCTACACTCATAAAGTCTCACCAACATGGCTGCCTAAACATGACCTGAACAAAGACAACCCCTGTAGGCATGCCAAAGTAGAAAGGGGAATGGTCAAGAGGCCCCTACTCTACACAAAGAACTTCAGGCAACTAAGGAATGCTGAGAACAAGAGAAAAAGTCTTCCTGGTGAAGAGTATACCAGTTGGTTATCCAATGGTCAGCCCTGAAAACATATAAGTTTATAACATATAAGTAACATTACACAGACTTAGCAGGTTATATTTAGGAATATAAATGTATATACATATACATATATGCATGCAATAACAATTAATGAAAAAGGAGGTCATAAATTTGAAAGAGGGCAGGGAAGATATATGAAAGGGTTTGGAGGGGGCAAAGAGAAGGGAAAATGATGTCAACATAATATTAAAAATNAAAGAAAAAATAAATAAAATTAAAAATGAAGTTAAATAAAAAAACATTACAACGAGAAACAGTAGGAAGGTATAGGGATAGGCATCTAAAGGGAACAAATAAGGGAGAGGTGAGAACCAAGGAGCCCTACAAAAGACCCAAGCCAGCANCCATTTAACAGACTTCAGGTCTTAGGCTTCCCCCATCCAGAATGTCTACAGTAATTATTTTCCTTGTCTCTGTGACTTGGTCTTCTGTCTTTCGGGTCATTCAATTCTTTGTTCCTTTCAAGGAATGAACTTGGAAATCCCCTACTTACCTGCTCATCCCCACTATCACAACTGCCTCAGCCAGTGCCCTTGTATTATTAATATGNCTAACTTAAAAGAAAATTTTAAAGTCATACAATTTTACTCTAAAACCATAGTATTAGTCATATATATTGATGTTGCTTCCTGTTCATGCTTGCATATTTAGTATAGATCTATTGCTATAATAAATTATACTAAGACTGCAGTTGCAAAATTTTTAAGAACAAATTCAGAATNCAGCTTCCTTTAATTTAAACATCATATACACATGCATGGTCATTTCAGGCACCCTAAATGGCTGTAACATAAAAAAAGAAAAACTAGGTAGGAGCCTCATTAAATTTGTTTAGGAGGAAAAAAGACCAAAGTATATTGTTATCTTATATCAAGAAACCCAACAAGGTTAGTTTTTTGGTCTGTTCTAAGTAGCCTAATAATTTGAATGCCATTGCTGTGCACAGGAAAATGTCCAAGTTTGGTTGTACTATGGTCATTATGTAAATATGATCTCTCATTGTCTGTCCTAGTCTGGTTTGCAAAACTGGACATACTTGTGATTTTGCAACTCACTAAATCATTTGATAATAAATACAAACTGAGTATAACTAATAGAGAAAAGAAGCAAAACAAACATACAAACAAAAAAANTCTAAAAGCTAAGGCCAAGACAGCAGGATATTTAAAGGCAGGAACACATTTTCTTTAAATGAATGATGAAACCAAAAATAATTGGAACAAAGTATACTGCTGACTTCCTGGGATAGAAAATATATGAGTTTAGATGTGAGTAACTCTGACCTAAAAGGAAAAAACAATCTACTATATCCCCAAAGCAAAGGGNTTTTATTCTTCCACATTTACCTAATACCTATTAAATACTTCTATTAGAAACTCGATTTCAGATTCTGAAAGAATATGCCTGTATCATACCACTAGCCCCTGAGATGTTGAGTTTACTAGAAAGGCTTTGTGCACTCACAAATTGTAAGGATAGCCCCAACACCTATAGGGTGGCTGGTTGTGAGCATTGTTGCAGATGTTGGCTAAGTTTCTTTAATCCCTGCCACAACCTTATGAGATAAACAGCTTTCATATCTCCACTTACAAATGAGCTGGCTGGAGCTCAGAGAAGTCATGTTGTGCAAGGTCATTTAGGAGTCAAAAGGAAAGGCAGAATTTGAGGCTCAGCAGCCTGCTTACAGAAAACACACTGTACCACTGCACTGTGTGAACGTCATGGAAGATATACCAGTGTGTGTGTGTGTGTGTGTGTGTGTGTGTGTGTGTGTGTGTGTGTGTGTGTGTTANAAGTTTATGAAAGTTTTAGACTTAAAACAGTAATTTATCATCTGAACCACAGTTAGGTGACATTTCTTCTTGTGGCTGCCTTATTTCTCTCTTAATGACCTCAATGTTCATTTTGATTATTGCATGTGGCATAATTTCCTTCTCTTTAAAAGCTGAATAGTTAATATTCCATTTTACTAATAAAAGCAATTTCTTACCACGTCANCCATCAGTGTGCATTTGGCCTGCTTCCACCATTCTGATAGTTGTGAATAATTCAGCTATAAATGTTCATGTAGAAATCAGCACCTCCTTGAAGCTTTGTTTTCAATGACTCGGGGCTCANGCGCCCCAGAAACANTGCATNACACAAGAGCACCATTCTGTTCCTTGAGGAATCACCTAGTGTTCTCTGCAGCAACTCTATTGCTGTTCACATCCCCAACACTGCATAGGGACTTCTGTTTCTCAGCACCCAGCCTAACGCTTACTTCCTGTGTCTGTTTTAAGGGTTGAGAGATGAGGTCTTTGCTTTAAGACCTTAAGAGTTTCTGAGTTCTGTATTTCAAATTACAAACTACACTTAAGAGTTCACCTCGCTCTGANTGTTTGCCATAGCCATGTCCTACCAAGAAAGGGCACAGTGAGAAGACGATGTATTTATTTAGATGTTTAAAATTGTTAAAAGAAATAATTCATAAAAAGAGAAAGGCAGTGATATGTGGGGAGCTGAGCAGGCCCTGAGTGAATATATAAGGAGTGGATGCTGAGTGAACATGTACTGTTAATAAGGCCTAATGCCCCAAATGCATGGGAATTGGCCAAGCCTTCCCTTGGTCCAAGTACGTGTGTTTAGAAATGATTGACCAGTGTGTGCAAAAACTAGCAACTACAGCCTCCTCCTCCAGGATAACTACAACCTGAGNCTGCTCCCCTGCAGAGACTCCTAGCGTACTAACACACCCCTCCTCCTGCTGTAAGTAACAAGCATGCTAAGTTTCCAGGTTGGGTAATTGGTACTGCTCCATTCACAGATCCATCTCTTCTGTCTGTGTGTCTGTCCTTTCTTCATTCCCTCATTGTCCCAGCCAGGTTCCTGAGACCAAGCTGTGCTGGATTCAGTAGTAAAAGGCATACAAACACCTAATTANTACCAAATGGCCCCTCAGACATATGGTCTCATTCTTTGAACATACAACTGTGATCTGTAGCCACAACATGGCTCTTAAAAAACACAAGGGTGACTAGCACTTAAATAATAGGCTTTGATGCAAGACAAATAAGCCAAAGCTAAGCAAATGTCCTCTTCCAGTTTTGTCCCAAGTGCTCTGTCCTGTGGCCTGCCTCCCTCTGTCACAAAAGTTGGAAGTTCTCAGTCCATCTGTAATGAGGGGAAGTAAAAGCANTAGGGATATAGTCTTCAAAATCTGGAAAAGTTTCTCAGGGACATTTTAAAAGAAATACGCATGCCTGCTAAAACTAAAAGATTTGAGTTTTATAAAGCCATCTTTGTATTTTTAAGGTGTATTTATGTCCATGTGTGTGAGTGTTTTGTGCCTGGTACCCCCAGAAGAAAGTGTTCGATCCCCTGGAACTGAAATTNTACATGGTCATCATCTGTAATATGGTGGGTGCTGAGAGCTAAACCCANGTCCTCTGCAAAAGCCACCACAGTTCTTAACTGAGCCATCTCTCCAGCCTCTACCCTTGACTTTTCAAAAGATAACTTTAGGAAGATAGTTCTGCTTCACATAGATACGTGCCTTTTTAATGCATGTGTGATAACTTCTCTTTTATTACCAGGAAAGTAAGAAATGATGCATCAGTGCAATCTGGTCACAGAAACCAAATACAGGATACCAGGCTCCATATTAGAATCAGCAGAAAGCAAATAGAGTATTCAAAATGAACACATTCACACACAACCACTTTGCTCTTTCCCTCAGTAAAACAACCAAGAAAAGCCCTGGCCTCTAACACCCACTCTTCTGCCAGCTGGATTGCTAATGAAGAATAANAATCAAGAGACCATGAGAAGCCGGGCAGTGCTGGCACACATCTTCAAACTCAGCACTCGGGGGGCAGAGGCAGGAGGATTCTCTGTGAGGTCGAGGTCAGCCAGGTCTACACACAGAGAAATCCTGTCTTGAAAAACCAGAAGAGGAAGAGGAGGAGGAGGAGGAGGAAGAGGAGGAGGAGGAAGAGGAGGAGGAGGAGGAGAAAGAGAAGAACATGGGCATATCACTGCTATAATCATTTTTCAGATGGTGTTCAAAAAGTTCAGAGGAATTGTTCCTGAATTTGCACATCATGCCTTTCTGAAATGCTAATATGCTGAATAACATGTTGGTGAGGCATAATCTTCATGGTTCAATATGTCCCCTTCATCTTACAATAAAAACCATAATTGTTTCAGAAGTAAAAACTCTAGCTGCTGAGAAGAGGCTCAAAGGTCAACCTATACTGGCATCAAAATCACAGTGAAAATGTTGAGTCAATGGCACAAACCAGAAATGTCAAAGTCCAGCTAGATTCCTACATCTCAGCAAAAGTAACCCATGATCCCATGACCCAGGATGAGAATCAGGCTAGCAGACTACGCAAATACAACCTCTTTGACCTCAGCTCTGACAACAAAACTGAACCACAGGAAAGTCACACTTTTTCCCCTACAGAACTAAAATGTAAAAAAGGGTTGAAGGTTAACATGGTCTGCTTGAAGAGGAGGTAAATATTAATACCATTATCAATTTACCATAAGTATGNTGCTTCCAGAGAATCCATCCTGGCTAAGGAATTGGTAATAATATCTGGCCCCATTCACTGAGTGATTCCTGGGACAGTCACTTAGTGTATGTCATCTACATTATTATCTACAATAATNCCATGAAATTGAAATTGTGTTCCAGTTTTATAAATAAACTCCAGTCATTTGACCCAAAAATACTTAGCTACTAAATGACAGAGTGNATATTCAAATTCCATCTTGACTGACACTGAAACCCATGTTCTCCGCCCCACTTATGGTACTACCCTTCATAATTGGTACTAAACACATAGAAATAAACAATTTAATGAAAACCTGTTGAGGAAAAAAACATGAAAAGTTTGTCAGAAAAGGCCATACATTCTTGAAAGATGCTACATGGAATTCTATATACTTTGAGTTCTGACTTGATATATGCAACCAAGAATTTGTAGGCAAATGAATTCCATCTGTTTCTTAATATTTTTTCTCAGCTTGCAGAACTCCCTTACTTCTTTGTCTTGATAGACCCCAGACTCAGGGTACTACCTTCTCGGGAGGGCACCCCAAGAACTCAGACACCAGACCAGTTGATGCAAAAACAAAAGGGTGTATTCAGGCAATTGTACAATTGGGCATCTCTACTCCACAGAGCAAGAGAAGCCCCGAATTGAAATCACACACAGTTTTTAAAGGCAAAAACCACAAAATTACAGTTTTCATACAGATTCATCTTTGATTGGTTCGTGTCTAGGGACTTTCTACAAAATTTGGCTTAATCATAGGGTGGGTGCTCATCGCCATGAAGACTAGGGTTGGGACATTCCAGAGCCAAGTAATCATTATCACCTGAATGTCTTGTGACATCCTGTGGTCAAGCAATTGAGGTTTTCCCTAGAACTTTTAGGGGGTATACACACACACACAAAGGTCACAGTGACTTTTCCCCGGAACTCCTGTAATTATCCTAACTACAGTTGAGCAATTATCTCTTTACCAGAAACCTCCGGTTGGGCAGCATATCTTAACAGAAATCTTGAGCGTGGGTAAACAGTAGTTTAGCAATTCTGCTCTGGCTTTAGTTTCTCATTCCCAAGGGGTGGGGGGTTCAGGCCTAAAGAGTATGGGGGTTTCAGGCCTAAGGAAAGTCGGGGTCTTACAGTCTTATTTTCCCATTGTAAGTTATTAATTCCCTTGTCTAGACCCCAGGCTCTCCTTTCTTGAACAGCTATAGGCTCCTTCCTGCCGGTCTTCCAACACCATTGGCAAAGCTGTTTTCTGTGTGTGCCATTTTCATGGTGTGCCTTACTGTGAGTTCCCTGTGGATTCCCATGGCTCTCCTAATTGCCTAACAGTGGGTACTTCTCTTGAGAAGCCCAGCCTGTCCTACCTGTCTGTTCCCTCCCCTACTATAATCAGCTTACATATTACACATTACATATTACAGAGACTGTTCTACACCTCCATTCTCCAGACAAGCTGGCTCCTTGGTGTCCCTTCTGATCCCAAAGGTTCATGCAGCCTGTTCCAAGGCATATTTGTAGAACTGGCTGCCAAGGAAGAGATGCGAGGCTGGCATAGGCTTTTTTTTGAGTTTCCCATAATCTTCAGGGCAGAGATACCTGTTTGTTCTGTGACCACAAAGTGGCTCTTGAAACACAGAAGGCTGACTAGCAGTTAAATGATAGGCTTTGATGGAAAACAAATAAGCCAAAGCTAAACAAAGGTCCTCTTCTCAGTTCCCATCCCAAAATCTCACCCCGGGGAGCCCCCTGCCACCAGAGTACCAATTACCAATCAGAACAAAGCTGAGAGACCATGCCAAAGGATTTGCTCCACCAGCTTTTATCTGGGTGGACAAGTAAGAGACTCTGTATTCCAGAAGAAGGGCATTCACAGTAGAAGTTGGCCTCCAGCTCGTGCTTCAGTGTTCTTCCCTGTTTTCAAGTCTATACTTTAAAAAGAAAGAACTCCAAGAACTAGAAGATGCTGTGCTCTCACCAAGTCATATTCTTTTCTATTTTCAGCCAGTCCTTAGCCAAACTACAGGGTATTTGGTAACTTAGGCTACATATCTATGCATCATTAAGGAAGCAACCTTAATGACACTCTGCGGTTCACNAAGGATAATGTCACAATGGATGTTAAGACACAGTCTCTCTCATGCTCTTTTTTTTCTGGAGCTGTAATTTGTGTATCAACTGTAAGCCAAAGGCTGCCAGTGTCCATATTTGTCACTCTGTAGAAAGTACTTGCCTGTAAAGGAAGGCAGCTCACATAAGAGCCAAGAGAAGGGAACCCTGCCAACGTCACGTAAGCTCCTGGATTCAGCTGTGCCTATGGGCAGAATCATTGCTTGGACTTTCTAGTGATGCAGCCCAATAAATCCATATGCTTTTGTAGCTTAAGTGAGGGTGGTTGGAATATTTATATCACTTTCAGTTCCTTGAACTCTAAATAATAAACAATGTGTAGTTCAGAGGAAAGATAGCTGTGAGAAGCATATTTCAGAATAGGAAACAGATGGTTCTCTCAAACTGGATAATTTGGGAGCGTTTTAAAAATTAGATTCTGTTTATGAAGGTGTAGACAGGATGAACTGGAACCATAGGGCTGGTTGGAGAGGTGCAATAATCACCATTAGCACTGGAAGGGCAGAGGACAGTTACCAGAAAACAAAAGGAAAGATTCAAGAAGAAAATGTAACCTTGGAAAACAAACAGAAAAACAAAACAAAATGTTATATCTAGCCAAGGGATATAGCTAGCTTAAAGCAAACACACAGGGAAGGAAGTGAAGAATTACCTTCCCTACCTCAGTCTAGTAACCCCGTCTGAATGCCCACTGACCGCTCAACTGAAATTAAAAGAGGTCTGTGACGTGATTCACTCAAGTCTGTTTCCTTGGGCAGAGATCCAGATTAATAGGGTGAAAGTTGGCCTACACCCCCAAGAGAAAGGTTTTTAGTGTGGCATTTCCCTTCACCATTTTGTCTTGTCCTTCCTCCAGGTAAAGGATGCATGTCCTCTTCCCAAGAGACATCCGAAGCCCTCAGCTTTTGCACTACCATAGAGTAACACAAGTTCCCTTGTACCACTGAGTGTGACTGATGTACAGTGTTTGTACTTCTTCAGCTGAGGCCAGTCAAGCATGGAGATTTATCTGTAGTCAGACCTATGCTTTTGTCTCCACAATGCCAACCACGGAGAACTCCCCATGAAGTCACAGTCATGGTTAAGGCAAGACAGCAGAGCAGGAGAAGCAGGCACAGTATTCATGAGCCATCTGCTCCTGTCATTGACATACTGAGGNCTGGACTTGGGTATAGTACTTCAATTTCTTAGTAAAATATTATTACTTATATCCCCTTTTAAATTCTGTGGGTCAGGTAATATTTCAAAATAATGGAAAGTTCAAGTCACATAGTTGTTCTACATCCTGTGATCGAGTGTTTAGTGTCTGCCAGAGCTTAGGTGCAAGCCAGCGCCTGCTTTGCAAATAGAAAGTAGACTGTCAGTAAAGAAGGGCATGGCATTACTCCAGGACCACAGATCTCTGTACTGTGGATTTTCCAATTGGGTTTGCCAGGGACTCAAAGAACATCTATGTCTGCCACATATAGTTATTTTATTAATAGGTATACTATGTTATGAAAGCAGAGCTGCCTGTATTACAAGCTGAGACCTGCTAGAGAACTCATTTTTCCCAGAAATATGGAATAAAATTTTTAATCTTATGAATTATCAATAAATAAGCAAGAAGACATATACAAATATGCAGATTATCTATAAAATGCTGATTTAGGTATGTACCTTTTTCTAAGTCATGAGTATTATGGAAGTTGTAGCAACTCAGACAGGATATTACCTTATACTCTCTGCCCCCCAACACTGTATTTCAAGACCTTTATCCAGCCTTCTAGAGTGTGTCTATCTTATTAATCATCTGGAGTCCTTGCTACTTCTTGCTTAGCAGTCCCAGCTAGCACAATATCATCATTATGTAGCAGAAAAAGAGGTCATCACAAAGAAACAAAATGACCAAGACCCATTAGGATTATAGTATAATGCAAGATTCCTTCTATCTTTGTACTCCATAAATTTAGTAAAGACTATTCCAGAATCTCATTTGGTTGTCCTGCTTTCCCCAGCCTCTGCTAGTACCAATAAGTCTTAAATACAATACTAACAATAGTCTTATTCATGGTTACAGCAGAAAAGAAATGAGGCTATGACACATTCAAATTAGAGTAATTCAAAGGAAGCTTATTTATAAAAACGATGGCATATAGAGGAAATCAAAAATGACAGACTAGGTTGCTACCACCCATATCTCAAGGATAGCAATCAGACAAAGAAATCAATTTTCAGAATCTAGAAGTTGAGAGACAAGTAGGTGATTTTCACGGGGTGTAGTGTGAGAGCATTTCAGGAGAAGGCAACAGAGTGCAGACTCTGGGACAGCAGAGAAAAGCCACCAGTACCTGGAACCAGTAAATAAAAGAAAGAGTGTTGGGGGACAAAAAACAATGAGAGAAGCATGGTTGTAAGAATCGTGATTTCACAGATACTTGTTCTTATGGTGCACATGGTTGGAAGATTCCAGAAGGCAGGTTCTATTTTACATTCTAAAAGGTCACTGAAAACTCTCAAAATAACAGATCTTTAAACTGGTCAGAAGTCGATTCATGAGAAAGGTAATGGTGGCTTGAATGCAGGAGTGGTGCGGGTGTTAGAGGGTGGTCAGATTAAGGATGAATTTTGAAAAATAAACCCTATAGGAATTGCTAAGGAACTGAATACGAGTTATGAGATAGGAAGCAAGGAAGTAAAATTTGGAGACTGAGTGCCCTAAACACTTGGGGGGCTGGAACAATGGCTCAGCGGTTAATAGCACTGCCTGCTCTTCCAGAAGACTCAGGTTCAATTCCTAGCATCCACATGGTGACTCAGAACCATCTGAAATGCCAGTCTCAAGGCATCTGGTACTCTCTTCTGGCCTCCAAGGAATTACCTGCATGTGGTACACAAATATACATTCAGGCAATATACCCATACACCTACAATTTTAAAAGTTTAAAAAAAAAATAATGCATTTGCCGTTGACAGAGTTGGGGAAGAAAAGTTGAATGGGAACAAACTGACTGGTTTTGAGCATGTTAGTCATGTGAGCTGTCATGATGGCAAGTAGGTGCCTACACTGCAGTCCAGAGGGACTGTCCAGGTTGGATCCAGCACGTAGTTGGTATTAAAAGCCAGGTCTAGGTGTGATCACCTGAGGTCAGATTTTAAATATGAAGTAGCCTCTGAGAAAATTTCATCCTAGTCTCATTATCCTGAGTATCTTTAAAATGGTGGATGTCTAGAGACTAGACTGTTTTCAGTGGAACTAAATGAAGTCATTGGTTACGGTTGCTAAGTATCATAGATAGCTACCTAGAGAGCATGGACATGAGAAAAACTACAGTCTCTTTAGGTTTATTGTTTATCGTGTGTGTGTGTGTGTGTGTGTGTGTGTGTGTATGTGTGTATGCATGTGTGTGTATGTGTGCATGTGTGTGTTGTG
>LZPO01066293.1:83222-95860 GCA_001675575.1 Neotoma lepida
ACCACAGTCTGCACACCCCTCATCCCTTCCTGGACTTGTCCTCCACCTTTTTCTGGTGTGGCTCTCCATGCCAGGATGCCCTACCTTGAGTCAGCTCTGGTCAACAAGAGGTTAAAATGCAGGTGATCCCAAGGAAGCCAAGTGTAAAGTTGGGAGGTTTATGGAGTGGAAAGTCCTATCTGGAGTCATAGGGATGTGAGATCCTGGAAGAGCACAATAGGATGACAACACAGAGTGGTGAGATTCTAGAAGATATATATGTGAAGTTAAGAGGCCAGGCAACACAGAGACGAGATCAGAGAAGTCAGGTGGTCTATTGGGTAGGAAGGAATGAAGCCTAACTTAAGACACAGGCCTAGTTACAGGTGAGATCCAAGAGGAGCCAGTTATCCTATGGGGTGGAAAGGAGTGAGGCCTAGCTGAAGGCTGATATGATGTCGGGGGCCTAGCAGTGNAGGGAACCAGGTACCTGGTAGCACAGAGAAGCCAGATCCCAGAGGAACATGGCAGCCTATGGGATGGGGAGCTGTTGACACCTAGTGACACAGAAACAGGACAATGAGAAGATGAGTAGCCTATGGGGTCGAACAGAGTGGACTTAATTGCTTAATCTTAACTTTGCTTTTCTGTATTATTGTATTGTTCATATCATTCTGCTGAATAACTTCAAATCTTTGTGGCATTATTGATGACAAACATATGGACACATAGATGGAACTCACAAGTTGGGTTTGGGAGACAATGAAAAAAATGGGTGTTTAATTCAAACATGTTTTGTTTTGTTAAAGCACTGATCCAAGGTGTTCTAAATGAAATAATAAAAATAACTGTCATCAACAGACAAATTCTCAGAAAGATTCTGATGACTTGAAACAAGAGTAAGCTGAGAGCTTAGAACTTCAAGGAACCCATTTCCAGNGAAGAAAGGTGGAAACCAACTAAGACTCCAACACAAACTGTTATTAGTATATTCATATTAGTCTCCTAAGAAAGTATATTTAGGAAATAAACACAATCCATATTTTCTTATTTCTGATGGTTATAGTGTGTCTTTGGCTATTGTGGTCACCAAAACCAAGAAGATACACATACATATGTACACATGTGCTTACGTATTTATAGGTAATATGTGTGCAGACATCACTAAAAATCAAAGAACATCTCTCCTTTGTAGTACAATATTTTATTAATTTCTGGAGAATTTCATAAAATGTATTTTAATCATACTCAACCCCTACTCCTCTCCCTAATTCCTCCCAGATACATCCTCACCACCCCACTGCCTTCCAATGTCATATCCTTTTTTTTTTCTAATAGTACACCAAGGAGTCCAATTTATGCTGCCCATATATCCATGGGTGTGAGACCATCAGTGGCCTACCAGTGGCCACACCTCTTAGCACTAATTTGTCGTGGGGAAAGAAGCATACCTGAGAAATGACCTTGATGGCTCACCTATNTCATTGGAACCTAACATCTTAAGTTGGGTTCTTTGGAGGGGGCAGGGAGTGCACTTATACATGCCTGTGTCTGTGGGTGCATGTGTGTGCATATGTGTGGAGGTCAGGTATTAGATGTCTTCTTCAATTGTTCTCCATCATATTTTTTGAGACACAGTCTCTCACTGAACCGGGAGGTTGCCAATTCCGCTATGCTGGCTGGCCAGGAAGCTACTNAGATTGTCCTATCTTTGCCTCCTCTGTACTGGGATCATAGGCTCATGCCATGGTGCTTGGCTTTTCCCCCCACATGATTTATAAGGGATGAAACATAGATCTTCATGTTTGTACAGCAAGCACTTTACAGACTGAGTGCTCTCTCCAACCCATCTGCTGATTTATCCGAGTGTATTTCCAATCCTATTGCTGGTAGTCAGCCTTACTTGACTTCTGATATTATTTGCTGCAGATACTAAAGAAACAGCTCAGTGAGCTGGAATTGTCATCTGTGACCAATCAAGTCTACTGGACACTGCGGCTGCTCAGCAGAGCCCTTACTTGTTGCACTGAGATGTCACACCTGTCAGCCAGTTTGTGCATTTTTCCAAGGACCTGCTAAGTTTTGTTTTCTCCCTGTCTATAAACGCAACATATGTTAGCTACATTCACTNACAGGCTTCAACACTGTTTTCCCCTAGTCAAGCTGTTCCTTCAGTTGTCAAACACAAGAATTCCTCTTTAGCCTTCAAAGAATTCAGAACCATGAGCATAACTACAGGATAATAACAAAGCATGGTGATAGCCTGGCTATTAATATACTGCAAAACTTGCTTNGCTGCTTCCACACACTGCCTTCCCTTCTTACCATCTCTCCAGAGAATGGAATACTAAGCTAATGTACCTGGGCTTCATGAATGTAAACATCTGGAACACAAAAATACAAGAAGTAGTGTTTGAACAGAAGAAGTTTCATTTTCTCTTGTCCAGTGAGTTGGGGTGAGTAATTTAGTAATGCTTTATACACAGCCCCTTAGGGGGCTCCCTTCCATATACTTATGGGCAGGGGCTCTATGAGCAGAGGCTACCCAGAGCTTGGAGATATTCTCCAAGGGACTTGCTTCAAAATGATCAAAGCNACACAAAGTAAACACAAGAAACAACCAGTAACACTCTTAGGACTAGATACAAAACAGGAAATATTGAAGGTTGGCACTTGTACCAGATAGTTTTATGTCAACTTGACACAAACTAGTCATCTGAGAAAAGAGAGTCTTAATTGAGAAAATGTCTCCATAAGATCAGGCAGCAGGTAAGCTTATAGGGCATTTTCTTAATTAGTGATTGATGTGGGAGATCCCAGTTCATTGTGGGTGGTACAGTCTCTGGGCTGATGGCCTTAGGTTCTATAAGAAAGAAGGCTGAGAAAGCCATGGAGAGCATGTCAGTAAGCAACATCCCTCCATGGCCTCTGCATCAACTCCTGCCCCCAGGTTCCTGCCGTGTTTGAGTTCCTGNCCTGACTGCCTTCCATGATGCATTACAATATGGAGGCATAAGCCAAACAGACCCTTTCCTCCTCAGTTTGGCTTTGCTCATGGTGTTCCATCACAATAGAAATCAGAACTAAGACAGTGCTGAAGGAAAACTGCGAGATTGGAGTAAGAAAAATTTGCAATTGAGTCACACTAGAACCCTAAATATTCAAAACTGTGAACACTGGACATGAAGTTGAGTGGAGTTCTTTTGAATAGGCCCTGAGAGGTCTCATTAGAGTAGTTCCTCAGTCTAGGTGTGTATCATGTCCAAAACGACTAGACTAGTGCCAAAGACAAGGTGGGGACTTGTCCAGAGGCCAAAGCAGAATGTGATTCTAGAATGATGGCTTCCTATTTCACAGGAAATAGGCTCTTTAATAAGGGGCTCCTAGTTAGAGTCTATTAATATCAAGGTTGCCAACACATCAGAGCAGTGGAGANATGTTCTGACCCTGACCTGGACTAAAAAGGACTGACTTCAAACCCTTCACCTATTCAAGCCCTTCACCTGTTAGGCACCAAAAAGATAAGGTTAATGAAAACTATTATCTACATAGGCTGACTTCACATGGGATAAAATTTATATGTGTCAAAATTTAACAGAAACTCTGCTGATCGACATAGCTGATGAGAAGAACTTAACTGAGTCCTTTGAGGAGGACAGTGACAAATCTTTGCTGGCACACCTGCCCCNTGGTCTCTGTCAAGTCTTTTCTTCCCTCTTGCAACACCTATCTGAAATAGAATGAGGAAAGTTGATCCAAGCAAATGACTGTGCCCAATCCAGATTCACAAGGATCTCATATCTGTCCAGTCCTGAAGCTGCATGCTCACAGCCTGACCATGCCTGGCAAGGGAGAGGACNGAGGCTGCAANCACCAAGGACATCATGGTTGGCTCAGGTTTCACCCTCACCTCAGAAACTCAGGTTTCACCCTCATAGAGCCTAAGAGGCAACATGAAGAGTGGGGATCAGCAGACCATATGTTATGAAGGAAAATAATTGAATTTGTAACAGAATTCAAATTTACCCATTCCACTTCTTGTGCTTATAGGTGTGCATATGTAAGAGAGTATCTTTAAATTCCTGTCCTTGGTTTCTCATTTGTAAGTTAAGATAATGACAAGCTGACATGCTGGGATTTGAGGCTAAATAAAGTCATATGTATAACTACTTTGTAAACAATGAAACAATATTTGCATGGATTAAATAATAGGTATCTGTTCATTAAAATGTAATACTTACTGGGCTAACAAGATGGCTCAGAGGATAAAGACCCCTGCCAAGCCTGACTACCTGAGTTCAGTCCCTGGGATCCACATTGGAGAAGGAAAGAACACAATCTTGCAAGTTGTCCTCTGACTTCTACTCAAATGCTGTGAGTAGAGCTCATAGACATNTGAGCTCACATGTGTACACATACAAAAAAATGTAATATTTTTAATTACATGTTTCATGATCACAATATGTCAACTAATAAGCCAGGGAATTATATTCACTGAGTTTCCAAAAGAAGTCAATTAAACAAAGACACCTGGCCAAAAGTGCCCCAGCACAATGTTTACTCTTCCGACATGATTACATTTGTCTTGAGGCTTGGTGTACACATGAGCAATGAAATATTGGCAAGAATTTGAAGCTACATTGATTTATCCATGTTCACATTTTTCCTTGACTGAATCAGAGAGGGGAGCAAGGACACAGTGATGCTTATCCTCTACCAGTGTCTGGAGGAATGATCTCCCCCAGCCACATTGAACTGGATCTTGATCTCTGGGAAAAGAAATGAAGGACACAGATGGAGTAGGCTTGGTTACCTCTCTGACTGAGATTGGCATAGGAAGACTCCCAGTCAGAGTCAGTAAAGCCAGCACTCTGGACCAGTTCTATCCAGAATATATGCACCATTTTTATAACATCAATTTCAGTGGCATCTGCTCTCTCATCTATTGCATGGAAGAACGAGGGTACTTAAGAAATGTTTGATTGTTCTTAACCTTTTTGTGTATTATGAGCCTCTTTGTGATGTCAAAAACCATACTCATCATATGAAGAGCTCACAATATTGTCTCCATCTTATTATTACATTGTGAAGCTCAAGTATATCAATAACACAAAACCAAATCTGTACCCAAGTTTAAGGAACTTGAATCCACATAGACCATCTGCAGAACACTTCAAATGAAAATTTCTTACTCATAGAGCATGTGATCTTTCTACCAATGTGTAGCTTTTCTACAATGGAGAGAGGGCACCTATTCTCATGTAGGTCACACGCAAAATAATAGCATGATGTGGCTCCCTTCCTTGTAATAATAAAAATAACCTAGAAATGAATATACAGCACAAATAGCCAAGGAGACACCACACCAGCAGCTTTGAAAAGAANGTTGNTTCCAAATAGTAGAAATAAACTCAGTTTGTCCCTAAGAGATTTAGAGAAACTGCTGTGGGTAGGCTCTGAGTCTTCTCCCCCAACCACTCTTCCTAAACGTGAGCTACATTAGTGCTGTGGAATAATCTTTTTGTACACTGTGANTATGAGTCACTCTGATTAGTTTAATAAAAGGCTGAACAGTTTGGGTAGAGAGGACACTGAGAAGAAGAAGGGAGTTGCCAGCTGGACACAGAGGAAGCAAGATAAAAGGATGAGAGGTAAAAGCCATGAGCCACATGGCANCACATAGATGAATAGAAATGGGTTAATTTAAGTTATAAGAACTAGTTAGAAACAATCCTAAGCTATTGGCTGAGATTTCATAGTTAATAAGTCCCCATGTCATGATTTGGGAGCAGGCTGGTGGAACAGAAAAATCTGACTACACACCAGATAGTTTTGTCAAGGGACTGTGGACTCCTGCCACTCTGAATCTTNCAAAGAAAGATCTTTTTCAAATCCAAATTAGTATCAACCAAAGATGGCAAAGGAATAAACATATTTTCTGATGTTCAAATTGCCCAGAGACTTGATTTCTGCCCTTCCCCTTTAGAAGATTGCTGGNTATTGTGCCTAATCAAAACAAAGAAATGCAGAAAATAAGGGCTAGAATGTGAAAGAAGACTCTTTTTCGTTTTCTTTGTTTTGGATCAAATCAAGGGCATCTCACACGCTAAGTGAGACCTCTACCACTGATCATATTCCCAGCCCAAGAAGAGACCTCATTGAATGATGGCAAAGGTGAGTCCCAAGCAAGATGGAAACTGTGTGGGAAATAGAGCTTACTGCACCATTAGCAGATTCAGGAATCTCAACCAGAAACCTAAAAGAAGTCAAAAAAGAAAGCAAGTTCATAACAAAAATAAAAGTTTACACAAGAAATTCACTGGATGGCAAATATTCACAAGATCAAATGAATGGACACTATAAATATGAGCTTAACTACAAAGTTATTTTGCAAGATTTTAGAAACCGTGTGTGTGAAAGAGAGGAAGTAAGGGAAGAAGGAAAGGGAGGGAGGGCTACATAAAAGTAAAATCTCCATGCTCCACACTTAATAAATACTTGAAACGCAAAACATTGGGAAGCAGTGCCATGAGAATGCTGTTAGGAATATGTAAGTAAAAGCAAGAACTTAAAAGTCAAAGTGACTATACCTGAAGAGTAAAAATCAGGATGTTGAGTCAAGCAAACTGGGCAACATTATTTGACTTATAAAACGACACTAAAAGCTTTGATAACGGGGCCAGTGAGATGGCACAATGGTGGTTTGAAAGAGAACGCCCACCATAGACTTATATATTTGTGTGCTTAGCCTCCAATTGATGAAGGATTAGGAAGTGTNTTTGGAAGGATTAGGAGGTTTGTCCTTGTTGGAGGAAGTTTGTCACTGCAGGTGAGCTTTGAGGTTTCAAAAGCCCATGCTAAGCTTAGTGGCTCTCTCTGCCTGTTGCCTATGGATGAGGATATAAAGCTCAGAGTTATTATTGCTCCAGCACCTGACATGCCTGCCACCATGCTCCCTACCATGATGATAATGAACTAACCTTCTGAAACTGTAACCTGGCTCCAATTCAATGCTTTCTTTTATGAGTTGCCTTGGTCATGGTGTCCCTTCACAGAAATAAAACAGTAACTAAGACAGTGAGTAAAGACACTTGCTGCCCAAAATTCACTTGATAGAAGATAAGAACCAACTCTAGCGAAATGCCCTCTGACCTACACACACACACACACACACACACACACACACACACAATGGCAAAGCATGTCCATACATGCAAATAAATAAATAAATAAATAAATGTGGTTTGTCTGTTTAACTTTTTATTGATTCTTTGTGGATTTCACATCATGCATCCTGACCCCACTCACCTCCCTGTACCCTCGCTTCTGCCCTCTGTTCTTCCAACCTCCCTCTCAAAACAAAACAAAATTTAAAAGTGAAACTGAAAAACAATAATAAACAACAAAGAATACTTTTGTTTTTTAATAAACAAAGTTTTTTAAAACTTGGATAACTAAGCCTTCAGATAATGAAGAAGCTGGAGAGATGGCTCGGTGGTTTAGAACAGGTTTTGTTCTTGCAGAAGACCTAGGTTTGGTTCCCACCATCCATGCTAGCTCACAACGATCCATAACTACAGTTCCAAGGGATCTGATCCCCCTCTTCAGACCTCCGTGGACACCAGGCACACCACTGGTACACATAAAAGCATGCAGTCAAAACACTCATGCACATAACAGTAAGTATTTTTAATAAGTTAATGAAAAAGGACACAAAATAGTAACATTTGCCCCACTATGAGGAGGAAATTCATAGAGCTACCATTCTTTCCTTCTGGTCTAAGCAAGCTGGGTCCTCACCCCAAATCATCTTATGTAACATCTTCCTTGACCCAAAGAAGGTTCCAGAACACTGAAGTTGAACTAAAACTACTGCAACCTCTTTTCTTGTTTTTCTTCAGTTGTGACTTAGAAGTAGCAAGGAAGTTTCTGTAACTTAATCGTATTTTACATGATTCTTTTGATTAAATGACTGTATAGTGAGTGATGGATTTTAATTCATGGAACTTGAGAAGACAAATGCAGAGTTTCTCACAGCCAATCTGTAACACTGCACAGTCATTTAATTGCCAGCTGCTGCTTCTCATCAAGCTTTTGGTGTTCTGTAGATATGTAGACACTTTCTTCTATCTTTGAACATGTGACTATTCCACTTCAAAAAAGACGGTGAACAGTTGCATGAACGCAGTTTCTGTCCAACCAACAGCCNCAGTAGGCAGTACATGTAGGCATGGAACCCTAAAACTGAAGCACCAGATGTTGCTCAGCAGAAAGCACTGGGTTTGGGGCTGGGAAGTGGCTAAGCAGCTTAGCGCACACCTACTGCTTTTGCAGAGGACTGCAGTTTAGTTCCAGGTCAGGTGACTCACAATCACCTGTCACTCCAGCTCGTTGGGAATGGTCAGGAAGACAGAGCTCATGGTATATTCTCATTGTTCCTAGNAAAGCAGCACTAAGAATGATCTGATTGAAAGACACAAGCTCCCAGATCATTCTTCCTAGCTTATAAAATAAACACATGCATGTATTGCATACTTANAAGGATTTTTAAAGATAAACACTGCTTGCCTAATGCCAATTNTACAACATCTAGAGTCAGATCTTGATTTCCTCTAAAAACAACCCAATCTTCTAGACCAGAGGGACTTGGAAAGGCCCTTCTGTTTGTGGCTCAGGGACTTGCATCATGTAATCATCTTATTTCCTTTGGAACCATAAAAAAAAAAATCAAATGCAAACTCTTTTCCTGTAGTCCTTAATTTTTTTAAATCTAGTTTTAATTCCTCTCCTACCATGCTCCCAGCTGAGTCTTTAGCTTTCCCCAATCACCCTGGCCCTAGTTTTGTTCTCTGTGTGTTACAGGGCACTTTGAGTAGGAGCTTTGAATCAGAAAAATCATCTTGCGTCCAAACTGACTGTCTACAACTTGGAGCAAACAAGCCTCTGCCAGTCTCCTAATCCATAAAGAGTTAGTAATAACATAAACCCCTTTGTGATGAGTAAAGACTGATACANGTACCTAAATGAAATAGATATGAAGAAACCCCTGCTATNTTGCTGCTGTGGTAGCCAAGTGTGAATGTTCTTTATAGTCTGTCAGTGTCCTGAAGAGACCTACATCCGAGTCTCAGCTGACTCTTCTACGCATGTTCTGACTTCCACTGAGCAACATCAAAAACCTAGACCAGTGTGCAGAGCTTTCATGGTTCACATGCCTCTGTCCCTTCCATGCAAAGGGGATTAATTTCTGCTAAAACCATGCAGTTTCACAATCTTCTCCAGTTACCCAAGTCCATACAACAGCAAGATATAAAGAAAACATAAGAATGGCGCCATGCAAATGCTTCAGGAGAAAAAAGAGGGAGGCTGGAGGGGGGGGGCTAGGAAGGGAAGAGGGAGGGGAAAGGAGGGAAGGGAAGGGAAATGGATTAGACAAGAGAGGGATATATTTTTTCTAGGTACAGCTGGTATAACTGTTGAAATTGGGCAAACCTTTTTAGCCTCTCCTTTGTCAACAGAGTCATAATGTCAATATAAGTATGAAATTTTAATTATTGATTATTTATTGATGGATGGATACATTTTGGGGGAAGCTTTTTGATTAAACAGAGGGGATTCTAACTTGTGGGAAGGTGGACATGTATGGAAGTCCATGTTCTCATGCTCACACTTGGAAGCCAGCGGAAGACCTCAGACGTCATTGTTTATTGGTCCCTCTATCTCTTGAGACAGGGTCTCTCACTAAGTCTGAGCGTCACTTGTGAGCTGGCCAGCAAGCCGCTATGGTCCTGCCTTCTCTCTCCTCCTCCCGCTATTGAGATTACAGGCTTTGAACCCAGATGCTCACATTTGCTCACCCAGTGCTCTCACACACAGAGACAGGTGCCCAGGTGCACAACTCAGAATGGTAAGGCATGCAAAAGTTACAAAGGGAAAGATTTATACCTAATAAAAAATACAATTGAAAAGCTGAAATAATATCAGGAATAGCTAAATTTTAAAGTCAAATGCCCGAGACAGTAAGAAGAACTTCTAAGTTCAACTGAAAGCTGAGAGAATGAGGAAGGTAAATTCCCTTTACTAAAGTTTGGCATTGTGTTACTGGATACCTGAATGGAGGCACGGTCAAGTCTTTCCTCTGAGCTCATCTTCCTGTGGAGACTGGCCCTTGCATAGAAAGCATACAGTTACACAGTACCTTCCAAACTGAACAGCAGGGATCCCGGGGACATTTCACTCTTCAGCAGATTGCTGGAATTTGAGGTAAATATCACCAGATGCAGAATTTCAAATCCAAANAACTTCTTGGAANTTTAGTCAGAGACAACTTTTCACAGAACACAGATATCAAGATGAAAATATTATGCTAGGAGCACAGGTAGATGTACCTATGAGATGATAGAGATAGGCAAAGATTTGAATTCCTATCTAAAACTGAAAAATGGGAAACTTGAATTTAGTAGGCTAATATTAAGGAGAATAATCTTCAGTATTTTAACACTGGTCATTTATGTTCCTCAATATGTGAAATGACAGATTAAAACATACCATTTATTTCATTGTTCAGAACATCTTGTTTAANATTAAGAAAATTTGGGTCTTTTTCACTCAAAAAAAAAAATCAGTGGTTTCTATATCAGTCAATGACTTGTTATTACTCCTGTGTCCTTAGGACTATATGACTAGTGTATTAGTCAGGATTCACTAGAGGAACAGAACCTAGAGTAAGTACATATTACAAAGGGGATTTATTGGATTGGATTGGATGAGTCCAGTTGGCTGTCTGCACACTGGAGAAGCTGAGACACCATTAGATGTTCACTCCANAAAGCTAAATACCTCAGTGACCCAACTTAGTGATAAAAACCTGAAGGATTCCAGGAGAGTCATTTGATCCTTAGACCATGGTGACAGGCCAATGAAGATGAGCTCCGGTGTCAGGAAAGAATGGCAGCTGTGACAGCCACAGGGTAGATGCAGTTACCAGGAAGCAATGAAGGCAGGCAGGCAAAAACAAACAAACAAACGAAAAAAGCCAAACCTTCCAATATGTGGGCCTAGACAATAAGGCACACTCCAAGAGAGGGGTTTCCCCTCTCAATTAGTCCTTCAGGGAATACTCTTAGAGACCTTCCCAGAAGATATCTTTTAGTTGATCCAAACATAGTCAAGTTAACAGCCAAAACGAACTATCCNAAGCAATCACAACAATCACTAAGCTTGTGGAAGATATCGGGATGAATACAAAGACAACTTAACTCAAGTTTTAGTAAAGCAATGTATATTTAAACAGTATGTTGTGTTAGATTTCTGGAATTGTGAAATCCATTTTAGATAGATTATTTTTTACACAATTCTCAGAGCTATAAATGGTATACACATTCCTTTTCCANCTATCACAGNAAGTCCAATTCTATCTNTAAAAGTGCAACAGACCCTGAGACCTCAGCACAACTGATGCCATATTAGAGGCACCCTTCTGACCTTAGAACCCAACACTTAGGCCCCAACATCTGGCAAAATGGGAAAAAAGACCCAATCCACCAAAGACCTAGTCCATNGTTTCAGGAAAGTCCCTAAATGACTAACCTGGCTTTTTGGCTTCTGTAGTTTCACTTCTAAACAACTGTTTTTTGCTAGCTGGAGTGTGTCAATCTGGTTTTTACAATGTGGTTTTTAATGCATAAAAGGCAAAGGACTGTGAGGCTCAGGGCTGCATGATTTGGGTAAGTTTCCAAGGCAATCACTGGCCAGCAATACAGACTTTCTATTGGGATTTAGAAGTATCCTACCCATGTTCTCTGCAGAATCACCTTGCAACTACATTTTTAAAATAAATATTGTTTAATATTAAATATAAACATATATATATGTAGACACACATGCATGCATGGACATACACAGAGGGTGTGTGTGTGTGTGTGTGCGTGCGTGCGTGCGTGCGTGTGTGTGTGTGTGTGTGTGTGTGTGTGTGTGTATTTTGGGTTTTGGCAATGATTATTAAGCCACAAGACTTTCTCCAAGATACACATTTTTAACAAAAAAATATGCATGTGTCTCTAGCAAGTATGCAAGGAGTGTTGTTAGTCTCCAGGCTGTTGTAGCCTGGGATTCCCTCAAACTGAACTGATTTTATATACATAACTTTATGGGGAAGCTGAAAAGGAGAACTAAGGATCTGTAAATAAAGTCACCTTTTTTNAAAATTAGTATGCTTTGCATGACTTGGGGAGATATGAACAAATGTCTGTTCACCTTAGATTGGACACCAGTGACAGAACACAGAAATTATTGCACACCAGCCTAGATTAGAGAACCAGTGAGTTAATTGGGATGACTTACAGGAGCCCAGATGATTACAGAGTAGCTGCACCATTGACAAGTCTGTCCCAGCACTGGTGATCAATCATGAGAGCTGCATCCCTGGAGATCCCCATGTCACAGCTGGGCTGCTCAGAGACTCCACTCTCTCCAGCAATCCCCAGTAACTGTTATTGCTCACGTAATCTTGAAAGGCCTTGTAAATCTTTTAAGTTTCAGGAGCTTCCTGAGACTTCTGAGTTTTTTTTACTTCCTGAACCTTGTATGTTTCATTCATTTCCTGAGGGTATGTGTGCATGTGTGTGTGTGCATGTGTGTGTGTGTGTGTGTGTGTGTGT
>LZPO01066293.1:116013-130510 GCA_001675575.1 Neotoma lepida
CTTACCTCCGGGCTGCATTTTCACATAATAAATGCTTTACAGTGTTTTTATTAATTGGCCTGGAAATTGTCTTATGAGTTCTAAATAACTTTAATGGTTTTGTTATTCTTTTCAGCTAAAACCACCTATTTCCTATACTTCGGCTATCATTTGGGATCCTGTTTAAAAGCAGATTCTGTTTCAGTGGGTATAGGTGAGGCCTGAGATTGTACATTACTTGCAAATTCCTAAGTGATACCCATAAAACACACAGTGAGTAGGAAGGCTATAACATTTCCTTCAAAAAAATACATTAGAGTGCACATCTCAGTGTTCCTGGGGTACCCTATTTCACCTCTAAGTTTTTCACCCTGCTGAGGTTTGAATATGTCCCCAGAATTCATCAGGTGGGAAATTGATCCCCAATGCAAAAGCATTGAGTGATAGGCCTTTGAGAGGTAGTTAGGTTAGGAGGGCTCCACTCTTAGGAGTTATTNCAGGAACGGATTAGTTATCACGGGACTAAGTTCCTGATTGAAGAATGAATCTCTCTCCCTCTTCCATTTCCTCTCCTCCCCCTTTCTTCTCTCCCTTGACTTTTCCTTCTCCCTTTCATCCTCTCNCATGCATGCTGTCTTGTTTTCCTGCCTTCTGCACAAAAAATTACAATGGAGGGCCTTACCAGACTCTGCCCCAACTGACTCAAGATTCCTCAGAATTCAGAACTGTAGGAAACAAATCTCTGATCCTATAAATTACCCAATCTTAGGTATTCTGAAACAACAGAGTGAATCGATACAATTATCTTCTTGTACTAATTATCATCTACTTTTCTAACCATAATATTTATCTGGCATTCTGTTGTACTTTCAGTGCCTATCATAATTAATACTCAATTATTCTTGAATGTTAATCATCAAATGAATTGTTATGTACAAATGATGAAATTTTTATAAGTACTCTTGAGTTCATATAAACATCCTCCCTGCCACGTTGTTGTAAGAATGTCACCAAAACACTGGAGTTTTTTTCAAAAGTATAGTAAATTTTGTCACTATAATCATGGCTTAATTTTATAGAGTGCATTACATTATCACTCCCTGAATCCTCACAACAATCCCATTAGAGAAGGTGTATTTTAATTACTATCTTAAANAATAAAACGCAGAAATGCCCAGCTCCTTATTCAAATTTACCAAGCTATCAAATACCTTTGCTGGGATGCAAACCTAGGCAGGTGGGCTTCACAGTCCTGCACCTAAGTCCTACACCCTGAGATGAACATCGTGGAACCACACAGCTCTGTGTAAGCACAGCTTAACTCACTGTGCTTTACACCTACAGAATGGCTCTTAGACCACCTGGCAGAATCCTGTATCTACTCGACATTTAGGTTCAGTTCTTAGGTTCGATCCTCTTCTGCAGCAACCTCATGGATTTTTGTCATGAAACAGTGTATATGTAGTTTTAGTGGAATACAATATGGATGCCAGATATCTAAGGCTTACTCACTAGATTAGGACACTTGACGGCTCCATGGAGAGGTAGTATTGAAGGGGAGACACCTACGTGAGCATGTTGATTCTGTATGCCTTATCGAGAATTCCTGGAAAAGTGGCATATCATGGTGGTGTTCTCAAGTTGGAGAGTTTGAAAAGTTTTAAGACATAACACTAGAAAAATGTCAGTGACCTACTCCATGTTCCCGGTTGACACTGTCTGATAGTAGTCACTTAAATTGTAAACCTTTCCATATCACAATAAGGGAATACAGATCTTGTGTGCATTTAAACACATCACTTTTTTATTTAGAGATAATATGTGTCATTGTTTATNACCAGAATAAAACCATACAACTATTTTGAGCAATAAGTCACTATGGTTACAGTTTTTCTGTTTAAATTTAGAGTTGCAATGCCTCTGCTACTGGAAGATATGGCTTTTAACAGCAGGTATTGTATATCATTTTATATTGGGACTCATTTTATTTTATATCAGGTAAGACTTAATGCTAATTTACCTAATGCAAATCTTATATCATAATATACAATAACTTGTGCTGCATGTTCAATCATTTAATGGAAATCTTACTGGTTGAAGCTTTTCAAAGACAAGTGAAAAATGAATGATATCACCAGAGGAAAAAACATAAAAAATTATGGGATTCTACAACCAATAACTGCAGTTGTCTATACATTTCATTTACTTCCATGAAACTNTTTCTTGAATTATAAAAGTTANCACATATAACAGTATATCACAGTGGGAAGTTTTAATTTTTTATCATATTAACTTACTGCATGTGTGTGTGTGTGTGTGTGTGTGTGTGTGTGTGTGTGTGTGCTCATGTATGCTGTGGTGCACAAATGGGCACCAGAGGACACCTTGTGTGAGTAGGTTATCTCTTTCTACCAGATAGGTCCTAAAGAACTCAGGTCTTCTCACTTGGCAACAAGGGTCTTTACCCTCTGAGTCATCTCCCCAGCCCAGTACTTTATATTCATATTGTTTTCTTATATAACATTAGGTCTCCTTACCTGTTTACCTACACCACGATGAATATATTCTATTATTTTAAATTTCCTATTCAATAGAAAATATTTTCCAGACAGCTTGCAAACAGTGAATGAAGACCATAAATTTTCCTNGATCCAAGCAACACTTAAACTGAACCATAGAATTAGTGTTTCAGAACAATTAGAACAACAATAGTGGTAACTTCTCTCCCTGAGCCCTTGAGACATTCCACAGATTCATATGTTTGAACACTTGGTTCCCAACTAATAGTGCTGATTTGGAAGACCATGGAATCTTTGGGAAGATGCACTTCACTGCAGGAAGTGGATCACTGGGGGCGGGCCTTGGGGTTTGATGGCCCAGCCCCACTTCCTGTCTGCTAACTACTTCCTGAGTGCAGACACAATGACCAGCTGCTTCCTGTTCCTGCCTCTTTGCCCTTCCCTGCCATCATGGGCTGTCTTCCTTCAGACTGTGCGCCAAAATAGNCCCCTCCTCCCCTAGGTTGCCTCTAGTCAGGGGTTTGGTCTCAGCAGCTAAAACACTAGGACTCCTCAGCATTTCATTTACAAATTTAGTGCAATCACAGGAAAGCAGAGACATGTACATTGAAAACTCTCACACTGTTTGTAATGAAGGTGTAATGCTAACATCACTAAAACAAGTTTGTCCTCCCATCCTGACAAGGGGCCCCATGAGCTTGCTCAGAAATCCACTGTACCGATTAGGGGGCCCAGGTACTTTCCTCCGGTGTTACAGCTCATGAGATGAATGAAGCAACACACTGAATGTCTTAACAAAGGTTCAGGAGCAATGGCTTATACTGAATAAAATGAGAAAATTGCCTGGTGGAATGTAATAAGCAGTCCAAGTCATGAGGCACCAGATGNCAGCACTTCCTCAATCATATATTAAAGTATCTTTGTGTAAGTATACTTTATGTAAGTAGTGATATTATGAACACTGTTTTTACACAAGGGAGCCAGGAACTTCAATGTTTGCATACATATCAGTTATGGTTGTCATTTAATATCGCTATTTTTCTTTCTGAATGTCAGATGAGTAAATCATAGGAATAAAACTGTAAGCTTGCTTAAGATGAAAGGCCTTACTTGTGATTTTGATAGTTTGTTATCATATATTGAGGTGTGACAGGCAAGCAATTATTCAACCAATTAGTTCTATTCATATACAGTTCTTATTTCAAGTGCCACCACAAATATTTTTACAGAATTAGAGATGTAGTAAAACATACTGCATTTGATAAATATCTGAAATATGTCAGTATGATGGGTTTTCTGCTATTCATGGACTATATCCACAACATTTTCAAGAAGTTGAGTGGATCATTTATGACAAAAATACTGTGGATTTGGTTTCCCTTGGTTCTGTTTACATCCTTATAATGCTTCGTTTTCTTAAGTCATCTATTTAGTTGCAAAGATGAAAGTTGGTGAGAGAAAACGGTTTTAAATCATTTTAGGTGGACTTAAGGAAGACAACCTCTGTCAATTACTGCAGGTGTATGTGCTACACCACTGATTGCTTCTGCCCTCTAATTCCTCCNATTATCACTCATTNGGTCAAAAGGAATGCGGTTATTTGAAATCTTTTGCATATGAGTGAATTATTTCCCCCCAGTAAAATCCTAAAGGCAGATGTAAAAGTGTAGCTAAGTGAGCCAAGAGTAAATACTACATCCTAGAAGTTTCCACAATTTTGGCCCAGTGGAAGTACTTAGAATTGTGTCTAAACCCCCTGAGCAGTGGAAATATGCATTTTCTCTGTTTCACCAATGCCCATTCTGGTCCCTTACTATGAGAATACCAACNACTTTCCCTGAAGCAGGCAAGAAGCAGCTGTTACTAACAAGGCTGAGTGATAAGGACAAGCGGCTCTGTGGCTGATGAAGGACAGAGTGCTGTGACTGGCGGGGCACCTGGGAGCGGGGGTCATCCTTAGGACCTCCAAACTCTAACCCCAGAACCCTTCCTAACTGGCTTAAACGGGCTTGTTTTCCACTTTTGTTATTACAATAGAAGTGGAAATCTGCTTGCCCCAGCCTATCAGCATCTCTTTCCTCAGCCTGNCTGACCTTGAGGTGGTGCAGCTGCTTCGGTGGAGTTAAAAATGGACCTTCAAGCTGGCTTTAGTTTCTGTTGCTCTGCAGGCAAACGTCCTCCCACTGATCTGTTTATCGCACCCTCTTTACCACTCCTGTTGTTTTTCTTACGACGAGTTTTTAGCCTGGACAGCTGATCCTGCTTTTCAAGGCCCTAACCTGCAAGTCCTTGCACATGTAGTTCCCAAAGTGCAGGGACTGGGGCTGAAACCTCTCCTCGAACAAAACGCACCCCCAGCCCCAGGTAGCTCAGCAGTTTCTTCATCTTCTAATCGCTGGCAACCCGGCAGGGAACACCCACGCCTAGCAAATCCTGTGCTGCGGGCACAGGGCAGCAGGGCAGGGGAATAGGGTGGCTTACTGAGNTAGGAAAAATGTTTGGAGTCTTGCTTTTATGGGTGTGCATCTCCTCTGTCCCTCTTGCCCAGGACTCCTCGCGAGAGTCACGGGCATTATCCCAGCAAGATAACTCTTTATTTTCATGCCTCCAAGCCTTTTGAAGACCAAGGCCCAAACTTCTTCCAAAACAGGCCCACCAGGAACTTCAGCTTCTGGGAATGGCAATTGCTCCTAACTACCCTGCGGGTGGAGCAGGCAACGGAGATCCCGTTAGTGGTTTTGTTTAGTTTCTTGGCACTGCCCCCCTTCAATTCAAGCTCCCTGCTTTCAGAAGCCAGGTCTTAGAACGGTGCCAGGTTCGCCCTGGCCGCGGAAAAAAAAACGTTTTAGTCACAGATGTAGCATCCTCAAAGATGTCCCATTGATTCCTGAGGGCAGCTGAAGCCAGAGAGCCCTTGCCACATCCGACCACCTGCGGAGACTGGGTGCGGACTGGAGCTGATGGGTTAGATGTCAGAACATGAGCATAAAGGATGCCCACCGAACACTGACTCAACTAAGCCAAGTTCTTATTCAGGATGACACAGCAAAGCCTCGAGTCATGGCTAACAGGACCTGGAGCTTCCTCCTGCCTGAACAGCTCCTTAGCCAAGACCAGGGCAGTCTGCGCGGAAGCACGCAAGCCGTGGGCAGGAGCTCACATCAAAGAATCCAGGTTAGTGGCCAAAGGGAGGTGGCCTTTAGGTGAATTACAGTCAGGGTGACCAGTGGCCTACCCAGGAAACAGCAGGTATCCGCCCAACTGGTGGCTAATCCTCAACTGCCAGAGGCTTGCCTGGGCCCCTGCCTTCACTGGAACTGAAATGCGTGCGACCTGACCCGGGACCCGGCAGGGGCGGGCCAGGGCACGGGCCCGGCGGGTGGCGCAGGTGGGCGTGCCGGCCAGGCAAGGAGGCTGGACCTATAAAGCACTCTCTGTTCCGGAGGCGGAGCGGCCGGGTGCAGCCTGTGCTGGTGGGCGCGGTGGCCCGCAGCCTTCGGTTTGCAGCGGCACTGTGCTGGGGGGCCACTGTCCGAGGATCTGGCTACTGAGGGGCGCTTGCCTCGGTTTACCCCTCAGCATCTGGTGAAATCCCTGCAGGTGAGCGGCGGGAGGAGCCGGGAGTGGGCAGGGTCGCTTCCCAGTAGTGCTGACTTTCCAGCTACTTTTCAGCTTGTTGGCTGTAGTTGGCGTCTCTGCTCCTAGAGCTTTGTCAACTTGAGTTACCAAGGCTGGTCCCTCCCTCTGGAAGGGCAGTGCCCGGGCTAGTTCTCTCTGACGATGCCGGGACTCTGAGGAGTCTTTGCACTTCTTGCGTGCTTTTGCAAATTTCTCTCACTTTTTTTCCCCACAGCGCCTAGGAGGAAACCGTTCTGCTCCGCGAGGGAAACAGAGCCGTTGACCATGGTTGCAACGGGCAGTTTGAGCAGTAAGAACCCGGCCAGCATTTCAGAGTTGCTGAATGATGGCTATCATCCTGGGAGTCTGCTAAGTGGTGAGTAGCCCGGCTGTCCACCTCTCTCCTATCCCTCTCTAGATAGTGTAAGCGTCCCTGCCTGAGCGCGCGCGAGACCTCATTCCCCCCTAGACAGAGAAGACTATGAAATCCATCTGAGATGTCTTTCTAAACTTCCTTAGCATTGTCTGCCTACCAGAAACAAACATAATGAGAATACTGCGTTGTTCTAGTCTGCTAACAGGATCTTGGAGATGAAGTTCCCTATCCCTTATGGTTGGGACATTAAGTGCCCAGCTGGGTGTGTTTTAAGACATGGTTACTTGTGTAACCAGCATCACCACATTTTCCTCCCAAATTCTTCTCTGCCCATTTGCNATGTATTCCCTCTCTTTCCCGTCCCCAGAGAACCATCTTTCAGCATTTTGTTACTATGTTAGTTTTGCTTTTAGAGTGTTAGATGATAATGCAATGTGTGTTCTTCTGAATTCAGTTTGCTTTCCCACAGCTTAATATTTTGGAGCTAGATCCTTCCCTATTAATGTGTTCCTTTTCATAACTAAGTAAGATTCTATTGTGAAGTGAACCCACTATTCCATTCTGTGTCAGAAGGACAGTGTAATAGCCATGGTCCCACACAAATCATCATTTGCAACTTTGAATAGCAGTTTCTAATTTAACAGGCTACTCTACTATCAAAGAATGGTGGTGTGGACATAGATTAAACTGCTTAAGCTCTTCAGATCTTCCTCATTTGTAAGATAAAATTAAGGTAATCCTATAGGACAAAACTCTAAAATTGTCTGTCTTCAATGTAGCTCTAATATAGGTAAAATACAGATATGATTTGGAAGATATTAATTTTTTTTAAAAAGTGACCTAAGTGAACCCAATGAAGTGGAAAGCAGGTAGAGGTGACAGGTTTGAGGCCATTGTGTGGTGTGGCACCCTGCCAAGTGGTAGGATTAATTTGGAAGGTAGGTGACCAAATGCAGAGCTATCTTTTTTTTTTCCCTCTGAGCAAACCTAACTTTGTTTTCCTGGGTTTGTTTTGTTTTGCTCAGCTAAGAAAAACCTACCCAGCCCAGTTATAAATAACCTCATGAACCTCAAAGGTCCTCTCCTCTGTGAGCAATCTTTAATCAAACAGCTCAAAGCTAAAATTGGACCTGCAGGCCATTCTAGCAAAGACTTTTAAAGAAAAAGAAAAAGTTGGTGGATCTTTGGTCCTGAGATGGTCTTACTCACAAACACTCACAATCATTCTATGTCTTAATACATACACACCAACAGTCCCTTTGTTAAGCAAAAGTAATGATTTTTATTACAGATGTTCTGTGTGTTCTCTGGGAGAACACTAAAATAAACTTGGAAAACCCTACAGAGAGGGCAAGCNAGAAAGGAAATAACTAGTAATCTTGGATGACCACAGTAGATTTTTGCTTCATGATCCTCAAGACTATGAGTAGACATAGAAATTTTTAAAAAGTTGTTTTAACCTTGTCACCNTATTCATCAGAGTCTTGAGTGCACAGATANGCTTTCAGTCTTGAGAGGTTAAATGACTTATTGCCTATTGGTTAACAGGAAAGTGAAATATGCTAACTCAAAATGAGGTACACTAACTCTCACAGCTGTATCTGAAGCAGCTAGATACANAAGCTGGAAGTGGCCAGGCTTTACTATGCAAGGAAGACACTATTTCTCTCTTCTCTAAAGTGTTCATTTCTTTCAGATTTCGACTACTGGGATTATGTTGTCCCCGAGCCCAACCTCAACGAGGTGGTTTTTGAAGAGACAACGTGCCAGAATTTGGTTAAGATGTTGGAAAACTGTCTATCCAAATCAAAGCAAACCAAACTCGGTTGCTCCAAGGTCTTGGTCCCTGAGAAACTGACCCAGAGAATTGCTCAAGATGTCCTGCGGCTCTCCTCCACAGAGCCCTGTGGTCTTCGGGGTTGTGTTATGCACGTGAACTTGGAAATTGAAAACGTATGTAAAAAGCTGGATAGGATTGTGTGTGACGCTAGTGTGGTGCCGACTTTTGAGCTGACACTTGTGTTTAAGCAGGAGAACTGCTCTTGGACCGGCCTCAGGGACTTCTTCTTTAGCAGAGGCCGCTTCTCGTCGGGCCTTAGGCGAACTCTGATCCTCAGCTCAGGATTTCGACTTGTTAAGAAAAAACTGTACTCTCTGATTGGAACGACAGTCATTGAAGAGTGCTAAGGAGGAAAAAACAATTAAAATTCCCTAATGAGTAAATAATAAACCTCTGAACCTATTCAGTCATTTGTAGTTTGCCTGCCTGCCCTCACCAAAAACTCCCAGATTTAGGCCATCTTCCTTCTGTAGTTCTCACCCATAGCAACCTACTTCAAAGGCTGATGCTCTCTCTCGCTCTCTCTCTCTCTCTCTCTCTCTCTCTCTCCTCTCCTCTCTCTCTCTCTTTCTCTCTCTTTTAAGACATAACCCAAGAGAGCAAATTGCCCACATACATGTCCATATAGAATGGAATGGAATAAGGAAGAAAAAGAAGCAATGCACTTCAATTTTATATTTGGTCACATATTAGCAGGAAGTCTCAGTAACAGAAAAAGACCCACTTTGCCTAATTTGGCTTTCATATGCCTAGGGCTTGTTGTTCTCTCTCTCTCTCTCTCTCTCTCTCTCTCTCTCTCTCTCTCTCTCTCTCTCTCAGCTCTCAGAGTGTTCTTCTCAATGACAGGCTCTTACCAGATGATGTCCAGTACAGAGGTCCATACCACCAGCTTCCTATTCAAATTTGAGGAGTTCTTACACAAGAGGGTACAGTTAAATTNATGAGTTTAATTAAAACATTGCCTTACATAAGAGCAAATGAATATCACAGTAGCAAGAGCATGGCCTCTCTGCTTGGTGTTCTCCCCACACCCATGCTCAAGAGACAAACAGCTTACATTGTATTTTAATGATTACAGGATTACTTTCAATGTCTCTCTAGTATCATGTCAACTCAGTCTTCCTAGTTCTCAACTGTTGAATGTTGTCATTTTTTTTCATATCTTCTTTAATTAGAGAAAGAGAAATGACATGCTGGCCTTTCTGGCATGTAGTTGATTAGCCTGAGCAAATAGTGATTGCCCGTCTATGTAGATGGAGAAGGGTAACCTCACACCCTGTCTTGTTTGGGTCCACTTTATGCCATTAAGATGCTTAGTCCCCAGGGAAGCATCTCACCACATCAATAGTAACTCATATCTGGCCTTNTCTGAGAACAGAACCATCTTGCCTTAACTTCACACTTATTTTTAATTGTCAATATGTTTATATTTGCAGAACCTGGTTTGACTTTGAGATGTTGTTGCTACTACAGACTAGATGTGAAAATCCTATAATAACTTAAGACAATCAGTGCACACATCCAGCCTCTGCCCACCATACATACCCACTCCTAGGAAACAATAAATGCTTCATTCGGTTGGTTTTTGTCTTATTCTGAATAACTAAATGAGTTTCTGTTTTTANGGCCACGAGGTAATTTACCCTCCACATAACTCTGCTCTGTTTAGCAAGGTCTTTTCATCCTTGGACCATGGAAAGGAGTGTATTCAGTTCTCCTGCCCAAGCCTTTAGTACAAGTTCATATACCTCAGGCATGAGCACGGCTGGGACAGATGTCTTCACCTTACACAAACCAGCCTGATGCAGTTACTGATCCTATAGGTGACCTAAGACATCACAGTTCCAATGAGCAGGTATTCTAACAAACTGTACACTTTGGATGCTTGGGAAGGCACCACAAAGCCAATCTTCACAGAACTGGGACAATAGGCAAATCCCTGTTGTTTTGTAGGCTTGCTGATATCCGGGGGTCTGAAGGTCACTGGGTTTCTGTAGCTGCTTTGAGACATGACCTGGAAGGATGCTGAGGCTTCTCAGGCATGGACATAGGTCCTTTTCCCAGTAGCACTTGTTACTGGTTCTCTTGCCCATTTCAATTACAAAATGATAATGGCTTAAGGAGGCTCCCACAATGATATGCCTGTTTTAAAAAAAAAAAGTCTGTCTGTTTTTTATAATAAAACATTATACATTTTTAATTCTCTTGCCTTCTTTGTTTTTTCTGCATTTGTGTCATGATCACCCTAAAATAGATTTGACAGTATTTGGAGGAAGATAGNGAATTATTCCCTTTTGACAAAGCTACTTTGCACCCTCAATTATATTATTCCAATTACACTTATTTCATGTACTTACATATCAATAAAGAGTGATTTGATTTATAAACTTCCAGTTTTCTCACAATATTTTCAATAAGAAGACATTAATGATTTGAGAGCCATTGGCAACTGCCTTCTTCAAAACAAATCCCAAAACCCATTATGTGAAGACATTTTGTATAGCTTTCTGAATAGCCAAACACACACACACACACATAATCAGTGTACATATTAATTTCTACTAATAAATTAAATGACAATTCTTCCGAATTCTCTTTCAATTAAAATTTAAATTTTTCCCAACCCTTTTGTGTTTCTTCAAATTAACACTCATCTCAGAATTCTTNTAGTATAACCTCAAACATCCGAAAGATAACAATATTACACACACTGAACACTGTATAGACAGAATCAGGAACATTTGCTTTGAAAACAGATNGGAAAGCTGTAGTCTTTGTTTATGTTTGGGGCTGAAAGCACAGTTTCAAGAATGCCAAACAAATACCCTACTACTCACGTCCATGGGACTGGACTCGAGAGCAAATGTGTAGTGTGGATTCTGGTTAGGTAGGGAAACCAAGGAAACAATTGTCAGTATTTGTGATGGTACAGAGGGTACAGCTGCTTGCCAGCGAGCCTGACTGCCTAAATCTGATCTCTTAGACCCAGACGGTGGAAGGAGAATCCAACACCTGCAAGTTGTCCTCTGACCTCTGTACAAGTGCCATGCCATGCACACACACATGCACACACACACACACACACACACACACACACTACAAATTTTTTTTATTTAGGAGATTAAACCAATGGGAGGGGTAGTGTGTGTGTATATGTGAAGGTTATTATATGCATTTCTCAATTACATAGATTTAAACAAGTAATGACAATAATATTGAAGTCCAGTATAGGTTGTCAGCAGATAAGAAGGAAAAGGTGCATGTGACATGCTAGGAAGGAGCAGCATAATAGTGTCAAGAAGAGTCCTAGACCACTGCTCACACCCAGGCATTGGTGCGGATCCAAAAGAGTTTTTTTTGAAAGTTCTTTAAAAGTAATAAGAAAAACTCAAACGACCAAAAGGAAAATAAGTGNACAAGAGCTTGAATAATCTCTTTCATATAAAAAGGAACTCATGTGACTGGTAAATGCATAAAAGGATACTTAATTTAACTANTAACCAGAGAGATGNGAGTTAAAAGCATAATAAGAAATCAGTGCATACTTGTGCATATTAGTTAACAATTGGCAAGTCCATAAATTGATGAAGTCAGAGCAAAAAGAATTTCACTTCATCCCCTGGGAACTACACCTCAGTAATCGGTCATTGTCATGGAAAGTTGATAAACGTATTTTGTGAACCAGCCATCCCATATTGATTATCAGTGTTCTTTGAACCATTTTGCTTATTATACATATGAAGAAGTCATGAAATTGTGGCCTCTGTTGTATTTTCTAATTGCCATCCCAGGTTTTTCACCCTTAGTTTTAAAAATTGGAAATGATGTAAGCTCTAGATCACTGTAAATACTGGCATTTTAAATAAAGCCATTACATCATTCTGCTAAGTGTTTCCAATGGATGTCAATGGAGTAGTAATGTGACACCAGAATCTATTTAGAAAATGCTAAAGTAGGCTCTTCCACAGGAAGACATTTTTTCCACTGTTACATTTTCTCTGTCCCTGTAACTTCCCAATCTTTACTTTTTTTATACTGACTTTTACTTTAACATAATAGTTTTACATTTTAAAGTTTTTGTTAGTTTTCTCTCTGAAAAAAAAAACACTGAAATTATAATTTGTAATTAAAATGTGTTCAATGGCATTTACAATGACAAGTTTTGGTTGAGTTCACTTATGAATAATAAATGGTGCACAGTGATCAGAGATGTTAAATGTGCTTTGCAATGTTATAGAGATTATTCATGCTGAAGTGTTGGGTTACTTCTTGTTGAGACAACAATTTCATTAGTTGTAAACAAATACTGGTTTCTGCAATAGGTTCAAGGCTAGGCTTTACTATCTATGTTTTGTTTCCATAGATGAACGCTTTGAGGAAATTTAGTCCCATCAACAAGATGGCCATGGTGGAGACTGCCTAAATACTGTTCGGTCTTTGGAGTACTTTCAGATACATGGTACTTTCAAAGGTCAGCATGCACATGATTCAGACAGATTTCAGCGCTGCTTAAAGCAAAGGACAGAACCACTCAGCTCACAGCATGTCTTTCCTATGTCTATGAATTTGCAAGAGCTGCCATAGCAACATACCAATAGTGAGTGGCATGAGCTGCAAAAGCTTGTTTCCTCTCACGGTTGAAGGCTATGAATACAAGATCCAGGTGCTGGCAAAGTGGTGTCTTCCCAGGGCTCCTTCCTTGTGTGTAGATGGCCCTCTTGTTCCTATGTCTTCCCAGGGCTACTTCCTTGTGTGTAGATGGCCCTCTTGTTCCTGTGTCTTCTTGGGGCTCCTTCCTTGTGTGTACATAGCCCTCTTGTTCCTGTGTCTTCTCAGGGCTACTTCCTTGTATAGAGATGGCCCTCTTGTTCCTGTGTCTTCTCAGGGCTACTTCCTTGTGTGTAGATGGCCCTCTTGTTCCTGTGTCTTCTCAGGGCTCCCTCCTGGAGTGTAGATGGCCTTCTTGTTCCTGTGTCTTCCCACTGTCTTCCTCTATTTGTNTATTTGTGTCCTAATCTCTCCCTCATATAAAAACACCAGTTTTATTTTAGTGTATTTGTCTCTTTAAAAGCTCCATCTCTGGGCTGCNGTCAATCCTCTAGTTAATGCCCAGACTAATGCCCTCTTGCAGTGTTTACAAAAACTATTCTCCCTATTCTTTCCCAAAGGCTATATTCATTCAGTGCCTGCCAACCTCTCATCTACTGTCACACCAGTGGACACCAGCCCATTGCGGTTATATGTACATAGTGTAATGCCTACCACAGCCACAAAAACATAAGTATTTGTGCAATGAGATCCACTAAAACACTATAAACAAAATGAAATTATTTAAAAATGAGCTTAGGGGTTCAGCCATTATAAGTACTGGCGGTTCTTGAGAGGACCTGGGTTCGATTCCCAGCACCCACATGACAGCTCACAACTTCTTCTAACTCCAGTTAGGCTTCCAATCAGATTACCTATCACCAAGAAAACAAAATCACAACAAATGCCAGTGAAGGTCCAAACAAAGAGGAATCTTTATTAACTGCTAGTAAGAATGTAAATGTNTGTACTCCATGGAGATCCATATGAAAGTTTCTCAAAAAAATAGTAAAAATAGAACTATTATATGATGCAGCTTACCAATCCTGAAGGACTCTAAATCAATATACCATAGAGATGCTCCACCTTCCATGTTCACTGTTGCACCACTCATAACATCAGAGATATGGAATCAGCCTAGATGTTTATCAATGGATGAATGTGCAATGGAATTTTCTGAAACCATAAAGAAAAAAATGAAATCATGACACTTGCAGGAAAGCAGATGCAAATGGAAATTGTTATTTTAAACAAAATAAGCCAGATTTGGGCCAGTGAAATGGCTCTGGGGGTAAAGGTGCCAAGCCTGACAGCCTGAGCTCCACCAAGTTCAATCCTCAAAAGCCACACGGCAGAAAACTGACTTCCTTTAGTTAGCCTCTTCCCTCCCACAGTTACTGTGGCACTGCATACACATATACACATGAAAGGAAAGAAAGAAAGAAAGAAAGAAAGAAAGAAAGAAAGAAAGAAAGAAAGAAAGAAAGAAAGAAAGAAAGAAAGAAAGAGAGAGAAAGAAAAAGAAAGAAAGAAAGAAAGAAAGAAAGAAAGAAAGAAAGAAAGAAAGAAAGAAAGAAA
>LZPO01066293.1:153849-165867 GCA_001675575.1 Neotoma lepida
ACGGAGTTAGGTTTTAATGAGCAGGAGTGCAAATGGCAGTACCTCGTTCATCCAAACAGAAATGCATCTGCTCAGAAAGTGATTAAAAATCCAAAAGAGCCCCAGGGCTNCTGTGGCTTCAACCCANCCTGGCTGCAGAGATCTTGGCTCTGGGACTGAGCCAAACCTTCCAGAATGCTGGCAGCAACCCCACTCAGTATCTCCCTCCAGACCAAAGAGAGAAGCAGTAAACAAACCCATCAATCACCAGCAACCAGGAAGTGCTGAGAGCCATAAGTTCCAGCCACTGGTACAGAAACCGGCTGAGAATTCGCCATCCATCACCCCTCCCACCAGCGCCAATGCAGCTCCACGCTTAGCAGACTAGTTAAAAGGGTAGAANTCGAAATACTAAGCAGAAAGAAGACAAAGGCATGCAACTACCAATGGGAAAGGCAGCACTAATAGTNTCTAGTTTGCTTGTTTTAAAAGGGTGCTGCNTCTGCTTTGTATTTCTGTTCTTTAAAAATCTTAACACAATTCCCTAGGATGTTTATAATCCTGAGGGAATACAAACAACATTCTGTCACAGGAGACGCAAAAAGGAATTGTTCAGTAGCTCATTTAGTCTTTCCTTTTAAAATATTTACCAAGGGGAGAGCGAGATGGCTCAGCAGGTAATGGTGCCTGCCACGGAGCCTGACAACCTGAGTTAGATCCCTAGACCCCATAGGGTTGAAGAAAAGAACTGACTTCCCAAAGGTTGTTCTCTGACCTCCAGGCATGTGCATATGTCAAACACACACACACACACACACACACACACACACACACACTCTTCTTAGAAAAGAATGAAAATAAAATATTTATCAAGCACTTTTCTTGATTCTCTCACAATTCGCGTTTTAAGTAAATGTAAGAGACATAAAAGATATAGAGACATAAAAGACAGTGTCTTCTACCAAAATCTTGTCATCTAAATCTGTGGATCAGGGAATCTGTGTATATCCTGCTCACTGTCCATATGCACAGATTCTGTACCCCCAGATTCAAACAACTGCAAGTTGAAAATATTTGAGAAAAAGTTGTATCTATGCTAAACACATGTGGACATTTTGGGTCATTATTCCCTGAGAAATACAGTGTAGGAACTATTTGCACAGCATGTATACTGCATTGGATATTATAAGCAACTGGGAGGCAGTTTTAAATATCTGAGATGGTGTACCAGTGTAGTACACAAATGCTGTCCCATTTGATGTAAGGGATCTTGGTATGAAGAGAGGTCTTCTGTTCCCGAGGGATGACTACATATTTAACATTTTTTTAAGGGGAGGAAGGNCTCACGCTATGATGCATATGTAGAGGGCAGAAAACAACTTTCAGGAATNAATTCTCTCCATTGAGTGGATGTTGGGGATCGAACTCAGGATGTCAGGCTTGGCAGCAAGCCCCTTACCTGCTGAGACATCTTGTCAGCCTTTAGTGTTTAAATAGTGGGAGTTAATACATATAACTGAATTAGAAAATAACACCAGGGAACTCCCAATAATCTAGAAGTTCTACTCAGGGTTATTACTAGCTATAGCCTTGCTCATGACTCTTTAACTTACTAAAAAAAAAACCATGAGATTTTTATTGCCCTATTTTAAATTAGTTTTTAAAGTTAACTTCTGTTGGGTATGGAATGATCACAAGTTCAAGTGTGTAATCCCTGGGAAGTAGCTGGTAGAGTCAATATGTTCTGTTTCAGGTCAAAGAAGAAAATAGAAGGAGCTAAGAACACATGGGCCAGACCTGGCTAGCGCATGCCTCTGACTTGAGTATTTTGGAGTCTGAGGCAGGGAACTCATGAGTTCAAGTCCAGCCTGAGCTACAGAGTGAGAGCCTATCTCAAGAAACAAAGCAAAAGAAAAACACACATGGAGACTGCTCATACCTGAAATCACTGAAAAAATGAAGGCAGTAAATTCCTAAAGTAAAAAGCAGTAATTCTCTACTCAGGCCACATGTGGGATTATGGAGAAAACTTTTTTGAAAACTTGAATGCCTAAACCCTACCTCAAACCAATTAATTCAGAACGTCTGGACGCATAGACTTGGTATCTGATATGTTTTTTAACTCCTCAGTTGATTTATCGGTATTTTAAGTTTGGTTTTAACAAACATCTAACATCAAATCAATCTAAACAATCACTAAGTCCTTCACAGGACATTAACCTTGAGCAATACAACTTCCCCNTATACCTTCCAAGGTTGTAGTTATGAGCCATGTCAGATGTAATTAATTCTATGACTAAGAGGACACAGAATAACTGCATAGGACAGGACAATAATTGAAGGACATCAGTATTATCTCCTTTCCCTTTTGAAAGTTTGTTCCATTTCTTATTTACTCACCCCTGTACATTTGTGACAATACAGCCACATCATACATCAAAGAATGAAAATTATTCTCTGATACAAGGGGAGCTCTCACACAGCCCGTCTTGAGCCGAACTCACTTTATATCCTGATGGTTCGGAGAACAAATTACACCACTGTGGTACCCAGCTATAAATTGCTACCCATCAAGACATCTCCACCTCACACCAACCCCCAAAGTGACACCAAGGCATGCTGCAAAGNCTTAGTGGCCAAGGCTCCAGGTGGCAGGGTCAGGACACTCATTCTCATTTTTTCAGACCCAAGGAGACTAAGGTTGGAAAAAGGACAACAAAAGCCACAAACTAACGTATACGGCTCCTAGCAGATGTATCCAAGTGCTAATAATGATGTGCAGAAGCCCTTTTGTTCCTCATTCAGCTGCAGCGATTACCATACTGGCTGCGTATCCAGTTGCCTAGGGAACCTGCTTAGATGCACACATGCTCAGGCCTCATCGCCCAACATTATAGTCTAATGGATCTTGAGAGGACCCAGGAATCTGTATTCTTAATAAAGACCTTCAGAAAATTCCTTTGCGGCCAGTCTTGGGATCCCCTCACAGAACCATTATTTTAAAAAGCCAAGGCTTACAATTCATCAAGAGGACAGCTGGAATAATTTAAATGGCATGTCTAATAGGCATACAGCTGGAAGGTGAGAGGCGGCCGCATTCTAATGATGCTGATTGCACTCTGGGCTCTTGGCCTTTAGTTTTCTTTGTAGTTGGTATTGTCTTATGTGTACATTTGCTTAGTTTTGAAATGCAATTAGTTTCCCTGAATAGAATGAATGCTCTAAAATGGTAGGGTTTTTTTTTTTCTATTTTGTTCGCTTACCTCTCTCCAGATTTTAGAACACATCTTACTCCATAGACATACTTAGCAAATAAGAAACATGTGACTATATGAATAAATAGTAAGTATTAAGGATACAACTGAAAACACTGATGAACTAATAAGCTAAAGCCTACACAACAGAGCGGTGCAGTTCAGCACTGCACCAGCACTCCACTGAAGACCAGGAATGAGGAAAAAAGGAGACCCTTCANCCACCTACTTAACACAGAGCTGTACGTCATAACCAGAGCAGAAATGGGGAGGATACAGATAGGAAAGGGAAAAGTCAAATTGTCTCTATTTACAAATGATATGGTCCTATATTTAAATAAGTAAAAAGAAAGGAAGGAAGGAAGAGAGGAAGGGAGGGAGGGAGGGAGGGAGGGAGGGAGGAACAAACTTAAAAACACCAGAAAACTCAGATCTGATCAACGCTCTCAGCAAAGGGTACAAAACCAAGATGCAAAGCCCAGCTTTTCCCTCTGAGGGTGGGGGTGTGGGTGAGAGGGGTCCCTTCACAGTTAAATAGCTAAAAATACCTAGCCTCAGGTTTTTGTTTGTTTGTTTGTTTATTTGTTGTTTAATCCCTGACAACATTATGAGACAAAGTACCTCCAAAGATGTTGTTGAGTTTGTTTTCTGTTGGCATCTACTGTTTGGCATGGAGTCCTCCTAGCTTGCTTCCCCAGTGAGACTCCCTTGAAGGAAACTAAATTTTCATTTTTGAGTGGTTATCAGTCAGAGATAGCTTCTGGTTTAGGGATGGGGGCATGTGCTTACTTCTTTCAGTTCTGGTACAAACCTCTGCANGTCCTGTACATGCTGCCTCACAGTGTTTAGANGGCCTTGTTTCATTGGTGTCCTCCATTCCCTCTGGCTCTTACAATCTTTCTGCCTCCTCTTCCACAGGGTTCTCTGAGCCCNATGGGGAGGTATTTGATGGAGACATGCCATTTAAGGCTAAGTGTTTTAAGGTCTCTCATTCTCTGCATATTATCTGGCTCTATAATGAAAATATTAAGGCACCAAAGAAAGAAATTGAAGAAGAGACTAAATCAAAAACACTATATATTTTGAAGATTTTTTCACATATTTACTGACTATTGATTACTCTTCTTTTGAGAACTGTCTGTTCATCTGCCCGTTTATGGGCTGTTTCAAAGGAAGATGTTCCAGGCTCATAGAGTGTAGACTTAATATTGTAAAAATGGCTATTTTATCAAAAGCAACCTACAGATTCAATGTAATCCTCAGTAAAACTTTAATATTTTTCACGATAGTCAAAAACTGATATTGAAGAAAAAAAAATACCCCATCTCTCCAAAGCAATCTTAAGTTGAAATGGCAATGTTGAGGCCACAACAATATCTGACCTCAAACTATACTACAGGGCCATAGTAACAAAATACCACAGTAATGACACAAAAACAGACACATAGGCCAAAGTAATAGGATAAAGGATCCAGAAGTAAATCTATGCTGCTACAACAAAATAGTTTACATTTGTGTTTTGCATATGGAGAAAACACATGACATTTGTTTTTCTGAATCTGGCTTATTTCACTTAAAATGATGACATCAAGTTTCAGTCATTTTCTTGCTCATAGCTAAACGAAGTTNTTTCGCTTATGTGCAACACATTTCCTGTATGTATTTGTATTTGTTAGGATAAAAAAAAAGATTGCCTCTTTAACAAACAGTGCTGGGGACAGTAGATATCTACGTGCAGAATGAATCTAGGTCCATGTCTCCAACATTGCACAAAATCAATTCAAAATGGACTGAAACTCTAAAATAGTCAAGAAAAGCAGTCAGAGCTCTCACAATGCAGCACAGGTGAGGACTCTCTGCAAAGAGTCCTAATGGCACANGAGATCAGTCTAAGAGTTGACAAATGAAAATGCATAATATTGAAAATCTTTTCATAGTAAATAAACTATCATCAGAGTGTAACAAGACAGCCCACAAAAAGAAGAAAGTCTTTGCCAATTATACCTTTGACAGAGGATTAGTATCTAGAATCTGTAAAGAACTCAAGAAATTAAATACCAAAAAATTAATAAAAAATAAGTAAATAACACAACTATTGAAGAAACAATTCTCAAAGAATAATCATAAGGGGCTGGGTGTATTTCCATTAGTAGAGTGTGTGTCTAGCATGCCCTGGTTCCATCCCCAGCACCACAAGAAATACAACAACAGTACATGACTAGCAAATACAAGAAGAAATGCCCAGCATCTCTAGTATCAAGGAAATNCAAGTGAAAACAACTTTAAGAGTCCATCTCACCTGAGTCAGAATGGCTATCATACAGAAAGCAAGTGGTAACAAATTCAGATGAAGATGTGGAAGTGGGCACTACACACTGCTGACAAGAATATAAACTGCTACAGCCACTGTGGAAATCAATACAGATTGTTTGAAGCTACAAAATACTACTGTCTGACCCAGCTGTACCACTCTGAGTATACACCCAAAAAATCTAAATCAGAAAACCACAGAAAAACTTACTCAGGCATGTCTAATTCTGCACTATTCACAATAGCCAAGACACAGAGCCAACATGTAAGCCCATCAGAACGAATACTGTGGTNTTTTGAATGTAATTGGCACTATTGGGACATGTGGCCTTGTTGAAGTAGGCATGGCCTTGTTGAAGGAAGTGTGTCACTGTGGGGGCAGGCTTTGAGGTCTCTTTTGCTTAAGCTTTGCTCAGTGTCACAGACCACTTCCTGTTGCCTTCTGCTCAAGATGTAGCCAGTACCAAGTCGGCCTGCACATGGTTATGCATCCTGCCATGATGATAATGGACTGAACCTCTGAAACTCTAAGTGAGCCACCTCAATTAAATGTTTTCTTTTACAAGAGTTGCTGTGGTCATGATGTCTCTTCACAGCAATAGAAACTGTAACACAAATACATAAAGGAAATGTGTTGCAAAAGAACTTTGTTTAGCTGTGAGCAAGAAAAGGGCTGAACCTAGACGTCATCATGTTAAGTGAAATAAATCAGATTCAGAAAAACAAATGTCATGTGTTTTCTCCATATGCAAAACAAATGTGTGTGTATGTGTGTGTTTGTATATATATACATATATGTGTGAGTAGAACTAGAATGGTGACTATATGGTCTAAAGGGACTGTGAAACAAATAAGGATAGTGGGGAGTGAAAGAAAAACATCAGTGTTTCTCTTATACAAGGAATCTAGCATTATATATTTACAAGTACATGTCAAACGGAGCTGAGTATGCATGATCTTTCTCATCAAATCTTTAGGTTACATAAACTTTTGCTCACATGAAACCATTCAATCTGGATCNGGCAATGAAAGATTAATCTATCCCACACAAAACCATAGATATCACAATAACTGCATTTTGTTTAATATACATTATATTTGGAACTATATTCTAACTAAGTACATTTTTATCACTATTCACCAAATTAGGAAACTGAGACAGGAAAAGTGAACTGATTTATTCAGTCAATAAAGCAGGCAGGAATTGAACTTGAACAATGACTCTAGAATCATTCTGCCTCTAACATGCAAACTATCAGCAGTTTACAATTCAGAATGGTATATATTTGGGATACTAATATCTTCTACTGGAGTGAGCTTTACTGGAGAATTTTGTATAGAAGGTTTTCAAGAAACCTCACCAGAATAAGTGAGAACATGAGTGTGGTACCAAAATCCAGATCCTCAGCCATTAAAGAACTAACAAATATGAATTTTCTAATAATGGATGAAAGATGTAATTGAAGTGAATCAAAGGGAAAAGNAAATAGGAATACTGGTGAGACATAAATGATGTCAGGGGTATCATCATTTGGGTTGGAATTAGAATATTAGTTAAATCACTCTCCAGGAACTCTCTGCTTTCAGAATGGCCTCCATTATTCCATTAGAAAGTTGTACAAAATATATTCCAAGAATTGCTTTTGGAGCAGAAGGAAATAGAACCAACGAGTCATAAATATANGTCTAGTGATAAAGTAAGACTTCCAGTATAGCTTCCCACCTACCAATCCCCAGTGGTTCATAGCACTCACTAGTACAGTTTTTCTAAACATGGTACTCACGTTTTTCAGAGATAAAGAATTTAANAAGATATAACTCCATGTGTGCATATACATAATATAATCTAGATATATGATGCACTACGTAGGACAAACACTAAGAAATTACACAAAAAGTTGGTATCAAACAATGTCTACATGCCAAGCATAAAAATTTATGTATATAGTTATACAACAAACACAAAGCATCTATAATTGGATCAATGCTATTCAGAGAGATGCTGTCAGTGAGCAGACTGATTGCTGAAGCCACAGGATCCATGTGATAGCAGGGAAGATGATAGCATACAAAAGGAAATACAGCCGGGCAGTGGTGGCAAACACCTTTAGCCCCAGCACTCAGGAGGCAGAGGCAGGAGGACCTTTGTGAGTTCGAGGCCAGTCTGGTCTACAGAACAAGTTCCAGGACAGCCAGGGCTACACAGAGAAACCTTGTCTAAGAAAATAAATAATAATGATTTTTTAAAAAAGGAAATATATAATAACATGGTGTGGGATGTTTAGGATATGTATCTCTCAGAAAGGATGCCATTGGGGAAAAGCTCTTAATGGTGTGGAAACCAAGCTGGGGGTCGAAGATGCACATCCCAAATATGAAGAGTGCCATCCCAAGGACACTGGGGCAGGAACAAGCATGGATCTTGTGAAGTCCCCTGAGGGTATTGACATGGCTTAAGTGTGATCAAGGCAAGGAGGAGATGAAGTTGGAGGTAATCAGGATCCTGTGAGCACTTGCAGGTAAGTTTATGTTATTAAGAAAACTGGGTTCTCTAAAGAAATTTTATAATTTTTTTTTTGCTTTTAGATATTGCTGTTTTTGAGATCCCACTGAGAAAAGGTACTAGTGGAAACAAGAAAGAGGCTTAGTTAANCAGGAAGGGAGATGTAAACAGCTCAGATCTGGATGGGAGCAGTGAAGGGCTGCAGTAGAGTGACTTGAAGTTGAATAAGTAGGAAAAATAGAGCAGACAGCCAACAATGAAAATGTGATGGAACCAATGGATTGGATGTGGCACTGAAGGACTGTTACAGTGCAAACTGTCTGCAAAGACTGGAGCTGGCACCATGCGCAATTCTTGAAAATGAGCCTGCTTTTGGTTGTTGGTAATTTGATTGTTGGCAATTCNAATTATTTGTAACGATGAGATCTCAGTATAGGACAGGGAGGCTAAAGAAATATCAGGGAGAAAGAAACAGATAATAAGAGGGAAAGATGCTGCATGGATTATCTACAAGAAAGCCAGACTCTCTTGGAGAAAGTGCAGGAGTCANTCACTGTGAATGTCACTGTCATCCCCAGTGAACAAAAATGAGTGGACGGATAGATAAGTTTATCCATAACCATGACTGAAGTGAGTTTTGTGTTCCTCCTCAGAGACTGATGATGCAGGGAAAGCATAGTTAATACTATAAAGAAATGAAATTTAGGGCTGGGAGTATGGCTCCGTTGGTAAAGTGCTTGCTTTGCTTTGCAGATATGAGGATCTGGTTTGGTTCCCCAGCACCCACACAAATGTTTGGCAGGGTGGTGCATGCTGGGAATCCAGCATTGGGGAGGCAGGAACAAGATGATCCTGGCCACTTGCTGCAGAAAGTTTTGCTGACTTGGTGAGAGACACTGCCTCAAAATCTACAGTGAACAATCAGAATGGCTGAGATCAATAAAACAAATGACAGCTCATACCGGTGAGGATGTGGAATAAGGGGAACACTAATCCATTGCCGGTGGGATTGCAGACTTGTACAGCCACTGTGGAAATCAGTGTGCGGTTCNTCAGGAAGNTAGGAATAGATCCAGCTATACCAGTCTTTACCCCAAAGGATGCTTCATTCTGCTATAAAGACAGCTGCTCAACCATGTTCATTGCTGCTCTATTCATAATAGCCAAGAGTTGGAAACAACCTAGATGTNCATCAGTGAACGAATAAATGAATAAAGAAAATGTGGTATATTTACATAGTGAAATATTATTACTCAGCTATCAAAAAATAAAATCATGAAATTTGCAGGTAAATGTATGGAGCCAGAAAAAAAATTATCCTGAGTGAGNTAACCCAGACCTGGAAAAACAAATGTGGTATNTGTTCACTTACATGTGGATGTTAGCTGTTAAGTCACTGATAAGCAAGCTACAACTCCTATAACCACAGAGTTCAGTATAGAGTAAGGGATGAGAGGGGAGAATTGGATCATCCAAGGAAGGGGAAAAGAATAGAAGTTATGAATGGATGAGGAATGGGCTGCATCTGGAGGATCAAGCAGGAATGGGGGAGGGAGGAAGGAGAGGGAAGAAATGTGGTGAGGGANAACTAAAACTAAGGGCCCTTTGAGGGATTGTATAGACACCTAAATAGTAGACGCTTCCTAAAATATATACACACNNNAAGATGATCTAAAAGGAGTCACCAAATATTCGGGGAGACAGAGCCCCAAATGGACATCATTTGTCACCAAATGAACCTTCCATTTCGAGGGATGGGTGGCATCTATTCAAGTTGTTGGCCAAAGGGGCCCCGTGAGACCCCCCAAACAACCCAGGATGTTTCTAAGGCTGTTGGTTGCTCTCCACACTGATAGCAAGGCCCTCATGCTGAGGACACCTACAGAACTCATAGAACATGGAGAAGTTGAGCTGGTGCCTACCTAGACCCCAGCCTACATCCCTAACCCAGAAGCTATCTCCAATTGATAATCACTCACAAATGAAAACTTACTTTTCTCCAGTGGAGTCTCACTGGGTACACTGACAACTCTTAAAGCCAGGCCACATGCCCAGCAGTAGATGGCCAACACAAAACATACTCAATTGCGATTTTGGACATTCTTTGTCTCATAGTGCTTTGTCGAGGCTTTTTGATTTTTTTTTTTACCTTAAGATCCTTTGCATATATAGTTTCTGGTTTTATATTTTTACAGGTTATCTGTGTATAAGAATATGTATGTCTATGCATCTATATGTGTTTCTTGTACATTTAGGGGGGCTCTTTTTTTCTGTTTGCTTGTCTGATATGTTCTATTCTGGTTAGCTTATTTTTATTTTATCTAATTTTATTTTATTTTTATTATTATTATATTTTTACATGGTTATTTGTATCCTAATGGGAGAGAGAAAGAGTATAGATTTGGGTGGGTGAGGAAGTGGGAAGGATCTGGTAGTAGTTAGGAGACAGGAAATCACAATCAGAAAATACTATATTTTTTAAATTTTGCTTTCAATAAGATTATATATATATATATATGGCCTCCATACATTGATACATACACATGTACACACACCTACACACTCAGGCACATATGTACAAACATGTACACATACAGCACACACATACACACACATACTCACATAGGCACACAAATGAAATTCAAAACGAATAAACTTACTTTTGATGTTTGTTTTGTTTTGATTTTGAAATAAGTCTCATATAGATCAAGCTGGCAACGGCCCTGAAGTATTTAATCCACGTCTTTTAACTCTCAAGTGTTGGATTACAGGTGCACACCACCATGTGTCAAGAAACCTGCTTTAACAGAGGATCTAGAGCTTCGAATCACGGCAATCAAAAAACAGAAACAAAAATACACACAGAAAAACACAGTGTTCTTTCCTACCTGCCATGTATTTTAAAATTCAGTTATATACTTAATCACAAAGAAATTACAGTGAATGAAAGAAAAAAGTTATTGTATCATTGGGAAAATAAAGCATTTGAACAAATCTAGTTGGTATCTGTCAATGTTCAAAGTGAGCAGATATTTTACAACAATCTGAATGTCATAGAAAATAAACTTAGAATGTTTTTATATNGTGCCAGTCAGTGTGTCACTACTGTGACAAGGGAGATACTGAGATCCTCAACTTTAAAACCAGAAAGATTTGTGTTCAGGATTTCAGAGCTCTTGGTCTCTGGCCACCCAACCCTGCTGCTATATAGGTCTGACTAGACTAGGACATCCTGACATATAGGAGTTCCTACTCCTAGGAACATATAGGAGTAGAAGCCTGTCTTAGGGTTTCTACTGCTGTGAAGAGACACTATGACCACAGCAACTCTTATAAAGAAAAACATTTAACTGGGGCTACCTTACAGTTCAGAGGCTCAGTCCATTATCACCATGGCAGGAAGCATGGGGGCATGCAGGCAGACATGGTGCTTCAGAGATAACTGAGAGTTCTATATCTTGATGCACAGCAGCAGAAATGAATGCCACACTATGCTTAGCTTGAGCACCTGAGACCTCAAAGCCCGCCGCCACAGTAACATACTTCCTCCAACAAGGCCACACCTCCTAATAGTGCCAAGCATTCAAACACATGAGTCTGTGGGGGCCATTCCTATTCCAACCACCACAAAGCTATTCACCTCCTGATACCTAGCAAGCTAAACACGTGTCCGGAAGTGCTGGGCTCCCATATCCCTTCAGAGGCATGTCCACTAGCGCCACCTCTTAATGATGCTACTGCCTCCCACCAACTAAAAACTAAGCCTCTAGCACAGGGGACACTGAAGATGCAAACGCTGCTAAAGATCAGAATTTCACGTTTCCTTCTTTAAAAAAAAAAAAAAATCTCTTAATTCAGTGGCAGCGCACGCCTTTAATCCCAGCCCTCAGCGGGATTAGAGTTTGAGTCTAGTCTGGTCTGCAGGAAGGGTTCCAGGACAGATGCCCAGAGCTACACAGAGAAACCCTGTCT
>LZPO01066293.1:203493-217572 GCA_001675575.1 Neotoma lepida
AGAAGGGGATACAGGGGGAAGACAGAGGAGAGGGGGATGAATAAGAATAAAGGACAATGACAGAGGGTATGAAGAGACCACAGTGAAACCCACTACTTTGTATGCTCACTTAAAAGTAATTTTTAAAAGAAATTCTTGAACACAAACCAAAACATTGTATTTCTGCCTCTCACAAATCTCACAGCCTGAGGATGGAAGCGCTCCTGAAATCTATGCTTAGCCTNAAGGGAAATCTTAAACCCTNGCTTAGCAGTCTTTGCTATCCCGAAGACACTGTGTTGGTGATTGAATAACAAGAATGGATTTTGAAAAGCAAAATGTGCTATAAAAATAAAAATATTATTAAGCTCTTCAGCTTGGCTGAAAATTTAAAACATGATGCTATTTCCTTTGCACCATAATAATAAAATCTTCAACTATACTTAACACTCTGAGAGAGGGCAGTCCTACCTGGCTCACCACAGTTGTAGTCAAAGTCCAGCACAGTGACCCTTGAAGGCTGAAGGGGACCAGGGCCACCCACAGAGGCAAAAGCATTCTGTGTTTTATGAGCTGGGAGAGCTGCTGCTTCCTCTGTGCTGACATGAGCTGAGGCACAGCGTGGATCAGGGCTGCTCTTGAAGCACACATCCTGTAGGTTCTGTTCGATACCCTTCTGTACAGCAGGGAAAGTAATTGGACAAATGCCAGGTAAAGTGTGGTGAGTGCAACTGTCCTGTCAGTGGTGTGTCTCTCGCCAGCCTCAACCCCGGTGACTCAGGTGGCCTTCGACAGCAGCTAATGCCAACTGATGTACATCTAGGAAACAGAAAGGATGAATCAAGCCACCCAGCACGACCTGAAGATGACGCAGGTCCAGGTGAGCTGGGCAGGTCAATATTGACATACACGGGTGGCCCTGCACCAAATCCCAAGAGCATACAAAAATATACAATTCCATGTTATCTCCCTAGGCCAATCTCANGACAATGAATTCTAGAAGACATAGCTCCAGTTTAGTGACCNTTATGTGATATAAAGCTACTCCACAGATGCTTAATNGACTCTTCTAAGTACTTATCTGTCAACATGCANGAATATTTTAAAATGAAAAGTGGATATTCCTGTGGAAATCTGGAGCAGAAGTTACACTCAATGTCTAGCTAGCGATTCCCAAAACCAGAGGTTTGAGATGTGGAGCTGGCCACTCGCTTGTTCTTCTTGGCATCTTCAGATGTAGGAACTGGAAAGAAGAGCCACCAAGAAGGCATTGGTGAGATGGTGAAATGACAGTTTGATGCCTAGAACCCGTGCAAAGGTAGAAATAACCATAGCTACAAAGTTGCCCTCTGACCCTCACACAGTGATATGCAAACCACTGAATGTTCAGACACATTTTCCAATTGCCAAGTTTTTACCACCCCCTGTATTCACAGGGTCATGACCCAAAGTGTGGCANGCTGTGACATAAGGGCTCTCTGTCTTCCCTACACTGTGCACTGTCCTTCACATGCTGTTAATAGTTTCCTGTGATTGGCAGTGATGCTCTCAGAATGAAAATGAAGCAGGTTAGCTTCTCTTGTTTTTGTTTTCCAATCCTGGGGATTGAACCTCAGCCTCACACATGCTGGAGAAGTACTCTGATTCTGAGCTGCGTCCCCAGCTCTTTTTCACTCTTTTGAGAGACAGCGTCACGAAGTTCCTCATGTCAGCCTTGAATTCACTCTGTACCTAAGCAGGTCTCACACTTGTGATTCTCCTGGTTTGGCTACCAGAGCTGCTGAGGTTACAAGTGTGCACCCCAGACTCAGCCTGTAGTTCCCCTTTGAGGGGTAGGAAGGATAGAAGACTTGAGGACAAGCAATCCTCTTTTTATTCAACCTAGCATCTCCTCCTATTGTTTCATACATTATTAATTATGTTTTTGAGATGGTCTCATGTAGCCTAAACAGGCTGTGAACTTGCTCTATGGTTGAGGCTGGCCTTGAACTCCTGACACTCTTGCCTCCACTTCCCAAATACTGGGAATACAAGCATGTGTTGCCATACTTGGCTACCATGTATATTTTAGGTGTATATATAATCCTTGGAAAGTTCCTTTATACTTTATGTCTTGACATGACTTTCATCTTATCATGAAGAAATGCTTTTAGGGGGGCATGGTGGTCCATAGGTATAATCTCAGTACTCAGGAGACTGAGGCAGGAAATACAGAGACTTTGAGGCCACCANAGCTATACAGGGGGATTCAGGCCACACTAGGCTACAGAGGACACTTTGTCTCAAATAAGTAAAGAATGAATAAATGAATAAAGAAAGGAAAACAGTGCAATTAGTTTAATAGGAAATGTAAGTCTATTTCACTAGCCCACAGGAATAAGTCACCATCAAAAATAACGTTCTGTGCTTTCCTTAAACATTACTGATATATTGACCACAACTAGTTGATTTTTAGTTTTAAAACAAGATGTGTTTAANTTACTGTCTGGAAAACTAAACAAACCACCCTGGCCCCTGCCCTGTGCAGGTATGTGCTAGACATTACTCTACGCCCACCCTTCCTCATCAGATCGCTCTTAATGTGTCTATTCTGCAGGTCAAAAGCTCTGGTATGTTGCTAATGACTTGCTCACAGGTGCTTCAAGAGGGCATATACGAACCTTTTCTCAACCCTGATTCTGAAATGTGTGTTTCTTTCACTGAACAATACAGCTCTATTGAAAAAATATTTTATATTCAGGCACACTGCCTCACATTTCTTCACACAATGTGGTATTTTGCTAAGATGCAGTGTCTGGGCTGGGAGATGGCTCAGAGGGAAAATTGCTTGCCATGCAAGCACAAGAACCAGAGTTCAGATCCGTAGAGCCCACATAAAAACTAGGCAGGTGTGGTGGCCTGCCTGCAATCCCAGCACGCAGGAGGTGGAGATGGCATCTCTGGAACAAGCTGGGTAACTATTAACTGAACTGGTGAGTTCCAGATCCAACAAGAGATCTTTGCTCAATATATAAGGTGGACCACAATGGAGGAAGACACTCCCTGTGAACCTCTGGCCTCTACACATATATAACACATATATACAGATCAATGCAAACACACATACACATGTAAAAAAAAAAAAAAGGAAAAGGTGGAATGTCCATGATATTCTATTATAGCTAGGACTCTCAGGTATTTTTGTTTGTTTGTTTTGTTGTTGTTTCGAGACAGGATTTCTCTGTGTAACAGCTCTGGCTGTCCTGGAACTCATTGGCTGGCCTTGAACTCAGGAATCTGCCTGCCTTTGCCTCCCGGGTGCTGGAATTAAAGTCTGGCTGGACTTTCAGTTTTCAAAGCCAAGATTTCTGAATTGCTTTCTCCCAGATTCTGTCAGACGTATGTATGAGGTTATTCACAAAAGCTTTACTAGTGACCAAGTGTTTTTCTCATGTTTATACAGAATGCTAATTCTCCTCCAGTGAACTACTTGTAGAGAAGATAAAGAAATGTAGCCCATTGGAGAACAGCTCCAAAGGCTACAAACAGGGTTCAAAGAAAAGGTCCACAGTGTAGTGAAACTTATGACTTTTTTTTATCTGAGGGATGATATTTCTAGGAATGGAATAAATTCACACACACACTGTTTGGGTCATGATCTTTTATTCTTCTGTTACAGTTCTAATTCTCTCTACAGCNCTAATTCTTCTACAGTTCTAATTTCTTCTAAGTTCTCATTCTTTCTTGCTCCCTGCTATTCTACACAGCCATATACGTATTTTACAGGAGGCTTTTTTCAATAATAAGAAAGGTTACAAAGCTATCTCTGAAGGCCATAGCACATTCCTTGANTAAATAAGGGGCAGAGCTATTTACCATGGCAACGCAGAGCCAGGGATATGGTGCTCGACACTTTCCCAGGCAGTGGCCGTTGGTCTATGTTATCAGTCAGACTTTTGGCAAGCAAAGAATTGGCACCAAGGTTGCTTTGTGTCTAACCTTGGTTCTACAATTAGATATCTGGGAATATGTCTTTGTGTGGTTTTTGCGGAGGTTAATCTTATGAGGTGTTTGCAGAGGCGTTTAGTTTAATTTGAATTTGCTCTAAGATTATGAATTACCTAATTGTCTGTAGCTAGTCTTAGACTGAGGATAAATTGTTGTTTTCCTATGTTAGTCTGAGTAAAGAAACAAAGCAGGTTTTTAGGTATCTTACAGTCTTCATGGAATAATAGATCTAGTTATGAAGCATATTCTAGTATATTTCTATTCATCCAAATTATACAGCTTAATGAGAAGTCATCTTCTTGACCATCTGTGGGAGCCCATTTTCAGGTTCCTTGTGGCTTTACCCAGCAGGTCTGCATAGAGAGGATGATTGGACCACAGGCCTGAGTGCAGGTGTCTGAGACGGTCTGCACTTGGCTGTGCTGGGGGAGGTCTTTTGCTCTACCCCTTAGCTTTTCTATAAATACCCTGGGGCAGANACAGTNGGGGCCGGTGAANTAGGTTCCGGGCCCTCTCGAGGCTATCCTTATTTCTATCTTTTCTCCACATTCTAAAATCCTTCTATCTACTATTTCCTGCTACTCACACCCAAGAAAACCTGTCTCTTATACACATCTAGATGTGTATAAGAGACAGCCCGTAAGACTGAGATGCAATCATGAGATTACATATACACATCACATGAAAATGCATGGTAATGAGGAGACTCCACAGCTGTTTTTCCACATGTGAAATTATAGACAGAAGCAACCAGTTTTTCAGAGTCGGTGGTCCCGTGAGCCCTGCCTGACAGGGTTCTTCCATCAGAAAATTATTTATCTGTGGGTTGACATCTGAATTATCAATTGTTATCTGCTGTATTTGTGTCATGGCCNGAAAGAGCTCATGACACTTCCTCCTCCCTAATGTGTTCCATGCTGTGTCAGCAGGTGTACATCCCAGGCATCCCATAATAAGCTCCTCCCCATGGTCTTGTTACACAGGGCTTAGTGAGCACTTTGTCTTCTGCTCTGCCCATGGCAGCAGCCAGGGTCCTAACAACCCCAAAGCAGCATGTAGGCTGTGGGGTCTTCCTTTCCAGTAAAGCTGTTCCCAAGAGGGCACATAGGCACAGATCCAACCAGTATTCCACACNTTCACCACCAGCTTCTATCTCTAGAACCCAAGTGATGTCTCAACTCCCATCTTGAACACATCAGGTGAAGTATAAGGCACTAGAGGTCAAGCATGGTGGCACATGTTAATAATCTCAGCACTTGGGAGGTAGAGGCAGGAGGATCAGGAGTTCAAGACCAGCCTCAGCTACATAACAAGTTTGAGGCCAGCCTGGGCCTCATGTTATTAATAAGATGGATTATTATCTATAGATAGATAAGTGATACATAGATGATAGAGGGATGATAGACAGATTAGATAGATAGATAGATAGATAGATAGATAGATAGATAGATAGATAGATATCTAGATAGGTAGATAGATAGATAGATAGATAGATAGATAGATAGATAGATAGATAGATAGATAGATAGAGATATCTAGATAGGTAGATAGATTGATAGATGATAGATCTAGATAGAAAAATAGACNATAGATAGATAGATANACAGACAGATAGATACGTGATAGACAGATAGATGACATTGATTTTGAGGTCTTCTCTATAATGAGGAAGTGTACTTACCACTGAGAGGTACTTCTCACCAGCTGGCCTTTAACTGCAGTGCTATGTAACACTCAGCGTGCCAACATGCGGGTGACTAAGGCATCTGTGAGAAGTCATTAAGACTCCTGTCAGCTTCTTTTGTTCCCAAAGAAAGTTGTCAGATCACAAAGAGCCTTGAGTGAAAGGAGTCACCTTATCTTCAGTAAGCTTTGACATACAATGACATAACCAGTTCTTAGGTTAAAATTAGATAAAGTATTTTAAATTAAAGAGTAAAACTGACGGATTTGCCATGGAAAACAATTATCCATGTTGGGTTATTATTGTAATTATTAATTATGTTTTGTTTGTTGTTTTTGTTACTGTTCTTCCTCAGACCACCTTGGAGACTTAATCTAAATTGTAAATAAGAATAGCCCATTGATTTCTGTAACAGCATTCACTCAGAGCTCCAAACTAGGCTTGAGATCACCTCTGTTTGCATAGGCAAGGTCTTGCGGACAGCCAACCCTCTGATCCCACCTCAAGGAGAGTGGGTTTCCTCCATCACCCAGAGTGCCACTCAGTCTCTGTTGATATCAGAGATCTGATGGACTCAGTGCAAAGATGGGATTATGTGTACAAAAAAGANCTTGAGCTGAAGTAGTCAACCTGTTGGGAGAGTGTTTGCCTAGTGAACTACACGGCCCAAGGTTCAATCACCAGCAGCACAAAAACAGGGATGGAGGCACACACCTGTGGTCCCTGTACTCAGGAGATGAAGGCAGGCACACACCTGTGATCCCTGTACTCAGGAGATGAAGGCAGAAGGGGCAGATGTACAAGGGCTATAAAGTAAATCCCAGGTCAACCTGGGCTATCTGAGATCTGTCTCAAAAAAAGAACAGGGTGGCAAGTGAGATCAANCATCTCTTTGGGGGAGCAGTAGGGGTATTTACCCTCCTCTGCTTCAGTAAGGGATCCTGCCCTCTCTCCCAGCTTCTGATGTGACTTGGGTCAGCAGGATGATAATGAAAGACAGGACAAGCAAGGAGTAGCAGATGCTCTGCATGTGTCCACCACACAGCCTTGATAGCCACCGTGACCCCAGGTGATAAGAATTCTCTCATATCTCATTACTCTTGAACAAAGCCACTCCCAAACTATTTCTTCCTTTCTCTGTGTTCCCACTTGATGGTCATGACTCTTCAATATCTCCAATATCTCTCTGAGTTTTCACAAGCCACCAAAGGTCTTCTTGAAAATTGGGCACCTCTTGTTGGAGATTCTAACCACATAATTGGCTCATGTCCGACCTCCTACCCACCTCCAACACAAACATACGCACACACTCAAGATCAGGCTAAATCTAGCTGAGAATATTCCTGGCCCACTGTGAGCTGGGATAGGAGAAACAAGAGTGTAAGACAAAATTCAAATTCCTTGCCAAGAACTTGAATTAATAACAATCTCACCTTATTTCTATTTTTAATGAATTTCCTGTTAGCATACAAAGTAATGGATATCACTGTGGTATTTTTCCCACATGTGGGGTCATCATATTGCCTTCTAATTCATTCTCTTCCTCCTCCTAATGTCCTTCCCTGTGCCCTATGAACAAATATTATTTGTCATAATATTTTGCACAATCTTTGCTTAAAAAGCAAGTGTTACGAGAAATAGAAGCAGCTAAGAAAATCACCAGCAGAAAAGGCACAGCATAATGAGAGGGAAGANTGCAAAGAAACTCAGAACAGCGGGGGTGTGGGGAAGCAATGACATGAAGACAGTGAGAAACGCAGACCGGAAGCTCCAGGCCCGACAAGACAGCCTTGGCATCACCGCTCAGCCTGGACTGAGAAGAGCATCCCATAATAAGCTCCTCCCCATGNCCTTGTTACACGGGCACCGGGTCCTTCCCTTAGTCCAAGCTCACCTCATTCCACACAGGGACATGGGCTAGGCAACAGTTCAAGACCCAGGACAATGTGACAGTTTTCTGCCAGCCTAAAAACAAGATGTATTCTGCTAGGTTTTGCTAACCACCCAAAGTGTCTAATATGGGAAAGAAAACAAAACCAGGAGAAGCTGTGGCTATGTGCTGCTCACTCATATTTTGTGGGTTGTCTTACTGTTTGTTTTGCTAGCTATTTTTATTAATAATGAGCAAAACAGAAAAACAGGGTGAGTCACCAACATAAGATGCATATTTAGGGTCTCTGACACAGGAATGGAAGAAGCCAGAGAAAGGATGAAGCAAGAACTGACTTGCAAGAATGGCTCATGCAAGAGCACTGGTGGCAATTCCCACTCCCACAAAGCACAGANGGTCTTGTACAAACACACCTCCTTCTACAGGGTCCTCCCCCAGGATCTGGTCCAGAAGATGAAGATGATATGGGCTTGCGGTCNAGGCAAAACCAGGTTTAACACCTGGCTGCATCACTTCCTGGCAAGATGATGAGAGCTTCCCCCTCTGTGGGGAGGAGAAAATGAGACCTTTTTTGCAGAAAGTGTGATGGAAATTAAGTAATGACACAGACAAGTATGGCAGCATAGTGCCNCAGCCTCGGCACTCAGGGGGTTGGGGGCAGTGGTGTAAGTTAAAGTGAGCCTAATACACACAACCAGACTCTATCAGAGAGCATGTGTGAAAGCCAGAGCACGGGAATGCCAGTGTGAAAAGCCAGAGGAGGGAGGCATCTGAAGAAACTGGCTCGTATTATTGCTTTTGTCAACAATAAGCCAATGTCACTACTGTGTAACACATGGCCACATACCCCAAAGGGAATACACAATGTGTCTACCACTGTGAGCACATCTTCACAATAGCCCACCAGTTCCAGATCCAGAGGCAAAGGCATTGGCATCCCTAAGTGTGTCCCTCAGACACATGAGGGTAACATCAAACTGGTAAGCGTTAGTAGAAATTAGAGATTAGATCAGGTGTGTAACAGCAAATAATAACCACCCAACAAATTTAAATGTTGTCACTGGCATTCCTCTTGCATGAATTTAAAATGAGTCAAGTGGTATTGTTCTCATCAAGAGTTTGCAAACATCTGGCTGCTGAACACAGTCACTCCTGTCAGCCCAGAGCACAGCAGTGAAAACCTTGCCTTTAAATGTTCCTTTNCAGACCTTCACTTCCCTTCTTGTGCTTTGTTTACCCCCAGCCAAAGGGACATGCTGCTTTTACAGGGGTCCTGCTGCCTGACCTGTCTCAGAAGGTACTGTTGAGAGCTCATTACTGAATTACTTTACATTACTTACTTTAGGTCAGGAGTGGTACCTACGTATGCCCACTGCATCCCCATCATTACTTACTTTAGGTCAGGNGTGGTACCTACGTATGCCCACTGCATCCCCATCATTTAATCCTATGACAACCACTGTGGTCCTTACTTTTCTTATTGTTGTGACAAAAGCAACTTATACAAAGAAGGACTTGTCTTGGCTCACAGTTTGAAGGACAGTCCATCACAGCAGGCAAGTGTCGTGTTGGGGAGGGTGTGAGGTAGCTGCTCACATTGTGCCTGTGTGAAAGAAGCTGAGACAGATGAAAAATCCTCTCAGTTAGCTTTCTCTTNTTTTGAAGTTTTATTTGTTATCATTTTACATGCATGAGTGTTTTGCCTGAATGTAGATATGTATACCACTCGTATGCCCAGTGCCTTAGGAAGCTAGAAGAAGGCACNAAATCACCTGAAACTGGAATTACTGGCAATTATAAGCTGCTATGTAGATGCTGGGAAGCGAACTCTGGTCCTTTGAAAGAACAGTAAGTGCTCTTGACTGCTGAGCCTTCTCTCCATCCCCAGTTTTCTCCTTTTCATTCAATCAGATCCCAGCCTAGGACAGAGTTCAACCCAAACTCAGGGAAGGTCTTCNGTCCTCCATTAAGCCTTTCTGAAAACACCCTCACAGATGTACCCAGAGGTGTGTTTCCATGGTGACTCTAAAGCCAATTGAGTTGATGATGAAGATGAACCATCACCACAGTTAAGATTTTACTCATAGGCAAGTGACTAAAAACTACAGAGTACACATTTTGGCCATTTGTCCTTCTCATTCTAATTCAGTTCCCACTGGGCTCTGCTAGCCGTACCATGTGCCTCGCTTTCCAGTTCCACTTTGAGGACTTTCACCAAGTGGTCTATNTATAGTTTCCCAGGAAGCTTTTTCAAGAATGGGACAAAATCCACATCTCTAAAGGTGAAACAGCCCTTTTCAGAACAGCAAAATGAAGCCTGCAAAAACAGGTGATTGATGCCTCGTGGTTCATTGATGACTCTTTGACCGACCTTGGAGTCACCCCANCTTCACAAGGCACTTTGGTCTGTGAAGTGTCTACAGTTTGGTTTCTTGTTTCACACTTAAATTTGGAGACTAGACTTCATTCACTCAACCAGGATGTGGCTTCAGCTGAAGAAGTCTAGGACCAGGCTGCGGGCCTGTCACCATCGGAAAGCATCATTTAACTTGGACTCACCATTTATGGACAGCCTGCTCTGCCCTGGGCACTGGTGTGCTGTCACAGGCACACACCCGCGCACATATACACATCCATGTCCTGGGTCAGTCTGTCCCTCTTCGGGATGTGACAATGAGCCATGTCATCAGATAAACTGCTCTTTTCTCTTGATTNACTTGATGTAAATACAACCCATGGATGTCACATCAGTCAAACAACACCCTTTCTCTANTGCTTTTCTGTTCGTGTCGTGGTCGTAANCACATAAGGCTCTCTCAACTCAATCCAAGTTAGGAGAGATCCACATCGGACATAAGTAAGGTGATTGATAAGCATCCTTATGGTTAAATTTAGGCTTTGTTCTGCTATCCTGCAAAGTGCTATTTCATCTGTAGAGTTTTGGGGTTTGTTCCATTCTTGCCAAGTCTCATGTAAAAGTACGAACAGACCCACTTGGTGAGAGTTCTCTAAGTAAAACTGGAAAGTGATGCAGANAGCACAGTCGGCAGATCCCAGATTTGTGGCTCTGGGACTGGCCGGTGGAGGGCTCCACAGGCCTTTTGCCAGCCCTTGTGACTGAAGGCCAACTGCTGCACCTCTCTCAATGTCTCTGCTAAACTGAGCGTTTGGAACAACTTCCTACAGTTACTGTTGAAAATTAAATGATGTAACAAAGTGTACATACAGCACATATTCGCTGTTTCACACGTGTTCATATCCTTCTCTTCTACCCCAGTTCCACCCAAACCCCCAAATTAACGTTGCCATTGTTTGCCAAATAAGGAAAAGACCACTGAGGTTGATTGCAGCTGCAAGATTACCGAGTCTCTCTATCCCACCCAAGTGCTTGAGAAGTGTTAGGCACACTCCAAACTCCAAAGGAAATTAAACGCTGCTCCCCTGCCACCCACTCTAGCCACCAGGGCCCTAAAGCACATTAAAATAACATTAGGGCAATGATTTAAGCTGAAAATTGGGCTGCCAGGGAAAGCACAGGCCCCGCTCCTGGGGGATTAACTATACCTACGGGTACAGCGGCAGGCGCCTCCGGCTGGCTGACGTCAGCGCCCCGGGTTGTTTTTGCCCCCCGCGTGTGTGGGAAAGATTGGGGGTGGGAGTGGATGCAGAAGTGCAGCGTCTCTCCAGCACCAATGTAGCCCGCTGGCTCCCCCTAGTGGTCCTCAGCCAACATGGGTTTCTCTAAGAAAACAACGCCGGAGCCTCAGCTTCAATAAATGCTGTGTTTTGATGAAATTTGTACTCCTCTCTTCCCAGTGTTCAGAGGGGTCCCTGGCATCATCACGGGAAGCTAGTGATGAGGGTGAAAGTGTTGGCACTGCTTTGTGGCAGGCCTGAACAAACCTCGAGTTTAGGAAGTGGTAAGGACTTCAATATTTGGAGAGGGTTCTGAAATGTTCCTAGTAATCTCACAGAGAAAGCAGAAGGCAGCTGAGGAAGGAGCATTAGACTGTCCTCCGTGTGCCAGCTTCTCATGGAGACAGCCTGGCTACTACTGCATATGAGAGCCGTGTCTTAGAGCCATTCCATAGACTCCAGACAACAAATGGACCAAGGAGTCTAGGATAGCCTTGCTCACCAGCAAATGGCAGTTGTAACTCCCGTGTTTCTGCTGCTTATGCTTATTTCACCGAACCATGCTGAAAACGAACAGAAAAGCTCTATCGTGATGAGGAATAAATAATAAATGATTCGGACTCAACGGCAGGCAGGTCTGGAAGCCAACTGTTTTGTGCGTACTGGCTTACTTGGGTCATCTAGAGAAGGAAGTAACACCTGCAGGTGAGGCGTGGTGGTTTCAGAAGAGGCAGTATTCACTCCTCACCCCAACACACACACACCAGAACCTACACACACCAAAAATGTAACCTAGCAAGGTTAGATTAAGAAAGCAAGAAGCCATTAGACTATCTCTGAACATTGAGCTCCTGTTACAAACTACCACTTAAACGTCAATAAACTGAAATCTAACTTACAAGTACTAATTTGTTAGTTTATTTTTAAACAAGTCGGTCCCCTGTGGGCCAGTCTGGCCTTGAACTCTTGGCCTCCTGCATCTGCCTCCTGGGAGCTGGGATTTCATACATAAGCCACCATGTATGTTTNGTTACAGAAGGTAGGGCATTCAGCCAATCACAAACAGCCCCACCCTTCACCAGTTACAGGCAATTGTCTGTGCTGGTTTGCTTTCTGTTGCTGTGATAAAACACTGACCAAAAACAACTTGGGAAGGAAAGATCTCACCTTACCNCCTACAGCTCATCATGGAGGGAAGTCAGGGCAGGAACTCAAGACAGGAGCCGCAAGGCAGGAACTGATGCAGAGACAATGACGGAACACTGTTTACTGGCCTGCTCTTTATGGCTTTTTCAGCCTGCTTTCTTATAAAACCCAGGACCATCTTCCTAGGGATGGAATGGCCCCAGCAAGGTAGGTCCTCCCACACCAGTCATTAATACAGAAAATGCCCCCAAGCTAATCTGATGGAGACAATTCCTTAATTGAGATTTCCTCTTCCTAAATACATCTGGGTTTGTGTCAAGGAGACAAAACCAGCCAGCACACCACCCAATCAGACCATGCCTCGATGAAGAAGAGGCTTCATTAAAAACAATCAGGCTTCTCTTGATATCTTCTTTTTATTTTAATTCTTAAAATAGTTTATTTATTTATGTGTGTAAGGATTTTACCTGAGGGTATTAGTGCACCACATGTGTGTGGTGCCTACAGAGGTCAAAAGAGGGCATCAGATCCCCTGAAACTAGAGCTGAGTTACAGAAGATTGTGAGCTGCCACATGGGAAGCAAACCTGGATCCCCTGGAAGAGCAGCAGGCTCACTTAACCACTAGGCCATCTCTCCAGCCCTCTTGACTTGCTACTGGCACTGCTGAGTNATGCTCTCTNATTCTTTACTGGTTCTGAGNGTTACCTAATCAGTGAATTGTTTCCTGTTCAAATGTACTCTATNACTTTAATTTGCCTGAAGNGTCTCTCACTGTCCTTGATGACTGTGTTTCCCAGGCTTGAAGGTCAATGAAGGTACAGCTATCACTTTTGACATTGGCAGTGACCATAAATATGGACCCAGATGGCCAAAACAGAAAAGAGAAATGTCAGACAGCATAGGTAAGCAACGGCTCATTAGCTTCTCATTGGAGCATCCCTCAGGCCTGCTTACTGTAGGTGGGGTGGGTTCAATAAATGCCTCGAAAGACAGGTCCATCCCCAGCCCCTAGCACTTGGGAATGTAAATGTGTTCAGAGGGGGAACTCTTTGTGTATATAACTAAGTTAAATATCTGTGTACTCAGTTATTCTAGATTATCCACATAAACCCTACATCCAAGAACAAATCTCCTTATAAAAGACATGGAGAAATGGCAAGGAGGTTAAAAGGTCACATAAAGATGACATATAAAGGAATTATGTAGCCATAGACCATGGAATACCTTCAGCCACTAAAANTTGGAATAGGCAAGATATAATTTTCTTCTACTAAAGCCTTGAAAGGGAAGATAGCCTAACACTTTGATTTCTTGTTTCTGACCTCCAAGACTAAAGGAGAATGTTANTAGTGGGAGAGAGAGGGAGAGAGAGGGAGAGAGAGGGAGAGAGAGGGAGAGGGTTATTTGCTTGCTTTGAGACACGGTCTCACTGTGTAGCCCTGGCTGACCTGAAACTTGCTATGTAGTCCAGGCTGGCCTTGAATTCTTGAAGATCTGCCTGCCTCTGCCTCCTGAATATGGGGATTAAAGGTGTGGAATATTCCTGTTGCTTTTAAGCCACCCACTCTGTGGGTGTCTTTAAAGGCAACTCTAGGAAATTCATTTAAAGATGTACAAATCTAAAGGCCTACAAATAAATATGTCACATATAGCCATGTGATGAAACATAGTAGAAGGTGATAATTTTGGACCCCATGAAGAGGAAAGATGTCTTTGAGTATGTGAAATTGTAGCTGATATGATTAGAAACACCC
>LZPO01066293.1:218307-232170 GCA_001675575.1 Neotoma lepida
TGTCACACTGCACAGTGCCACAGACCCAGGTTATTTCTGTATTGTTGCTGTTTCATACTCAGAATTTCTTTCCCAAGGTCAACCTGAAGTTGAAAAANGTCTGTTTGAACGCAACTACTCTGTCCAGGTTTTCACCAACAGGAGGAAGGCAGTAGGAGATAAGTACATCTCCTTTAATGGACACTTCCTGAAAGCTTCAGTCCATGCTGCCACCTGTGCCTTGTTGGCCAAATCTTAGTCAAGGGATCAAACGCAGACACACTAGAACTGAGAAATGCAGTCTTTTTTCCAAGTAGCCATATTCCAGGTTAAAATTAGGGGTTTTATTACTGATCCCTCCTGGCCCACCAGCCTTATCTGGCTGAGTATCCACCCCACACTCATGCCACATCACCTCAGCCATACCAGGTTCCCTTCCAACAGAACATGTTTGTGCCCGGCTTATCCTCCTCCACACCAACAGCCCATGATCCTTCTCTACCGATTCCTATTTACCATTCTGATCTGAATCAACCAACACTTCCCAACCAAGACCTTCCTTTACCCAACCACATCAAGCACCACACTGTCCAATTAAACGCTGCCCAAATCAAAACAAAGCCCATCTTCAGTTCTTGGCACTGTGAACAATGGTTTTCGATGCTTTCTTTTGTGATACTAGGGATNGAACCTAGNANCTTGTATGTGTTGGTCCAGCAGTCTATCCCTGAGCTGTGTTGGCAGCATTCTTTTTCCCTTTTTGATTTTACAGGGTCTTGGTAAGCTGCCCCAGCTGAACTTGCTCTCACTCTACAGCCCAGGCTGACCTTGAACTTGTGGTCTTCCTGTCTTAGGCAACAGATAGGGTCACATGCCTACAACACCAGGCCTAGCATGTCATAACAGTGATTAGTCTGGTTGCTTGATTAATGGCTATCCTCTTTCCTTTGTGTTTGTCTATTATTCACAGCTGTATTCAGTGCTTAGGAAATGTGAATTAAACAANGTAACACTGCTTAAACTTCTGCTTCACAACCTTGTTGCAAAATTCCCTTCTTAAGGGTCTATTTGTGGCAAATACACATGAAAAATTAGAAACTCCTTCTTCCTTTATATCAGCATAAATTATGATTTTTCCGTTTCCTCTCTGTAATCTGGATAGTGGGGCCAAGATTCAGGTGGGAGGAGGATGCTAGTGTTGGTGAACTTGGAGCGTGGGTAACAAGCGGTACTTTTCTTGTAGTTTCANTCTTCACAATAGCTTCAGGCCCCGGAATTTCATCACCCTCCTGCAGCCGCTTGTTGCCGCCTTCCAATTCTCTCACCAGCTCACCCTGGAATACATTTNTTAGATGTGCTGGAGTCAGAGCAGCAGCTTTGCTTAAATGTTTCAAGCTAGTCTGATCTAATTCCAGCAATGTGAACAATTTCTGTCCCTTAACTTGAATAGTCTTTGTGAAGCTTTACTGAACGGTCCCCTGGGGTGCAGTTCACCAGCCCAGGCTGCTTAGAAGCAAAGTGGAATCAGCCTGTTCAGGGACTCATAACCGCACAATTGCCAGCACCAATCTCCCTCCTAGGCTGAGTCCCACCTTTCTCCATCCCCTGGAGTAGAAACAGTCATGAATAATACAATGGCTGTGGGCAGAAGGAAGTGTCAAGAGCTGACTGTGACGGTGCTGGTTTCCAGCTGTACCCTTCTACTTGGTTCTGTTGTTCAACCACCTTGAATCAATCATATTGTCCTTGATACTGATGAAATGATTTGCCAGCAAGTCGTTATGGGGTGCCCATGATGTGCCCTGTAGAGCAGTCAAGAGTGAAGCACTAGGGTGCAGTNGGTTGATCTACTGTTTTCAACTAAACACAGCAGAGCATCTTCTAGTCAAACTGTATAGCACTATACATATACATAAGTATTACGCAAGCCTCTGCACACACTGGATGGCATAACCTATATGCTTCTTGCTGGAGCACTTCCCCCTCACATACAGTTAATATTACCAGGGGTCCCTTCTTTCCTCACTCGGATTTCAGATGACTAACACAAACTACCCTCACTGGTTTATTTCCCGAGTGTCTTTCTTTCCCAAATACTCACTAGCTAAGATTTAACACACTGACAATAAACCCAGAGCCCTCAGGCTTTATGCATCTTACCTGGCTCTGTGATACTCTCTATAACAGAACAACACAAGTAGGAAAGGAAAACATTCATACTGGTCAATTTTATTCCCATTATTCATATACGCAGAATTATAAAAGTCCCCCATGCCCTCTCTCTTGTCTAAGGCCTCTACCCNTTTTCTTCTCTGCATCTGACCTGCAGCTTCTGCCCAGCAAATTTGGAATAACCTGTCTCATCTTTTNAAATCCAAGAATCCATCGGTGTTCCTACTTAGAGCACTCAGCCGAGTGTTTTACATTTTCTTGCTCCTTTTCATTATAAATCTGTATAGGAGTAACACAACAGAGTGAATAATAAGCTGTTTTGAGATTTTCTCTGCCAATGGAATTAATCCAAATATCTTCACATCACATAACCACATGAATATTCTTAGTTAACTAAATAAAGGGCCAATGTGATGGCTCTATGCATAAAGGTGATTGCNTCCAAGCCAAATAACCTAAGATTGAACCCCAAGACCCACATGATANAAGGAGAGAACTGACTCCACAAGTTGTCCTCCACATGCATGCCATGGCATACTCACCATCATATTAATCTGAAAATATATTTTAAATAAAATAAAATAAAGTCCATCCATTTGCTCCAGTTTCTCTAGAATCCCTGTCTCTTTCTTCTCTTCTGCTACCTGTGCCCAGACCAGCATTTCTAAAGCTCATGTCCACACTGCAAGTGTGTGTGTGTGTGTGCTTGTGTGTGTGAGTGTGTGTGTGTGTGTGTGTGTGTGTGTGTTTGTGACATCAGGGCAAGATCCTACCCAGCTAAGTTTCCAACTTGTGAAAAGGAATTAAAGAAAAGCTTAGAGCGTAGTGTGGTGGTGCACACCTTTAATTCCAGCACTTTAAGGCAGAGGCTGGTGGATCTCTGAGTTTGAAACCAGCCTGTTTTACAGAGCAAGTTCTAAGACAGCAAAGCTTAGGCAGTGAAGGAAACCATGGAAAACAGAAAGCTGATGAAGATGTAATTGAACAAGAGAGGNCATGTTCCATCCCTAGCAAGCAGCAGAACTTGGCAGCTTCACCCATGTGGTTCTAGCTTTACAGTCAAGGATAGAAGAAAGGGGTTATGGAAATTGCTTCCATGACTAAATAAAGCTGCTGAGGCCAGGCACATGTCATGAGTGTCCCTGAATGGAGGCCTAGTGAGGCCATTTGTGGAGCTGTGAAGTTGAAGTCTGGATTACCTTGGACACCCTAAGATGTTAGAGATGCCAGAGTCATGGGATACCTGCCAAGGAAAGCTGCTAACAGGGAGTGGAACCAGCCCAAGAGAGAGAAGTGTGTTGCAGTCNACAAAGCTGAAAGGAGTTGGAGATCTGAAGGACATTTTGACATCAGACATGGAGATGCAGAGTTTGGAGTTTGCCCAGCTGGTTTTCAGTCTCGCTTTGGTCCAGTGTTTCCTCACTGTGCTCCCTCCTATGTTTTGGGACAGTAATGTATATCCTGTGCCATTATATGTTGGAAGTTTGTGATCTATTTTTTAATTTTGATTTTATAGGGGATTATGTTAAAAGTTTGCATGAATCTCAGAAGAGACTTTGAACTTTGGACTTCTAAAAATTGTTGAGACAGTGATAGACTATAGGGACTTTTGAAGTTGGACTGAGTGCATTTTTTCATTATGATATGGCTACAAGCCTTTGGGGGCCAGGAAGTGGAATGTGGNAGTTTGAAAGAAAATGGCCCCCAAAGGGTGTGGCACTATTAGGAGGTGTGGCCTTCTTGGAGTAGGTGTGGTCTGTTGGAGGAAGTGTGTCACTGTGGAAACAGGCTTTGAGGTCTCATATGTGCTCAAGCCACACCCAGTGAGACACACTACTTCCTGTTGCCTGTGAGTCAAGATATGAGAACTCTCAGCTCATCCTCTAGCACCATGTCTGGCTGCAAGCTGCCTTGCTTCCCATCATGACAATAATGGACTAAACTGCTATAGGCCACAGAAATATGAAGCAGGAATTCAGCTGACTATAGCAAAAGCTAATACCTGGAAGAAGCAGGGCTCTTCCAGAGGAGAAAGCCAAGCCTCGAGGCGCCGCCTTGGTGATATTAGCTTTTAAAGATGTATTAACCAGTTTCTGCAATGATTTTCTTGTGTGCTATGGTAGTTTTCCCAATTAATTCTTCTTCTAAGAACTTCTAACAGTATATTTAATCTTGAAAAAAAGAGAGTTGCCATGGTCATGGTTTCTCTTCATAGCAATAGAAACCCTAAGACAAATACCATATTTAAAGACAATGCACATTTGTTGTTGGTGGTACAGGCTTATACTCTAACATTCAAGGAGGCAGAGCTAGGATGATCACAGGTTCCAAGTAAAGAAAAAGTTAAAGTATCTTCTGATAAAATCTAAGAATTTCCTTCATGGTCCTACCAGTGAGAACTGCAGCTTTGCTGATGTCATTTGAGTCCATCTTAGGCTACCACAATAGAGTAGAGTGCATAGTTTATAATGTGTAGAAATGTCTTCCTTACAGTTCAAGGCTGGGATACTCAAGATCCAGGAGTTGGCATAAGATGTGGGTCTTTTCTGCTCTATCATCCCACCATGGAACCAGGTTCAGTCAAGAGAGAGCAATAAGGGCCTGTGTACTTTTAAAGGTGTCAATCCTGCCCATATGGGTGGAACTCTCCTGTCCTAACTACTTCCTAAGTGTCCTATCAATATTGTTACCATGGCAATGAATTTGGCAGGGGACAGAAAATGAAATCATAGCAATGGCCAGTCCACAACATAAGCAACATCTCCTTAGGATAAGCATTTGTTTTTCAAGTCACATTAAACCTGACATAGATGGAAGATGAGTCTCCTCTTCATGAGGAACTGCCTTGACCAACCTTAGGAGTCAGTAACCACCAGTATCATGAAGAATGGTGGCTGCTTGTTTTCCATTTTACTGTGAGATGAATGTTACCTAGGTTAATTCTGTTTTCACCAGTGGAGTTTCTTGTGATTGGGACCTGCTGGCATGATGAGAGGTCCCCTGCCAATCCCTCCCAGTCCATGAACCTCTCTATTCCCAACCTAAGGTGCAGAAGACCTAATATGTGCAATGAGATGGGCTCTGCAGAAGTTANGTACGAGAGCCTGGGGCAGAGAAGAAGTCCTTAGCTGCCCCCAAGGAATAGCAGAGGAAAAGAGGCGGAGACATCAGGGGATCCAGCCTAAAAGCCAAGGAGATTTTTGCCAGGAAGATAGAAATCACTATGGAAGGAAATTGCATAGAGGCATGTAGAAGGAAAGCCTTAAATAGTTTTCTCAGGTTGTTAGAGTTTAGTTTTATATTTATTTATTTGTTGTGGGGGGGGTGCATGCGTGTGCATGTGTGTGTGTGTGTGCACATGCATGTGTTTGCATGGATGCACATGTACCACAGTATGCATGTGGTCAGAGGACAATTTTCAAAAGTCCATTCTGCCCTTTGACCATCTAGGTTCCCAGGACAAAACTCAGGTAGTCAGGCTTGATGGCAAGCACCTTCATTCACTGAGCCATCTCATCAGCCCTTTTTCGCTTGGTTTTGTTTCTAAATAGGACCTCACATTTTAAGACAGGTTGGCCTGGAACTCACTATGTAGCCCAGGCTGTCTTTGAACTCATGGAAGTCCTCCTGCCTCCGCCTTCCAAGTGCTGGAACTACAGTCATGTAGCACCACAGCTGGCTTATCTATCTACTTAGACAAGTCTCACCATGAAGCTCTGTGCGCATGTACTCCCTCCATCCCTAAAGCACAGGCTTTTCTGGGTCGGTACTCTGGAGGTGGTGGGGGGAGCTAGATTTTTTTCAGACTGAGGGACTTGCCTAAAAAAAGTAGCTTTTATAGGACACTGGCAAAACACACACACACACACACACACACATACACATACACATACACACACACACTAAGAAACATTAAAATTTGAATTTTTAATTTTTTAAAGATTTCTTTTGTGTGTCTAAGTGTTTGTGCTTACATTTGTACATGTACCGTGTGTGTGGTACACACAGAAGCCAGAAGAAGGGACACAGATTCTGGAACTGGAGTTACAGATGGAATGAGCTGCCATGTGGGTGCTAAGAACCCAACTCAGGTCCCCTACAAGAGCAGCAAGTGCTCTTAACCACCGAGCCATCTCAAGTCCTCACATTTTCAGTTCTTACAAATTTTCACGTAAACACCCACATTTATTGCAATCATTACCACATCAAAGGGCACAGTTCCAGGTTATAGCAAATTANGTTTGAATGCCAGCCCTGCTTTTCCAGGCCAGGTGGCCTGAGCTAAGACCATAAACCTTTCCATGCTTGATCTTAGCCAGAAACCCAAGAAGCAATGACCATAAACTTCTCTGAGCTTCAGTGTCCAAACGTGTAAACTGCAGACACTTATAACCCTGCTCCTTGGAGAGGGATAAAGATGGAATGAGATAATGCAGATAAAGCTGAACAGAGAGCTGAGCACAAATACCTCGCCTAATAACATCAATACATTTTACTGAACACCACGACAGGGATAGTAATAGAGTTCCAGGTATGTTTGCAATAGAAAGAAAAGCACTTGTTTTAGTAATGAGGAAGCTGCTGCGTGTTGCATTGTTTGCCATTATTTTCTTCCCAGCACTAGAATTCTCTGGAAATCAGTATTGATTTGCTGACTGGCGTGGTTTTTATCTGTTTACACTGCTGAAGCTTCCTTTTCTTCCTCTTTTTAAATGAGCCAGTGCCCTCCCAAGTGCCTTACCTGTGATAAACGCTGCATACATACATGCTGCGTTGAATACATGAATAACTTAAAAGATTAACCTCATTTTGTTCAGTGCCTCTGGCAACTCTGTGAAACTGCTGTCACAAAATCAGAAGAGAAAAGATTATTTCTCCCCATAGATAGCTCATAGTGGAAGTAATGTCAGATGAACATGTGGTGACCTTATGAAGTAGTATGGGTCAATTAAGCCAAAAGCATTTTTTTTTCTTCAAGATGGAATTTCAGACCTGGGATTCTTTAGTTATATAATTACTCAAAAATTAGTCTATATAAAAATTTGCCAATAAAAGTGATACTCTGACAAAATTATTTGCTTTCTTTCCAAACCTGTTTATAAAGAATTTGATGAAAATATTATCCAGAAATAAAGCTCCATTAATGTAAATTAAATGAAGATAAGGACAGTTTTAGTCACTATGTGCTTCTGATGCATTTAGCAATGGTAACACATAATAAATTATTTTAAGGCATTTAAATTTTCTCTCATCTGAAGAACTACCACAGTTAGAGTATATTAAGCTAATAAAGTTACCAATTACATAACAGGGTGGCATTGCCATCAAAGCGTACTTAAGATATATTCAACCAGATCATANTTTACTGAGAAGACAACCTTACCAGTTGTTGAAATTGTATCCAAACATTGATTAACATCCACAGCACTCNGAGTACAGAATGGGCAGGACTCAAAGCCCCTGTTACATAAAACATCAAGCTGAGGAGAGGAAAGAAACTAGACATGGATTCTATGTAGACAAGAAAAGCCATTGTTTGTTGGCTTTTTTTTCCTGTGGAAGTCACCAGGCATAACCCACCATCAGGCCTAAGAATGGCAGGGAGTAAAGATTGTATCAAATGTTTAGATGGAAAATAAAGTAATGATGATGAAAGCTGGCACATACACTCTTATCTCTTCAGCAGTGTTCTAAGACCACATGTAAACTCACCAGTCCATCTGCTCCTTAGTTGGGTCATTCAAAGACAAGGAATCTAAACTAAACTCATTGTCTCCCCACTCCATGTTTAAAGAAAAACATTAGACAACAATTTTTAAAAAGTTAATGTAAGCAGTGATTTGTGAGTGTGACAGCACTTGTCCTGGAATGGTAGTTGGAAAGACAAGAGCTATTTTAATATCATCATGACTACTCTTGTTTTGCATTATATCAAAACAAGACAGGTTTTTGTTGAGGGATATTTGTTTACACTGCATAAAGATGTGTCTCTGCTTTGCCTCACCTGCCTAAGGTACCTGATTGGCTTAATAAAGAGTTTAATGGCCAATAGCTAGGCAGGAGAGAATAGGCAGGACTTCCAGGCAGAGAGAGGAACTCGGGGTTAGAATCTAGGCTTGACAGGAGATGCCAATGAGACACNGAGGGAGTCGGACATACAGAATGGAGGAGAGATAAAAAATCCATGGCAGAACATAGATTAATAGAAACAGGTTAATTTAAGTTATAAGAGTTAATTGGGAACAAGACTAAGCTAAGGCCAAGCTTTCATAATTAATAAGTCTCTATCATTAGAGACTGGTGGTCCCTATAAGAAAGGCCGACTACAGATTTTAGTTACTTATGGGATAACTGCAACACAGAATCTGAAGTAGGATGCTAAAGAGTTTCTGAATTCAGTTAGAGCGAGATGCATTGGTTCACCCTGAAATGTGAATGGGTCTTTGACTATGCATGATTTTGTGACAGGTTGCATTAGTCATTGAAAATTACTGGTTCTCAGAGTTAATGCAGGTTTCCAAATGTTGGTGTACTTTTTTTTATAAAGTATGTTTTATATGTACTAAATAACAAACTGCCAAACTGTTGTTAGAAAAAAGTCTTTAAGTATTAAGAAGATCTCAAGGTCATTGTAACAGACATGAGTTTTCTAAAATATTCACTGACTGCTCAGGATTTTACATTGGCTGACTTTGCTCATTTTCCAAAAACTGTCAAGTCAAAATCTCGACATCTAGATAACCATAATTTTTCTGTCTACTCATTTAAATAAAGACAGTGAACTGCCAAAAAAAAAATCAAACAAGCAAGTTCAGCCATTTGAACAATTTCACAACAGGTTTTGATACAAATATCATATTTAAGTGTACATACTTGACATTTTGTCACAGAATATTATAAATATATCCTAGTTTTGCTGTAGAATAATCCTTTTATACACTGTGAATANGTATTACTCTCCTTGGTTTAATAAAGAGCCAACTGGCCGATAGCTAGGCAGAAAGAGGTTAGGTGGGAGAGCCGGACTGGAAGAACACTGGGAAGAAGAAGGGAGGAGTTGCCAGCCAGATGCAGAGGAAGCANGAGATGAACATGCCTTGCTGGAAAAANGTAGCACCACATGGTAGAGAGTAGATAAGAAATATGGGTTAATTTAAGTTGAAAGAGATGGTTAGTAGCAAACCTAAGCTGTCAGCCAAGCANTTACAATTAATAATAAGTCTGTGTGGTTATTTGGGAGCTGACTGGCAGGGCAGAAAACTCCACCTACATAGTTTGCTCTGATAAATACCATAATCAAAAGCTATTTGGAGAGGAAAGGGTTTATTTTATCTTCCCCTTCTAGATCACAATCCATCATTGAGGGCAGTTATGGAAGGGACTCAAGGTAAGAGCTTGATATAGAAACCACAGAGAAACACTGCTTACTGTCTACTCTCTGGCTCCTGCCTAAGGATATTGCTGCCCACAGTAGGCTGGACTCTCCCACATCAATCACCAATGAAGGCACTCTCANAGACGTGGGCACAGACCAATATNATCTAGGCAGAACTTCAATTGGACTCTCCCATATCAATCACCAATTAAGGCACTCTCACAGACGTGGGCACAGACCAATCTGATCTAGGCAGTACTTCGATTNAGGGTCTCTCTTTCCAGGTGACTCAATGTGTCAAGTTGACAATAAAAAATAATGAGCACAGGTATACATTCAAATACCAAGATTTAATATACTTAATAATTTTACTGCTTTTATAAAGGACAACCTTAGGTTGAACTGGCACTTGTTTANTNGTAAGTGTAATGGAGTGAATGACTACTCACACGGTGGAGNGAACAGCCTAAAGTTGTGGTAAAGTAGCAACTGTCTTGTTTACCATTAATTTTGGTTCACCGAGACAAATGCCAACACAGTAAAAAGAGCAACTAATTGTTGTGGTAGTTTGTCTTCCTTGTCAGCTTGCTAAATGTAGACTGTCCATGGAAACGCCTCTGAATGTGTGTGTGTGTTGGAGAATGTTTCTAGAAGGATTTAACTGAAGAGGGAAGATCCACTCTGAATGCGAGCAGCAGCATCCCATGGAGTGGGGTCCTGCACTGTATGAAGATGAGAACATGAGCTGCAGCATCCCATGGAGTGGGGTCCTGCACTGCATGAAGATGAGAATGCAAGCAGCAGCATCCCTGTCTGCTTCCTGATTGTGGCCACAATACGGCCAGCTGCCTAAAGCTCCTGCTGCTATGACTTCCATGCCATAATGGACTGTATCTTGAAACTGTGAGCCAAAATAAACCCACCTTCTTGAAGTTGTGTTTGCAACATAGAAAAGCAATGAAAGGGTAACTAATACCACTTAACATTATGTAAATAGATCAGCCCCCTCTCTTGGACACTCACTGGAATCTGGAGAGCATTCTTGAGACCACCTGTCCTCCAGCTCTGTCCAAGTTAGGTGATGTTCTTATCAGTTTGNTGACAGAAGAAAGACTGTGTGTGACTTGTACTTACATTATGCTAGCAAAAACTTGATTACTTGGTCNTTACTAGCTAACTAAAATTCATTCCCAAAGGTTAGTAGATTAAAGCAGCAACCTTGTATTCAGTTCATTATCCTATGGCTGGGTGATAGACATCAATCTCAATTCAGGTCTGGTAGAAAGCATTCTGCATCTTTCTTCAGTGGCAAGCCAACAACTGCCAGATAAAGAGATAAAATGACTAACCACATCTCATACCATCCAGCAGGCTAACCCAACATTATCACAGACAACAGTAAAATTCTAATAGAAAATAATAGCAAAAGATTCATTGAGACTGAGAAGCAGGATTGACACAGTGCTGCCCACCTGTGCATTCTTCTAGGTAATGTGAGTCACAAAGCAGGCTCAGACTCATGTGGGGAGAGATCTATGGTACTCATCACAAATAAAAGCAACATAGCCACCACACAAAAGAGCCTTGATGGAGGAAGANCATTAAGTGCAGCCAGTCTGCAGGGACTTGACCACACGGCCACAATCAGCTGACAAGAGGATGACAGTCTTCAGATGGCAGCCAAGGCTCTTCAGTAGGAAGGACAGACTTTATAAGAACAAATCAACAGTATAAAAAATTCAATAGTTCCTCAGCACTGATCAAAACCACTAAAAGTTTTAGGAGGAACTTAACAATTTAATTCTAAAACGCATGCAGAAATGCAAATGGTTTTTCTTATAAGGGGCCGGGTGTAGTGGAGCACTGTCATGAGAATCCTAAATGGTCTTATAATAAAAATCTGGAGCCAGATATCAGGGTGAAAGCTGAAAGATCAGAGAAGCAGAGCAGCCACAGCCACAGCCTCTTACCTCAACAACTCCTCAGCCTAAGAGAGTTCCTGTCTCCTCCTGCCTTATATTCCTTTCTCTGCCCAGCCATGTCACTTCCTGTCTCAACCTTCCTAGTGCTGGAATTAAAGGTGTGTGCCACCACTGCCTGGCTCTGTTTTTTTCTTTTAGACTGGATTAATCATGTGTAGCCCAGTGTGGCCTTGAACTCACAGAAATCCAGACAGATCTCTGCCTCTGCCTCTGGAGTGCTAGGATTAAAGGCATGTGCCACCACTGCCTGACCTCTGTGGCTAACTCTGTGGCTGGCTCTGTCCTCTGATCTTCAGGCAAGTTTTATTTCTTAGATTACAAACAATACATCACCACAGAGCACACCTGTAATCCAGCACTGGGAAGGCAGAGGCAGGATGATCAGGACTACATACCAAGTAAGAGACTATCTTAAAAACACAAAATTAGGCAGCTGGGGCAGGCGGAACTCAATGGATCACAGCCCAGGCTTTCTAGCCCAGGCTAGCGAGAGGACTCCACTAACACCTCCACACTAACGAGCAGCCCGCCTGGCACCTATGGCACTATTATAATCTCTTTGTGATGAGGAAGTGTGCTCCTTCCCAGGGCCACGACGGTGTAAGTGGGACAAGATCTACACATGGGCCTGGGGCAATCTGCCCTGGGCTCTGAGGAGAAAACACTGGCCCACCTTTTGGTGCCAGGCAGATGGGCACTACTATGGTGAACAAATGTATGGTGTGATATGGGAGAAAGAGAGAATGGTACACGTCCTGTGGACAAAGGCCTATCTGAAGAGGCCGAAGAGATGAGAAATGGACTAAGGTGAGTGGCTTCATTGCCACCCAGGGCCATGATGATGTCTGGGCCTGGGCTTCTGCTGGGGCCCATGTCTGGGTTCAGGCTCTGATGCAGCCGTGGTCTCTCCGTCTCTGTTGGCTCCTGATACCACCAAAGGTTGGATAGAGCTGAACAGAGTTGGTCCCACCCCTCACCAGCTGCAACACTTGGGAGAATGGGCTCTGCTACTTGCACAGGCAACACAATAGAGTTGACCCTGTAGACAGGAGCCCAGGAGAGCCAGCCCTAGGGGCATGAGAGGGGCATAGCTGGTACTGCCTCCCTCATCTGTGGTGTGGTGGTTGCAGGGATTCCCTTTGCCTCACCCCTACCGCCTCCAGCTGGTGAGGGAGCTGACCCCTTTACCAGCTGCAACACTAGGGAAAGCGGGTCCTGTACTTCATCTGGGCAGGGGGTACAAGTGGGCCAACCCGGAGAACATGAGCTTCGGAAACCTAGCCTCACCCCTCACCTGACATACAGAGGCGTGGGTGGGGATGCCCCCCATCAACGCCTGAGGCAGGTGGAAGAGCTGGCCCTGAGATCATAAGAGCAGGAGAGCTGTTCCTGTCCCTCAACAGGGCCGCACTCAGGAGAGTGAGCCCTGCACCTCACCTGGGCACCTCACCTCTACTCTTTCACAGTAGAACTGGCCCGGAAGGTGTAGGTGTGGGAGAACGGAGACCCTGAGGACAGAAAGCAGGAGAACTGGCCAGGCCCTTGCTCATTGCTGCAAGGGGTGAACTAGCCAGGGCAATGCTGGAGAGTTCATCCTGGTGGTGAAGAAAAGAGAGAGCTGGTGGGCTGACCAACCCTGCAACTACCCAGGCCCAGAACGAGGGTTATATGTGGGCCTGTCCCAACATCACCCCATCTGTGATCAAATGGGGTAGGGGGGCTGCAGGATTTCCACAACACAGGGCAGCAAACGGGATGTCCAGGAAGAGGCCTCAGCATCATTAGTGTAGCAGAGACCAAGGGCCTCGAACCAGACCAATGATTCTTTGCAATGAATGCCTGCATGTAAAAATGTATGGATAAAAGAGTTTACTTCATGACTCACTGTGTCACACTGCTGCTTCCATGATGAGATTTTCCCCTTTTTCTTTTAAATTTTTTTGGGGGTCGGGGGGGAGAAGATAAGTGAGATTGGGAAGCAAGATGTGAAAGACAAAGAATAAATAAAAAAGAAATTTTTAAAAAACACAAAGTTGAGGAACTAGCAAGGTGGCTCATTGGGTAAAGTGCTTGACACCTAGCCTGATAACCTGAGTTTGATGCCCGGTACCCATATGATAGGAAAAAACCCAACTCCTACAAATGGTACACACACAAAAAAAAGTATTTTTTAAAATATTAAGACAGAGCCAAATGCCCAGCCAATAGAAAACAAACTCAATGGCATCCTTGAAGGCTCCTTGTTTCATAATGTCGTATCATGACTCTTTCTTTCTTTCTTTCTTTCTTTTTTTTGGGGGGGCATGGTCTAAACAGAGTGAAATTCAATTCTAGTCAGACCTGGGTCACCAGGGA
>LZPO01066293.1:249938-264942 GCA_001675575.1 Neotoma lepida
CTTGTGGATACCAGTGGTTTGAGAAAATGACTCTTTAGGTCTGTTTGTGTATGTGTGAGACGCTGAGGATTAGATCTAAAACTTTCCTCACACTCAGCAAGCCCGTGTGGTAATTTGGAAGCTGCTGCTGCTGCGACGGGAAAACTCTGTCTACACTCAATGAACTAAACTACTTGCACCCTGGCTCTATGGAATTTTTCATCTATTTTTCCAATATTGGTTCTTCTGGTAATGAACACAGGATGCCCTTGTATTGCTCTGTGTGTTCTTTACAATTTCTTTCATCAATATTTTACATTTTTCAAGATTTTTCACCTCTCAGATTCAATTTATTCCTTGATATTTTGTTGTATGAGGGGGAGGGGGATAGCTGCTGCCAAAAGAATTGGCTTCTTGATTTTCTTGCACGCAAATCTGTGTTTTAAGCTTTATCACAAATTATATAATAAACAACTTGAATATTTCAAAACTCAAGACTGGGGAGATGGCTCAGTTGGTAAATCTCTTGCAGTGCAAGCATAAGGACCTTAGTTAGATCCCCAGTAATTAGAATAGGCCTTAGTTACACCCCTTGAGGCCTATATTCCTAGCACTAGGGAGGTAGAAACAGGAGGATCCTGGGAGCTTGCTGGCCAGCCAACCTAGNTGAATCAAAGAGCTCCAGGTTTAGGGCAAAACCCTGTCTCAAAAAAATCAGGTGGAGAAAGATTGTGTAAGGCATCCAACATTAGCCTCTGTCTCTATATACATGCCCATGCACTTACACAAGTGTGCTTACACCTACAAATGAGAAAAAATTCAAAAATCATTGATTATTTGAGAGATTTGGACTCAAAGACTTTCAGGGAAGAAAGGAGTACCCCATATGCTCCTTCCCAGTCAGGAAGCTTCGCCTCCACCCTGTGTCCATTGTGTCTGCTCAACACAACACCCTGTCCTGCTCTCACTCTCCCAAGTCTAGGACACAGTGTTGGTAAAAGTCTTAACNGAATAGTGTCTCTCCTGTGAGGAGAGAAGTTTGGGAATGCACTATTCAATCTCTTCCCAGATGGATTATGCAGATGGAATAAGCTTCATGCCTCAGCTTGATTTTGCTGTGTTGTTCTGGCCCAGCCACAGTGGGTTCCCCATCGAGGTCNTGCCCNTCAGCCGGGGAGTTGCAAAAGATTCAGATCAAGACAACCTCAAGAAAGAGGGGAATTTCTTTGGCATGTTCATGTGTGAATACATGTGATATTTGCGCTAATAAAATACATGGTCAAGCTTTTGATAAATGCCCAAAAGAATGTGTGCTAAAAATGCATATTCTGTGTATTTCCTTTGGGGTGTGAGTGTCCCAAGAGGAAAATGGGAGGAAGAACAGCAAAGAAAAAAAAAAGCATGAGAAAGTCTCAATTGTTTTACTGACACTTAGAGACAAAGCAAACCCAGGCTGAACATGAAGCCACTGCGTTACCACCAGCCCTAGAACTGTCAAAGTTACAAAAGCTACTGTGCTTCCATCTACAAGACCCTGGAGTGAGAATGAGTGTGGAAGAGCTGTGCATGCTGGTACACACCTGTAGCCTAGCACTTGGGAGTATCAGATCAGGGTCATCCTTGGCTACATAGCAGATTAGAGGCCAACCTTGGCTATAGGAGATTCTGTCTCTCAGAGCAACAACAAAAATGAGTGAAGAAGAGCTAAGGAGATACATTTGAGATCACGGCAAGAAGGTAGAGGCACAAACAAATTTGAAAGAAGTTATCCTTTGGAGCAACACAGCAGCTACTTATCTCCAGGCTTATAAGATTTTAATTTCCCCACATCCTCTGCTATTATTTTTTATATTTATTCATTCATTCATTTATTCATTCATTCATTGTGTGTGTGTGTGCGTGTGTGTGTGTAGAGGTCAGAGGACAACTTGCTAGGGTTGGTTCTCTCCTTCCATCATGTGAGTTCTGGAGACAGAACCACGTCACCAGGCTTGGCCCCAGTGCCTTTATCTGTCAAACCATCTCACCAGCTCTGACATGCTTGGTTTCTTTCTTAATTTTGCTTATTTATTATTTAAATGTGTATGTGTACTCATGCACAGGCACCATGGTACACATGTGGAGGTAGAGGATAATTCATAGGAGTTGGTTCTCCTCTTCTANAGTCTGGGTTCTGGGGATAAGANTCAAGTCTCCAGGTTTGGTGACAAGCACCCTTTCCCCCTGGGCCATCTTAATGGTCCCTCCACTGTTATTTAAAGGTAGTAGAGTATGTAAGCTTTTTTACAAAGTTTCCTTATGATCAAATGTCAGCTAATACATGTATATGTGATATATTTTAGGTCCTCTCCTGGTGTGCTGCCCTCTAGAGAAATTTCTGTAGTGCTTACAAAGAAAACCTTCAGCAATTGACTTTTCAGAGTAGGGAAAGGGGACACANNGGNCATCNCACCTTCTCCATGCTCCTGGATCTTCAGTGTGCATCTGTGTCTATTCTAAACAGGCTGAAGATACTGGTACAAAAACACAATCCAAACACACACTAGTTTCCTCTAAGACTCACATGCCGCTGCGTAATAGTTTTACTTGATCACGCATTTACATGAGCACACAGACATGATTTTGATAGCAGTTCTATTTGTATTGTTTGTAAAACCCTTGGCTTAAAGGAGCTTTCCCCCACCCAGTGCAAAAGAACAGCAAGCCTCCCTAGTGTGTCCCAGAGCCCACATTAGGCTGGNCGTGGACTGAATGTGCTGTCAGTCACCATCCTCATTTAAAAGGCACCAGGATGAAGGAAAAAGCATTATCTGCTCAAGGCCTGATTCTACAGCTTAAATGCCTGGCTGGCTCCTCATGCACTCCACTGGGAAACACAGGCTCAGAGCTGCTAGGGCATCTCATCTTTCTGGTTGGGAAGCTAAAATAGGGCATCTCATCACCATAGTTACAGCCATTCTGTCAGGAGTCTTGAGCCCTCATGAACCCAAAAGATCAGTTAAGAGTCCAGCAGGAACGGTGAACTATTGCTCCTTGACAAGCTGACAGCCACAGAGGGGCTTGCTGTGACACACGTCCTTTCAGACGACAGGCCTACAGTGGGAGTGAGTGTTTTAAATGTGTTCTCCAATGTGCAAAATTAGAAAATGCAATGTGAACTTGAACTTATTTTAAAGATTAATTAGAAAAGGCAAATATTGGGCCTGCAAGATGATTCAGCAGGTAAAGGCACTTGTTGTCAAGGCTGAATCCTGGCTGACATGTTGAAAGAAAATAACAAATCCCCAAAGTTGCCCTCTCTATACACAAGCTGTGATGTGTGCACCTGCATATCCACACACACATACNATAAATAAACAAATAAATGAAATTTTAAAATTTGAATGGATCTTTGAAAAGATACAATACTTGTAAGTATGTATAGAAGCATGATTTGCATTAATACATTAAATAAATTGATTAAATTTAAGTTTATAAGAATTAGGACTAGAAAGATGGCTTAGTAGATAAACCAATTACCACATAAACATGGGTTCAGGATCCCCAGAATCCACTAGCCCTTGGAACACTGTGACAGGGGGTCCCTGAAGTAAGTGACTAGACTAGCCATATCAGCAGGCTTTGGACTCAGTTAAGACTCCGACCAAATAACTANAATAGAGAGCAATCAGGAAAGTCTCCAAATGTATCCAGACCGTCACACATGTATTTACATATACTTACAAGCTCCAACATATATGCGAACTTGGATACACACAAGCAAGCATATAACACACACATACATTAATTCTCAAAAATGAGAAAAATTAAAATAACCTGCAAGAAATAAAATATATAGTCTAAAAATANGTATAATGCAGATGAATGCATGTATGTAGCTGGCCTGACCTTCCATGTGATAGACATAATGGCTNTAGATGTCATAGGTAATATAATACCCTCATCTTCAAATCACTCAGAAGCCAATCAGAAGTCCCCCTGTCTCCCTGTCTGCGTCTCTNTTTGTGTGTATATCTGTCTGTCTGTCTATCTCTGTCTCTGTATCTGTATCTCTGTCTATTTCTTCTTTGTTTTGATTTTGTTGTTTTTGAGACAGACTCTCACACTGTATGTAGCTCAGACTGACTTTGAACTCATGGCCATGCTCCTTCCTCAGTCTTTCCAGTGCTGGCTTTGCAAGTGTGAACCACCATGCCTGGCCAGGAATTTCTAAATGAAAATATAATTATCCAGTGCAATAAGTGCTATGTGAATGTTATATGCAAATAGTTTTGAAAACTCCAAAGGAAAGNGTAATTGTCTGGAGGGATCTGGGGCTAGGTCAGAGGTCACGGCTACTTAGGTTCCTGACAGTACATGGAGAAAGCACCTGTGCAGACCNTTGCATGAAAGGACATCTCTGGTGTGCAGTGAGGTACAAAGGCCATGGATGTAGGAGATGCTGGATCCTGGACTGCAGGGGCCGAAGTGGGAATCAGGAGTCAGATTGAACAAAGCCTTCCTACTGTGCTTTGTCAGCACGAAGGAGCAGTGGGATTCCAGACAGACAGCAAGATTGTCAGCTTTGATCACGATTGTCTATCTAGATAATATACAAAAAATAGAGACCCACTCCAAAGAAGGGGCATGCTGCACAGGTGAAGCAGTCTTTAATTAGTGTGCTTTTATTCTCCTTAATATGTGTTCATTTTTTAAATTCCTGAAAATACAGGTTAGCTTGCTCTTGTTATGCCTTTGTTTCTAGCTGTTTTGTGGACAGAAAGGACATGCCAGGTGATAATGATGAATACTGTCTTATGAGAGACATAAGTTTAATTAGTCCCTTTTATAAGCATCTGGTTTAGCTGGGTATGTAGCTCAGTTGGTAGAGTGATAGCCTGGCTCACACAAAGTCATGGGTCCAGTCTNTTGCATCAGCTAAACTGAGTGTGGTGGTGCACATGTCTGATCCTGGTATTAGGCAGGAGGAGGTCAAGGCCAGCCTGAGGTACATGAGACCCTCCCCCCAAAAAAGGAGCACTCAAGATTCTAAGACATTTTTTATTTGANTCTCGTGCATGTTACATTTCAGAAACCTGAAACCTGCCTGTAGTTGGAAGTCAGGTATTCTTTGAAAGACTCCCAAACAGAGCCAACATCTATAGAACTCTCTTTGAAATAAATTAACTCAAGTAGTTATAATGTATTCTGGTGGGGTGGGGGTGGGGGGTGGAAAGGAGAGATAACGCTACCTCAAAAAAAGAAAGGAAAGAAAGAAAAACAAAAAGGAAGTCAGGGAAAGATGAAGGCTGTACTGCATGATGTTCCCCTGGGTAACAGAACATCTTTCTCACCTTCTTTGCCACTGATGAGTCAGAAAACCTAGACAGTATCGAATCCCAGCAACATCCTTAGGAGTAGGCTATGACTACAGCCACAGNAGTTCCCATCAGCCAGGGGAGCTGAGGAGGCAAAAGGAGTTCTCAAGAATGACAGGAAAAGTGGGGAGNCGGGGCACTCACAGNCCTAGTGTGACATTCTGCATCCTGCTAATTTGAGAGAAGGCTGTTGAATTNGATTTGGAAAAAGAGATACAGTTACCAAGATCTTTAGGTAGTATGCTAAAAAAGACATATTCTCTGCNNTATAGCAAAATAAGACCCTACTTTTCTTGTTTTGCAGAAGTGGCAACAGACCTAGGGAGATAAGTAATACTCCTAAAATCACACAGTTAATAAGTGACAGTTAATAGAACTGGATACAAGGAAATTTGGGAGGGCTGGATAGCTGAGTGTTTGTGCGTGCGTGCGTGTGTGTGTGTGTGTGTGTGTGTGTGTGTGTGTGTGTACACTTACCAGTGGGTCCGTGTATAGAGGCTGGAGGTCAGTGTGAAGGCTCTTCCTCTATTACTGCCCACTTCAGTTTTTGAGTGAGGACCTCTCACTGAACCTGGAGCTCCTGGTTCACTTTACTGGCTAGCCAGGGAGTGTCCACCATCTCCCTGTCCCCACATCCTGTCACTGGGGTTAAAAGCTTATACCAACATGTCCAGCTTTTATATGGGGCCTAGAGATCAAACACAGGTCCTCCTGACTGTATTGCAAGCATTTCACTCACTGAGACACCTCCCCAGCCCCAACTTCTGTTTTCACATTCATTTATTTACTTCTGTGCGTGTATCCATATGTGCATGTACTATGGCATGNGGGAGAGGGGAGTAGAACAGTCAGAAGACAGTGTTCGAGAATCAGTTCTCTCCTACCATGTGGGTCCCATGGATCGAACTCAGGTCGTCAGGCTTGGCAGCAGGTGTGTTCATCCACTGAACCTTCTCAGTAGCCCCCAAATAAAGACAATATTTTCTTGCTGTCATTCCTATCATCCCTAGGCATACAAGTATCAAATTAGTAAATCTTTGGGATTGAATTACATTATATTTTTTTTTATTTTTCTATTTGATTTATTGACTTGGGCTCCCAAAAAGAAATCCTTGCATGAATTTTGGTGTGGGATTAGAACAGAATAGCCCTAGATGTAGGTCTATCATTTTGTACTATGCATCTATATGAAATTGAGATTTTGAGTATTAATGTCAAAATCATAAAATCAGGGCTAGAGATACGCTCAGCAGTTAAGGGNACTTCCAGAAGACCTGGGTTTGATTCCTCAGCACCCACATTGGACAGCTCATAACTAGCTCCCTGTAACTCCATTTCCAGGGGATCCAACATCTCTGGCCTCCTCAGGCATCTTCACGCATGTACACATGCCCACATGCAGGTACATANACATTTTTTAATTAAAAGATTGATTTTTAAGAACTTCAAATATACTCTATGTCCTGCAATATCAAATATTCAGTCAAAATTTAATTCTTTATGTAAAAATTTAAAAAGCACATCGATGCTCTGGGCTAGACAGGAGTTTAGAGGTTAAGAGCTCATATAACTCTTCCTGGGGACCCTAGTTCAGGTCCCAGCACATGGCAGGTACCTCACAGCCTCCTGTAACTCCAGCTCTGGAGGATCTGATACTCTGGCCTCTTTGGGGACCCGTACACACGTGCACACACCCATACACATACACAAAAGTAAAACAACAACATATCTTTTAAAAACTGGAAAAAAGGTCAGTCTGTCCCTTTAGTCTACTTCCTCTTCTCATATATAGCCTGTGTGGTGGGGCAGAACACTCTGGATCATTCTAGGGTCATACATGCCTGATTCCAGAACAGCAAATAAAATCTGTAAAACTNCCTATGCTGTGGTTTTCTCTCTCAACAATACTCACAATGTAGATTGATGTCTCTCCAACCTCACTGCATCACCCACCTAGGGTTCTTAATGCCAATTCTGAGTAAATAGCTTTGAGGTNGAAACTGATATTACACATTGCTCACAAGTAACTCCTAGATTATATGAGTTTCTGTCCTTGATAACATCATGATTAGCAAAGCTGTAATGAGCAATATCCCTATAGTTATGAGTTCTATGTTATAGTTTCCCACAAAGAAAGTGGGAGTAAAGCCCTCTACCTCAAGTACGGGGTTACAGTATGTGTCGTAATTGTTTATGTGGTACTGTGGATAGAACCCAGGCCCTGCCTCTTACATGTTAGGAAAGCACTTTACCAATTGCTATGTCCTCAGGCCTATTTTTATCTTTGTGATTCACCCCCAGGGGTATGTGTGTGTGTGCACACAGACCACTGCCAGCCAGAGGAGGTAAAAAGACAACTCTCGGGAGTTGGTTTTCTTCTAGTGTGATGGAACTCAGGTCATCAGGCCTACAAACAGCACCCCCACCTACTGAGCCACCTTGCTGGCCCCAGTCCTTTTTTTTTAGAAAAAGAAAAGTCTGGTCATAGCAGCTTACTTCTGTAATCCAGGAGGCTGTAATCTGGAGGCTGAAGTAAAAGGATTGCCCACAAGTTCAAGGGCAGTGTAGGCTACCGAAAGAGATCTTGTTTCAACACCCAAACAACCAAGCAAAGAAGTGTACTGTGCAAGAATGCAGCAGTGTGTGGTTTGACCTAAGCAAAGGATATGAAGGCTCTAGGAAACAGCTGCTTTCTTATTAATAATGCCCCGTGTGCACTTGCTGGTCTGTATTTAATTGCAATGAAATCGTAACCGAGGACTTCAATTCCGACAGGCACTGATTAGATTACCTAGTGCTTAACTGAGCATTAAGCACTAGGCAGGCACATTGTCTGGTTTACTGTGAACAGGTACCAGAGGCCAAAGCAGAGGGAAGANGAANAGCACCCATTTTTCTGCCTTAGAAGCAGTTTCTCTGTAATACACGCTACACAACAGCACCTAAGAATAGAGCCTCTCTTTTCAATCCACAAAGGATGAAAAGGGGCTTCTAGGACAGTGCTGCAGAGCCCACAATTATTCTTGAACAAAACTAACACATTCAGTCACTACTTGGTTTTAATTTAGCCTGTTGCCAAGGAAACATCAATATCTGAGTATATGCAAGGCAAATCTTTCTTCTTCCGTGGTTTTGAAGGAATTGTTTATTGAGGTAGCAGCAACTGAATGAATCCAGTAGACAGGCTTAGCAGCAGTCACTGAATGAATCAGTTGGGTCTCCTTGTGCCTCAGTTTCCCTAACAGATAATGTAACATAATTTTCCTACTATAGTCCAGAGTTCATCATTAACAGTAGGACCTGCTTCCTTTAACTGGTGTATGGTTTGACATTGCATTGGACATGGTGAGGAACCCATGGATTTAAAGGAACCTACTGATTCTGCATAACACACTGGAAAGGGATACAACAAGGAGCCCCCATTTACAGGTGGTGTGTTGTCACATGCCTGTAATCCCAGCCATTGGAAGGTGGAAGCAGAAGGATCAGAAATTCAAGGGCAGCCTGGCCTACATGAGACCCCTATCCCAACAATAAAAAAGAGCCTCAATTTCTCCTTCAGCAACACAAACACAATAGCTGGCATGNNGAAATAAACTGATGAGAAGTGAGGTACAGAGAGACTTTTTAAGAAGTCTGTCTTGGGCTGTCAAGATGAGTCCTTGAGTAAAGGCACTGGTGACTAAGCCTGACTACCCAACTTCAGTTCCCAGAACCCACATGATACAAGAAGGAAACTAACTCCCGCAAGCTATTCTCTGAACTCCACACAAATGCATTGGCATTAAGGATGCACACACACACACACACACACACACACACACACACACACGCACACGCACACGCACACATGCACGCACGCGCACGCACACACGCACACACCCCAAATACAAAAGTTTTAATATCGTATAAATATATAATCCAACTTTTTTCTATTTCATGGTACTTCAGAACTTCCAGCAAAGGAGAACCAAAACNGAGGTGAGCACGCCTAATCCTCTATGTCATCAGTCATCGGGGACATGGTTGTAAAAAACAGAGCAAAGTCAGAATATGTGTGATGGTGCACGCTTATAATTCCAACATTCGGGAGGTAAAGGCAGAATCTGATGAGGAGTTAACGGTCATCCTCAGCTACAGAGGGAGTCTATGAGATCCTGTCTCAAAACCCAAAAAAGGAAAGATGACTCAGCAGTTAAAAGTGCATGCTGGTCTTCCAGAGGACCAGAATCCTGTTCTCAGCACCCATGTCTAGTGGCTTNCATGCACCTGGAACTCTGACTCCAGGGGATCCAGCACCCTCTTCTGACGTCCTTGGCAAGTGCATGTATGTGGCATGCACTCACACATGCTCATACACATAAATAAAAACAAAAAGGTTTTAAAGGGAAAGGAAAGAAACATTCCTTTCAGCTTCNTAGCTCATTGGAGTTAATCTCATATAACATTTAAGGACTGTAGGCAGTGCGAGGAAGACTTATAGTAACTTTCCTAAACATATTTCCTCCAAGGTTTAGGAGTTTTCCTAGCTGTATCTAAAGCACACGTCAAACCACTTCCTCCCCCACCACCCACATACTTCTTTCATTATTATTTTGTGGTAGTTGTGGAGCATGCTCATAGCTTAGTAAGACTGTGGGTCTCAAAGAACAACTTGAGAGAGTCAGTTCTCTCCCTTGACCATGTAAGTCCTGGCATTCGAACTCCAGTCCTTATGTCCATCACCTGCTGAGCTATCTCAGNCCCAGTATTTCTGATGCTGATTACTAAANACAGCCCACAGCTTGGCCACATTTCTGACACTACATCAAACACTGGGCAGTCTGAATTTTCTAGAATATGTGCCAACAGTGAGACAGTTAGCAGCTATGGGCAAAACTATGAGTCAAGTATAGATCATAAGTTGCCATGGTGACCCTGGGGATGTGTGGCCATGCCCACNAGCTAGAGTTGCAGTGGCATCCTATAGGTGAAGGGGATAAGAAAATCAATGTGTCTGATAAATTCTAATTAAATGTATTCCCAGCCCAGCTTCCCACATGCAGCCTTTCCGTGACAGTTGACGTGAGAACAAATAACACTGGGAAGAAGTCAAAAGTGAGAATGATCCCNGCCAACTGGAACTAAAATACCTTATTTTGAGTATGCTTGCAAAGGGCCTCTGCTTGTGAGAGTTAAATGTCAGTAAAGTTTAAACTCGATTTATTTACTTTCCTGTGAGTCTGCCTCTGACTAAAAGTGACTGCTTTCTCACGCCAGACAACATCCATATAACCACCTTCAGTGTGATGCCTTTGTGTGAAAGACTGTACTCTGTGTGTGTGTGTGTGTGTGTGTGTGTGTGTGTGTGTGTGTGTGTGTGTGTTTAAGCCTTAGCTGGCACATGCAAGTATGTTCTCCTGCAGCCTTGAGAGAACAGAATAAGTTCAGGGCAGAGAAAGAGCAAGAGAACTTTCTATGCTTTCTTTGGCACAGGAGCTTGTGTAGAAGGGATGAGGCTAGCTCAGTGGAAAAGTGCTTCTCTAGTGGGAGTGAGACCTTGCATTCCATCCCCGGCACTGCCAGAGAAAGTAAATAAACACTGTTAGATACCGAAGTCTCATGAAGAATAAAACATACTGTGTCATACTTCCTAGCAATGAATTGAACCTTGAGCTACAAGGTTCCACCTTGTAGATGGAGCCATTAGATGATTTGCATATGTCAATCACCAAAGATTTACTCTTCAAGGCATTGGCAGATAAGCCTTGATGACAAAAAGGATCAAAGCATCAGAACAGCTAAATGGGGAGCCTGGGGACATCCAGATGCAAGCAAAGTCTCAGCCACCATGGTCTTGCAGGAGCCTAGAAGAAAGGACAAGGACAAAGGACAGCAACAGGACCTGGGGTGACTCTCAACCAACCAAACATGCACCAGTTTATTCTCACCCTCTTGCTCTCTGGATGTCCTGCTTTCCTCCCACTTTGAATTTGTTTTCACCTATAGCAAAGGGAAGGGAAGAAAGGAGCTTCAGGTACAATAGGACCCCAATCCATCACACACTGGCACTTAAAGAAGAGTTCTGTTTCAATCCTAATGGACTGGTGAGCCATGCCATGTTTTGTACCTAAGTACTATCTTATGAAAGCCAAAAGTCAATGGCTCAGGCTAGGGATGTAGCTTCATTGTTAGAGTAACATGCAACAATTGTTAGTCTAACATGCAACACAATACATTGCATAAAACTAGGTATGGTTGGGCACACTGATGATCCCAGATCTCAGTAGGTGGAAGCAGGAGGGACATCAGTTCAAGATCACCCCAGCTATATAGTGAGTTGAAAGTCACCCAGTGATACNTGAGACCCTGTCTAAAAAACAAACAAACAAAAATCAATCATGAAAATAAAAACAAAAAATAAAAGGAAAGGGCTGTCATAGATAAGTCTGTATACAGCCTAACTATACATAAGCTTTTCAATTACTTCAATTATTTTATTGCCTTATTTAAGCAAGAAAGAACTGGTAGGAAAGATATATTAGCGTCCCAAATAATTAAGTCAACATTAAAAGGCAGACACAGGGCCAGACTTGGTGATGTACACCTGTAATCCCAGCACTTATAAAGTAGAGTTAAGAGAATTCTGCAAGCTTGAGGCTAGCCTCAACTACATAGTGACTTCTAGACCAGCCAGGACTATATAGTAAGACCCTATGTTCTAAAACAAAACAAAAACAAACAATAAAAAACAGGATTGGGCGTGGTGGTTTATACCTTAATCTCATCACTCAGGAGGCAGAGGAAGGCTGTCTCTATTAGTTTGAAGCTCACCTGGTCTACATAGAAGTTCCATTCCTGCCAGGGCTACACAGTTAAACCCTGTCTCAGAAAATAAATAAGTAAATAAATGTAGGCCTGGGCTACACAGTGAGATCCTGATTCGAAGCAAACTGACAATCCACTTTGCCACTGCCTTTGTGACCCTGTGCATATCATGTAACTCTCAACACCTGTTCACAGGTCTGTAAACGGAGATGATAATACCACCCACTTCCTAGGACTTTTATAAGTAGAAAATGATAAAGTATTTGGGGGGGTAGGTGTTGATACAGTGTCTCATAGAGTGGGCTGGCCTCAAACTGGCTATATAGCTAAGAATGAGCCCTGATCCTCCACTTCCACCTCCCAAGTATTGAGGTTACAGGTGTGGTCCACCACCCTGGGCTAAAATACTTACAAAGTGCTTAGGAAAATATCCTACATATGGAAGGAGTTTAGTAAATGTTCACTCTTGCACTTTATTATTTTCCCCTTTTTAGAATAGTTTTTTATCATTTTAAAAAGTATCTGTCTGTCTGTGTCTGTGTCTGTGCTATGAGTGTGTCTGTGTGAGGGTATGTGCAGGTATCCTCAGAGTACAGAAGAAGGCATTGGCTCTCCTGGAGCTATAGTTACAGGTGGTTGTACATAGCCTGGATGGGCACTGGGAACATAACTCAGATCTTCTACAAGAGCAGAATATTCAGTATACTCTCTTCGCTGCCAATCCATGTCTCCAGCCCCTTCTTTTCACTTTCAACAATGATTGCAACTATTTCTTTCTCCTATAAAGGACATTTTATAATAGAAAAAGTGAATAGAATAGAAGAGAATACCATAGAAACCTAATAGAGCAGAAATCGAAATGNAAGGACATAAAAACAAGCCTATTTTAAGCAGAACACCACACGCCACAGATTAGCTGATGGAGACTTTAACGCCTTCAGTGGCTGCTGCCTAACAGATCTAAGAAGCCTAGCAGATCNCACAGACCTCTGTGAGACAGGGCCTCTCCTTCTCCTCCTACCACTGGACAGAATGCTGGCTGGCTGGCTGGAGCTTAGCAGGAGAGAGCAGTAGATGAAACAAGTAGGCGATCCTCCAATCAGTAGAAGTCTCTCGGAAAACTTACAAACCACTTCACTTAAAGGGTTATGAGCTGCAAATTAGTGATGTCGGCAGCCCAATATCAACTACTACTCAAAGCAGCTGCCATCAAAAGTTCCACAAAAGGCCTGGCATTATGACTCTGGAAGTAAAAACACTTGCTATCAAACCAATTGATATGAGTTTAAGTCCCAGGCAACCCCATGTTGGAAGGAGAGAACCAACTCCCACAAGTTGCCCTTTGACCTCTACACTCACACTATGCCACACACACACACACACACACAGAGAGAAAGAGAGAGAGAGAGAGAGAGAGAGAGAGAGAGAGACTAAATAAATAAATAAATAAATAAATGGTTTTTTTTTAATTTAAAGAAAAATTTCATAAAGCATTACACAGCCACTGTGGACACGAGATATCAAAGTATCCATGTTCTAAATCATGCAGGATATGAGCGATTAGAAAAAAACTCTTTGTTCCTTTAATTGCCAAGAACTTGCTTTTATATTTATTAGTTAGTTAGTTTGTTTGTTATTTGTGTGTTTATTTAATTTAGACAGGATCTTACTATGTAACCTAGGCTGGCTTTGAATTCATAGATATCCTCCTGTCTCTAACTCCTGAGTGGGGATTATTGCTTTTAGTTCACATGACATTCCCCAGAAGTTCCTGGTTGACTTGGATCCCCCATCTTGCAGCAACATGAAGAAGATCTCCACATCCCAGGTAAGGCATTGAGTTAATGATGCACAGAAGCTAAACCAAGGACCCTTATGCCCAAAGGTTAGAGCCAAGTAAATGCCTATTTAAACTTATCCTACGGTACCAAGGGGAGTATGCGCCATCCCACCTGGGATTCAACATCAGAGTCTTCATAGTAAAGCCACAGAGACCTCCAGAAATCATCTTAAAACATCAGGAGTCAGCTGGGTTTGTTTACTGGGCTTCTTGTTTGTTTGGTTGGTTGGTTGGGTTTTGTTTTGATTTGTTTTGGTTTGGATGTTTGTTTGTTTGAGACAGGTTTACGTAAAGCAGAGGCTGGCTTTGAATTCCCTAAGTAGCCAAGGGTGAACCTGATCCTTCTGCCTCCACCTCCAAAATGCTGAGATACTTACCACACTCAACTTCATAGATTTCAAACCTATAATCTTTTTTTTTATGCATTTGTATGTTTGCACATGTGTGATGTGCTTGGACAAATACTTACTATGGTGCACATACAGAGGTCAGACTACAACTCAAGGGNGTCAAGAGTCAGTTCTCTCTTTCCACTATCTAGGACCTGGGATTGAATTCAGGTCATCAGAGTTGGCAGTAAACATCTTTACCCAGAGTCTTAACCACCCTTGAGCCTAGAATCTTATGTAACACCTGATGCTCTCTTCTCTTTGAAGTAAATCCTAGAACTTTTTTTTGCAAGTTCCATAGACCATAAACCTACCTCTCTGGCAACTGTAGAACAGTGTATGTTGACATAGTTGCCTGTAGATGGTAATTTCAAATCTTCATTAGTCAAATAATCTGGGCTGGGNATATAACTCAGCAGCCAAACGCCTACTTAGATTTCAAGCCTTTCACTTCTATTCCCTGGATGTTGAGCATACAGGCTTATGCCACCATGTCTGGACAAATAATCTTTGATTTTTACATTTATACATGTATTNACTCTTTGTGTGTAGGGGTCTGCATGTAACACAGCATCCAGTGGATGTTAGAGGACAACTTTTTGAAGTCAGTTCTCTCCTACCATGTGGGTTTC
>LZPO01066293.1:278545-289325 GCA_001675575.1 Neotoma lepida
TGTGTGTGTGTGTGTGTGTGTGTGTGTGTGTGTGTGTGCAAGTATCACAAAGTATTGTTCAAGTGTAAGATGGTGACTTCTCTTGAGCTCGCTCCTCTCTCCCTCACTCTTCTCTTGATGCCTGTTAATCTCAATGTTCCCAATATCAAACCTCTGACCTTTTTCTTCTTGAGTTGATGTGTTTCCCTCCTGGGGTCTCAATTCATATTATATATGGATGGTAACATGAAGTATCTATTTCAAAAGCGTGTCCCTTCTGAGCGTTCAATTCAAATCCTTACTTGCTCTCNGTCACAAACTCAAAATTTCCTAAATTAAGTTTGGTATCTTTTCCCTCCTGACAGAGCCCTTCCTCACGTCCCCCACATTCAATCGATTCCAAGTCCCAATTCCTAAATGTCTCTCAGATGTTCACACTTCCTCCCGTCTGTCACAGACTTCATTTAGACAGAGCTCTTGTCACCTGAATTGCTCAGCAGNCTTTCTGGTGACAGGGTTTTACATATCCCCAGGCTGGCCTTGAATTTTCTATATATCTGAGGATGACCTTGAACTCCATGCTCTGGACTCTGCCTCCAGAGTATTGAAATTACAAGTGCATACCACCATGCCTGATTTATACCATGCTGGGGTTTGCACCCAGGGCTTTGAAAATTCTAGGCAAGAGCCCTACCAACTGACCNATATTTCTAGCCCCTTAGCAGTCATTTTCTTGTTTATTTATTTATTTATTGTGTATATGTGTGCTGTATGTGATATAAATACAGTGTGGGGTATGTGTGTGTGGCGTTTGTGTGGTACATGTATGCGGTGTGTGTGTCTCTGTGTGTGTATGTGTGTGTGTGTACTCTTGCATGTGTGCAGATGAGAATTATTTTTTTTAGTACATGCTGAAATCCCTCCTGGATTCATTTCTTTGGGGGGGCGGGTATCAGGTATACAGTGTCCACTAGCCATTCAATAAAAGAAAGGAAATGCAAAGAGACATATGTGTCAATGGAGCCACNAGGAACACTATAAATCTGGACCAGCATCTTTAAAGGCCCTGGTGTTGTATTTCTAGCTGCCACAGAGCCCTCAGATAGGCCTAACTTGCATTTTTCCATCTGTTGAGAAAATGCCATCTTGACTTGACCATCACAGAAATCTTGGTGCTACCTGAGTTTGAGTCCCAGGACCCATATAGAAAAACGAGATAATCAACTTGCAAAATTTGTGTATATACAATACTGATACAAGCCAAGCCTATTGAGGCATTCCTATAATATTATATGCCACAGACTGAGACAGGAGAATGGCAAGTTTGAGGCCAGGTTTAACTACATAGATAAAAAAAAAATACATAGAAATAAAATTTCAACCTGTCAACCCTCTCTCGTGGAAGGGGGAGACGTTCACACAGCACCACCCCTTCCTGAAGATTATCTGCTCAGGCTGATGGGAAAGAAACATTTTCTTCAGTAGCACAGCCATCGGTAAGGTACATGACTACCTGCAAACAAACTCCCACCCATGCTNTGGTAACCAAATCTAATGAAAAGCTTTGGGCCACACATAAGATGCATGAACACAGAAGGAAACTATTAGTTGGGAAAAGGAAGAGAAATTATGGGAGTAAGAAGAGGATAGGAAAGGGTAGGCAATGAGTATAATAAGAATACATTATGTACATNTATGACAATGTCAGAATGAAACACAATGTTATGAATAATTAACATGCCAATAAAAGCATTTTTCAAAANGTTTGAGGTTTTTCTTTTTGTAATATATTATAACCTTGAATGAATCTATCTTCAGTACATTTCCCAGAGATTTACAAATATTCACTTANAAACTCAATTCTGGAGCACTGTGGGAAACACAATATGGTTCTTATTCTATGTGCCTGTGATTTAAAAAGTGATGACATTCCTAGACCTTGCCCAGGTTTGTCACATGTCCTAGAGTTAAACACTTATCTCCCCTTTAATCCTTGGGTCGAGAGTCGCAACCCTGAACTTCCAGGGAAGACTTATGCCAACGCTGAGTGTGTCATTTGTCTGAATTCTTTCTCTCTGCTTCCGAAGACTCCAGAACACCATCGTTCTCTGTAGTTAGACTCTACACTAGTCTGTGTTCACCAGAACAGTTNGTGTTTCTGGCCTGGNATGCCCCCTGAGGAGTCCTTTCTTTTACAGTTCAGGCTTCTTCCATCTTCTCTCCAGGCCCAGGTTTCACTGGCTAGCCTGATTTTTCCCCTTTTAATTTATGGCTGAGGCACAGCAGCTGTCTTTCAATGAGCCCAGAACAGAGATATGAAACAGACATCAAGGGAAACATTGGAAAGACAAAGAGGCCCTTTCCCTAAAACTAACTTTATCATTAGTAGTTTTTAGGCTGAACATCCCCTATAGTCCTAATTTTTTGTCCCTGGCCTTGATAGAAACAGGTCCAGCAAGCTACCTCACCTGAACAGTGAAAGGAAGTCTTGGCCCCAGGCTATTTTAATCAAAGTAATTGTGCTGGCTAGTCTTATGAACTAGACACACAAACTNGAGTTTTCTGCTAGGAAGGAACTTCAATTGAGAAAATGCCTCCATGAGATCACACTGTAAGGCATTTTCTTAGTGATTGACATGGGGAGGACCCAGCCCATTGAGAGCAGTGCCATCCCTGGTCTGGTGGTCCTGTGCTCTATAAGAAAGCAGGTTGAACAAACCATGGGGAGCAAGCAGTAAGCAGCACCCCTCCGTGGCCTCTGCATCAGCTCCTGCCTCTGGGTTCCTGCCCTGTTTGAGTTCCTGTCCTGACTTCCTTCACAATGATGGACTGTGATGTGGAAGAGTAAGCCAAATAAACCCTTTCCTCCCCAACTTGCTTTTGGTCATAGCGTTTCCTCTCAGCAATAGAAACCCAAACTAAGACAGTATGAAATGTGGCTAATTTGGGGAGGTGTGTGTAAGTGTTGTTAGGTTTGGTTTGGTTTTTTGAAACAGGGTCTCACTGTGTAGTCCTGGATGGCCTTAAATTCGCAATGTAGAACAGCAGGGCATTGAACTTAAGACCTTGTCATCTTTGCCTCCTCAGTGCTGGGATTACAGGTGTATGCCACCATACCTAACTCATTCTTTTTTAGCATATGTTATAACTATACCACCATAGAAGGAAGTATAGGTAAATCAGAGTATAGTGGCATATACCTGGAATCCCAGCACTTGGAAGGTGGAGGCAGGAGGATCAGGAGTTTAAAGCCAGTCTCAGCTATACAGCAAGTTTAAGACCAGCTTGAGCTATATGAAAACCCATCTGAAACAAATAAGACCAATAACAAAAGGTGAATCAGAATAACCTGTGAACAGGAGGAAAATGAGGCAGAACTGGATAAAATAGTAAATTTATATGTACTTAATTAAATTTTATCTATAAAAAATGAAACAAACATTATATGTAATTAAATATGCTATTGAAAATGCACACACATATAAAATAAGGTAGAGTTGAGACACTAGGACACATAATATAGGACCTTTCTATTCAATGTATGGTCCACACAACAATAGTGTTGACTTTTACCTGGAGCAGGTTAAAATGCAGCATCAGGGGTCAGAGAGATGGCTCAGCAGTACAGAAGACCCAAGATGGGTTCTTAGCACCCATGTCAGGTGACTCAGAACTGCCTATAACTACAGCTCCAGGAGATCCAATGCCTCTGGCCACTTTGAACACTAGCACTCATCCCAAGCTGGGTGTGGTAGTACATACCTACAGATCTGGCAGTCAAGAGATAGGCAGGAGGATCAGGAGTTCAAGTCCCCCTCAGCTAACAGTGGGTGTGATACCAGCTTGGGCTACAGGAGATTCTGTCTCAAAGACTTTTAAAAACAGAAGTAGAATGGCTATTCCCACACTTGACTTACTGTGTCAAGATTTAACATTTAACATTTAACATTAACAAAACTGCTCTGGTGGTGACACCTTAGCACAGAAAGCTACAGACCTGCTAGTCTGGGGTGAGTGCTAGAATGCATTTATGTTCTGCTTTCTTCATTTACAAAATCGGCACACTGGCACCTGCTTCTTAGGGTGCTAAAGAGGACATGTCCAAGGCACATAGAGAGAGATGACAAGTGTCCATAACTGCTAATAAAGACAAGACATAAAATATGCCTCAGGACTCCAAAATTGAAATCTATGCTCTGGTGCACATACGATTAAATGTAACTGAGGCTATTTTAATTATGGATGCTCATTCACTTTCATGACCATTTCCCTAAATGAAATAGTCATTCAAAAATGAGTAGTTTTGAAGGGTACCAGTGCTGATTGGTCCAGCTGGGCAAATCTTCACTTTTGGGGAAGTTGATTTCCTTATCTGGACACAAAGGAAAGTTTGCCCACAGCCTTTCTTAACTAAGTTTTAATTTTTAAGGTATTTACTTTGAAAATGAATACACAAGGCTGGAGAGATAGCTCAGTGGTTAAGAGCATACTGAATGCTCTTCTAGAGGACCCAGGTTCAATTCCCAGCNCCCACACAGCAGTTAACAACTGTCTGTAACTCCAAGATCTGACACCACATAGAGACATACATGCAGGCAAAATATCAATGCAAATAAAAACAAATAAATTTAAAAAAAAGAATACACTTAGATACTCACTAACATGGAATGTCACACATTAGGTATAATGATTGCATACTTTTGAGACTTTTTAATTGACAAGTGTTTTTACTTACAAGTAAGAGCAAATAATAATGATGGGTCTGTGTTATTTTTATCAAAATCTCTATCGTTCGACTTTACCAATAAAGACTCAGGAGTCAGATGCTGGGATGAAAACCTGCTAGCTCAGAGAGGCAGAGGAAGCACCCGTCTGACCTTCTTCCTCCTCCGCTGACATCTCAGAGAGAGAGCTCTCTCCTATACCATCTCAAACAAAACTCCTCCAATCACATGTCCCTCTCGTCTACTTCCTGTGCATCTGTCTCCATCCTCCTGACTTCCTCTTACTCTCTATGGCTATTTCCTATCAACTGGATGCTTGCTCTGCCTCTTGACCTGTGGCTGATTTTATTTAATTCTGTTTACAATATTCATGCTCTTTGATTAAAAGTGTGTGCTAGGGCTGAGCCACACCACAACTAGAAACAGGTTTTTCCAGTAAAAGCACAACCTCAGGGTTCACAGTGCAATCAAATATCCTACAACAAGTTCAGAGCAAGCCATAAAATCCAAAGGCAATCCTGGGAAGAATCCTGTGTCTACAGAAAGTTCTCTTGTTTTCATTATAATGCAGGTGGTGACTGTGTCTTACTCCATTGGTGGGAGCTTGCCCTTACCATNTGATTGGATTGGCTAATCATTGAAGACTACAAGGATGTGAAGATTAAAAGGGTTAAGTCAAGTCTTAGGGGTCAGGCAAACAGGCATGTCACAAGATTGGGAAGGTTTGTGGAATAATGGTTCTTGGTGGGCTAACTACTCTTGATTTAAGAAAATGTTTCTCATATACTTGAAGGCAAGACTTGTAGTTTTTAAACTTCGTCACTGGGTAGCTATGGTTTCTAACTGCCTGGCATTCCTTTTTTCCTTAAGCACACTGGTTTTCCCTTTGGAAACCTGGTCATCAATTCTCAGTCTGTGATGTTGAGAGGAAGGAAAGAGGTTTACCAATGGAAACCAGACCCCAAGTCTCCCACCCTCCTGTGTCACTATGTAACTCATAGTGGAGTTCTATCTTCCTATCTCAGCCTCCTGAGCACTAGGTTAAGTTGCTTGATAATTAAAGAAGGAAGGAAGGAAGGAAGGAAGGAAGGAAGGAAGGAAGGAAGGAAGGAAGGAAGGAAGGAAGGAAGGCAGGCAGGCAGGCAGGGACAGAGAGACAGACCCTAGGCTGAGGCACAGTTGGTAGTGTGCTTGCCTAGTATGTACAAAGTCCTGGGTTGTATATCCAGCCCTACATACACCAGGTGGTAATAAGCTAGCTCCCCTTAAGCAGTAAGGCCCATGGTAGATCCAAAGTGACCACTCATTTATTAGATTCTCTCAGGCCTAGGGAACATGTATAGACACCTCACTGGCTGAGCTTCCACGTTTCCCAAAATGAACAATCCCAATAAAGATTTCCTCCATCTCCTCATCCAATTCCAGTCAGAAGACCCACAAAAGGTGCTGGGCAGAGCAGCACCTATGCATTCATAGTTTCTCCCACTCTCCGATGCTTTCCTCTCTCTCCCTTAATAAATCTGTTTGCTCTGATCACTCCTTGTCTGTGTTTTCTAATTTGGATATGTGAGACAGCAGACTGGGAAGCCACAGACTCAGGGTGGCCTTGGTGACTGATCACTCACATCCTAACTCCCTGAGTTAAGCTCATTAAGAGCCAAGAAAGGCTTTGTCCTGTCAAAGAACATACTTCACACCCACGCCTGTGATCCCAGCACTCAGGAGGTAGAAGAGGAAGGGTGGAAGTTCCAAGTTTTCCTTTGCTGCATANCAAGTTTGATGGCAGCCCAGGATATGTAAGACCCTGTCTGAAAAAAAAGCAAACATCTTCACCCCAAGATGATAAAGTAAAGAGCTACATAAACTCATTATTGTAATATTTTAATTAGTCATTCAAAGTACATAGCACACGTCTTAATGTACATAGGACACTTTTTATGTCATCAGAAAAGCAATCAGATCACGATGCATAACTGCTGTGTATTAATATCAGAGACCATCTTAAGTTATCACATATGTTCCTTATAGTTCACCAGATATGCCCATACTGATTATCAAAACCATTCCATTTGAAGTATCAATTAGTCTGATTATTTGATTCTCAATTAAAGATCTAAGAACAGCCAGATTCTGGTCTCTCCTACCTTACTATTTTAGGACCTGAGATTTGATCACTTAACCTTTATCTCCTGCATCTGGAAGAGTTGCTGGACTTTGTGGCACAATTCTATAATCTCAGCGCTTGAAGATGGAGGAAGCAGGGTCAGGAACCAAAGCTAGCCTTATCTACATTGCAAATTTGAGTCCATCCTGAGCTACATGAGACCCTGTCCCAAAAAACAAAATAACAACAACACCAACAAACAGTTGACTTGAGTCAGGGATTTGGGAATCAGCCTTTCTTCTTCATTTATACAGATTTCTAAAACAATTTTTTTAAAGCTTTCTTAATTCTTTATTCTTTCAGCACGCTGCCATCGTGTGGTTGCTTTGCTCACTCCACACAAATCCTTTGGAGCCTACATTGTTGTACAGTGACCCCTGCTCCACCAGAGGCTAAGAAGGAGTTCCCCTAGNCACTGAGACCAAGTGGAATAAATGCTCCCATAATTTGTCCAAGTTATGATAGAAATATGTGTGTAATTTGCTAAATTTGTTATGTATGTATGACTTGCTAGAATGCAAGGATTGTTAAGAAGGAATATGAAGATGCTAGGAATAGAAGGATGACTTGAATGCAGTGTCTGGCCAAAATGCTAGAAGAGGGTTGAGACAGGACAACTATCAAGTCAGCCTGAGCTGTACAGGGAGAGTCAGTCTCACCAAAATAATAATAATAATAATAATAATAATAATAATAATAATAATAGCAATGAAATTTAAACAAAGTTTTTCATAAAATACCATGAGTTTTGAGATTTTGTTCATATGATAGGATTTTATACATGATTTTATATATGGTTTCCTGTAAACACAGGAAAACTCAGAGAAATTAATAGAATTAAATTCTGTCATGGGTGTGGTGAAACGGATCTGTATCCCAACACTNGGGAGGTGAAGGCAGGAGGACCAGAAATCCTCCTCTTGAATGGCTACATAGTGGGCCCCAGGTTAGACTGGATATTGTTCAATTAAAATTAAAAGAGCCGTTGTTTGTGGGCTGACTTCCTGTACTGGGTCCAAGCAGACCAGACAGAAAACCCAAACAGCGTCATTCACGTTCTAAGTTGTTTATCCGAGCTCCTGAGACATCAGGATTAGAGAGCTAATGGCCCAATTTCCCAAGCAGGTCTTCATTTCAATAAAGAATTTCCCTCTGGTTACTTCTCACAGAACGTAGAACCCGATGTCAACCGGTTAGCGTTCTCTCGTTGGCCTTAGAAGGAAAGCGGCTCCACAACAGCCTGTCTGCTCTTTGTTTTCATTTTCTTCCTGCTTCCTCCAGCCCCTCCCCGTCTATAAAACCAACTTCTGCCAGGCCCGCAGAACACGTACTCTAGTTTGTGGAATGCGGTGCTGGCTGCTCTATTCTAGAAAGACACTGCTGTAATTTTGTCCTAGACCGAGTTAAGAAGTCTCAGGTCTGCCCACATTTGGGGATGTTGTCATCTCAGTCCTCACCACTGCTTTTTTCCCAGCTAAGAAGTCAATACAGCCAATGGGATTGCTGGAGTTCCCTGGGTGCCACTACTGCCCACTCATTACTTTAGATCACCCACGAGATCAGAGTCATGGATTGACGGCATCAACCTTTCCCCAAATTCGTATGTTGAAGTCCTAATCTCAAATACCTCAGAGTGGTAGCCTTATTTGGGAAGAGGTTCTTTACAGAAGTAANAAAGTTCAAATGAGATCATTAGGATGGGCTCAAATCCAGTGCAACTGGTGTCTTTACAAAAAGAATAAATTTGGACACAGTGACATTTACAAAGAGAAGATGATATGTAGACACAGGGAAAAGATGTCATCTTCAAGTCCAGAGCAGAGGCCTGAATCAAACCTTCCCCTCACCCTCCCAAGGAACCCACCCATCTCACACTTGATCCTGAAATGTCTTGAACTCTAAGACTTCTGTTGTTCACTTTCTCCTGAGTCTTTAAAACAATTTTTTAAATTTATGTGTTTTTCTTTTATGTGTATGGATGTTTTGCCAGCATGTATGTCTGTACCTGGTGTGTATACCAGGTGCCTGTGGACGCCAAAAGAGGGCATGGGATACCCTGGGATTGTAATTACAGTATGAGTCATTGTTATAGGTGCTCGGAACTGAGCTTGGATCCCCAGCAAGAGCAACAAGTGCTCTTAACCACAGAAGCATCACTCCAGCCCCACATTTGTAAGGAGAAACTAAAGCCAAAGAAAACTGACACACCCCAAGTCAAAGCATGCAAATGCAGCAAAATCAGGTTGTTTCTCCGTTAACCTTCATCTGTAACTCCAAGTGCTGTGCTATTTCAAGCATTTTCTTCATTGTCTTCCTTTCCTGAAACAGTCCTTCCACACATGTAAGACAGTGCTTCCTCCACACTCTACATACAGAAGACTCACAGTGACAGTGACAGGAACTGACTCCCCTTTGTACTAGTCCGGGTTAAGATTTTCATTTGAGAGAACTCCTTAGGCTGGCCCCCTGCCTGCAAGTCCAGGATGTGTGAAGTAAGGTGAAGCCCAGTTAGGTTAATGTGTTCTAGCCAAAGCTGCTTTGAGTGTACTGATCTGAAACCAGCTCAAGCTAGCTGGGCAGCTGGGAGAGCTAACACCAGGGGGTGCAGAAGTGCTCTTCTTGGGTTGCATATAATGCAAGCAGAAGAGAGAAGAAAGCTTGTGTTTTCTATGAAATGGGAACTTGCAGGCAATAATGTTTTCTTTTTCCACCTTTTCATCTAACAGGACAAAATCTACAAGAAATAGATTGAATCCGTGCAGTTGAATCTTTCAAAGCTGTTACAGAGAAATGGAATGGGTAGAGGGTAAACACATCTCAACCATCTGTTCCTCTTTTTNNNANNAGTCAAGATTTTGCCTTAATTCTTTAATAAGAGCATAAGACATTAATAGAAAGTTAGAGTTCGGGAGAAGGGAAATTATTGTCCCTATATTACTCATAGCATGGGTTAGAATATTGGAATGCACTCTAGATACCATAGAGACATAAATAAACAGAAAGTATCCTTTGGCAGTTGTCAAATCCGCAAAGGTGTTGAAATACTACTAAGTATATGACAGTGTTAGCTTCTAGGTTACATGAGAACGTTTAGTTACAAATATTCCGATATTCGGATATTCGGTGTGGCTGGGACAGACACACTGATAGGGAACTATCCCCACAGGTCTGGTGCAGGATGTAAAGGAGATTGGTGTGCTTCGGGAAAAAATAATTTATAATGCATCTTTTTGTTAGCTAAAAAATTGCTTTCTTGGATTCCATCAGGGAAAATGTGTACAACATAGGTTACAACTTTTTTTTTTTTTTTAAAGACAGGGTCTCATTATGTAGCACTAGCTTGTCTGAAACTCACTATGTAAACCAGGCTAGCTTCAAATTCAGGTATTGGCTTGCCCCTGCCTTCTGAGTGCTGGAATCAAAGGTGTGTGCCACCATGTCCAGCATAAGTTCAATTCTTTACCAAATAAAGTGTGGGGAGAGCCTGTCACTCCGTAAGAGTTGCTGGAATTTAATATCTGGCATCTGCAAACAGCAACCTCTCTTTCACTGCTCACACTGGTAGGAGCTGCAGTCTCTTATGCCGTCTCATTTCATTCTTTAAGAGTCTCTGCAAAACAGACCTGGAAAACAACTCTAGCCTTGCCAATGATCCTATCAAACGAGCAAAATGTTCTTTCCACACAAACTTTAACGAAGCCATTGGTTGCCCTGGAGACCCCGCCCCCTTTGTAATGCCGCTGCTTGTAAAGATTCTAAAGAGCGACCAAGCGATCACAAGCCAGCTGTCCTTGCTTCTCCAACCCCACGTGAATCTTCAGCTCAGCATGAGCTCACTGATAGGACTGCAACGTCCTGCGTGCACCTCAAAGGTGTTACTAGAAAGGGGCACTGTTACTCAGCATGTTAAAAT
>LZPO01066293.1:290237-303485 GCA_001675575.1 Neotoma lepida
TGTGTGTGTATGTGTGTGTGGTGTGTGTGTGCATGTGTGTGTATGGTGTGTGTGCATGTGTGTGTATGTGTGTGTGCATGTGTGTGTGTATGGTGTGTGTGCGTGTGTGTGTATGTGTGTGTGTGCAGTATATGCACACGTATGTTCTCCTCTCACTTTCTGCTTTATTCCTTTGAAACTAAATCTGTCACAGAAGCTGGAGAATGGTAGCCAGGAAGCCTCAGCAATGCTCTTGTCTCCATAAAGTTGGTAAATATTAAAATTAATAATAATAACAATGATGATGATGCTATGGGCAGCACAGAGGAAAACACCCAACGCTGATCACTAGTCTCTACACACGCACTTTCAGGTGAACACACCTGCACACACACAACCCACATACATGGATATCCCTTCAATTTCAAATAACTTATTGTTACTCTTTCTGAGAAATAGGTTGATGGTTATCAAGGCATGAAAGAAATGATCTTTTCCCATACCTGAAAATTAAACTCTCAATAAGCACAAATGCTTAATTCATTTGGACTTTCAAAGTTACGAAGATATAATTTCATGCATGAATATAGTAGAGGAGGCAGCAAAAGTTATTTACCAAAATGCATGAAGAAACTTAGAAAGCATATTTCACTTTTAAAAATTAATTTGAATTTGAATTATCTATCAGATGTTTTAAGTATTTCAAAAAGAAAAGAAATGAAACAGCAAATACACACACACTTAAAAATAATAAAAAATTATTTTTAAAAAATTATTTCATGATGTCATTGTTTTTCTCTGCTGAGTAGTACTCCATTGTGTATATGTACCACATTTTCTTGATCCATTCTTCAGTTGAGGGGCATCTAGGTTGTTTCCAGGTTCTGGCTATTATAAATAATGCTGCTATGAACATAGTTGAGCATGTGTCCTTTGGTATGTATGATTGAGCATTCCTTGGGTATATGCCCAAGAGTGGTATAGCTAGGTCTTGAGGAAGATTGATTCCCAGTTTTCTGAGAAACCGTCATACTGATTTCCACAGTGGTTGTACAAGTTTGCACTCCCACCAACAGTGGAGGAGTGTTCCCCCTGCTCCACATCCTCTCCAGCATAGACTGTTATCAGTGTTTTTGATCTTAGCCATTCTGACAGGTGTAAGATGGTATCTCAGACTCGTTTTGATTTGCATTTCCCTGATGACTAAGGATGTTGAGCAATTCCTCAAATGTCTCTCAGCCATCTGAGATTCTTCCGTTGAGAATTCTCTGTTTAGCTCTGTAGCCCATTTTCTAATTAGATTGTTAGATATTTTGATGTCTAGTTTTTTGAGTTCTTTATATATTTTGGAGATCAGCCCTTTGTCAGATGTGGGGTTAGTGAAGATCTTTTCCCATTCTGTAGGCTGTCGTTTTGTCTTATTGACTGTGTCCTTTGCCTTACAAAAGCTTCCCAGTTTCAAGAGGTCCNATTTACTAATTTTTGCTCTTAGTGTCTGTGCTACTGGTGTTATATTTAGGAAGTGGTCTCCTGTGCCGATGTGTTCAAGAGTACTTCCTACTTTCTCTTCTATCAAGTTCAATGTAGCTGGATTCATGTTGAGGTCTTTGATCCACTTGGACTTCAGTTTTGTGCATGGTGACAGATATATATCTATGAGATCCACGGCCGGGCACCAGGCCGAGCTCCAGGAGTCCAATTGATGAGAGAGAGGAGAGATTCTATGAGCAAGGGACATCGAGATCATGATGGTAAAATGTACAGAGACGGCCAGCCAAACTAGTGGAAATGCATGAACGGTGGACCAATAGCTGTGGAGCCCCCCATGGTGCTGGACTGGACCCTTTGGATACTCAAGACAGTNGTTTAGCTTGAACTGTTTAGGGGGCCCCCAGGCAATGGGATCGGGATCCGTCCCTGGTGCAGGGGCTGGCTTTTTGGAGCCTAGTGCCTATGGTGGAACACCTGGCACAGCCTTGGTTCAGGGAGGAGGGTCAGCTGAGTGTACCAGGCTCTGAGGACTCTCCATGGGAGACCTTGCCTTGGAGGAGGTGGGAATGGGGGGTGGGTTGAAGGGGAAGGCTGGGGGATGAGAGGAGGGAGGAGAAGGGGATCTGTGATTGGTATGTAAAATGAATAGAAAATCTTTTAATTAAAAAAAAAGTTTGATCAAAAAAATTATTTATTCCAAGCCCACATTGGAAGAAAGAACCAACTCCTGAAAATAGTCCTTTGACTTCTCCAAGTATCCTGTGGCTCTCCAGCATGTACACACTCACACACACACACACACACACATACACACACACTAAGTAAATAAACAAATGTAATTTTAAAAATATAGCTATTTTATAACATTTGAAGAATTTCTTGTAATTAGGGAACCAGTCCTAAACAAGGGTAAGGTCTGTTGGTGCTTGCAGAGTTCCACATACTGAAGAAGTGGAGTGCCAAGGGTAAGGTGGATTTGACTTTGGGTTAGGCCCATAGTACATGGACAGTTACCTGACAGCAACCTCATTCAAATCTGCAGACCTGGGATGGGACCAGATTTAACTGTGGGTAAGACATGCAGGCCCACAAGTGTGTGGAAAGTGCCACAAACCATAAGGTCCGCAGACCCCCCAGGAGACCTGAGCTGACAAAGGACCATAACTGACCTCCGGATGGAGACTTCAGATAATGGCTCCAGCCTGAAATACCAGTCCCCCAGGGGGAAACCAAGAAAGTTAACTCTACTATGTCTTTATCCTTTACTGAACATTGGAAATGCCACCACTGAAAGAAAAAAAGGGGAGAGGGGAGCTGGAGAGATGGTTGAGTGGTTAAGAGCACTTATTCTTACAGAAGATCATTCTTAACTCCAGCTCCAGGGGATCCGATGCCTTCTTCTGATCTCTGTGGGTACCAGGCATGCACATGGCAGACAGACATACATGTAAGCAAAACACCTATATACATAAAATAAGCAAATACGAAATTTAAAAAAAAAATGTCTTCAAAGGCGTAGCCCCTGAAAAGCTCCCATGCTTCAGTAGACGGTCTTAATCCGTGCACAGACAGAGCTAATAGACTCAGTGTGTTGGGGGTGTGTGAGGGGGGAACACGGGACACAAACATGAAGTTAGTTGGGGGTAATAGTCAGGAGAACAACGAAGAAATTGGAGGAAAAGAAATGAGGTTGGATTTGGTCAAAACACACCATATGTATGTATGAAATTCTCAGTAATATATATATATATTTATTTTTATATTATATTTTTATAATATATACTTTATTTTATATATTATATATGTGTGTGTGTTTCTTTAATCAATGTGGCTATGCTTGGTTCCATGAGAAACAATCTAATTTTGAGATTTTTCTCTAAAAGTAAAACAACCTATATAAAAGGATAGAACCAATTGTAGGTTCAGCCTTGAATGTTATAAAGTAACATTGTCCCTTACAAAAATGTGCTTGATGGATGTGTGTAGGCCATAGCCTTTATGGCTCAGAAAATAGCATCCACAGAGAAAAATCAAGAACAAGTAACAGAGATACCTGTGCTTCCTGAGCTGTGCCACTGACTTATTCTGCTTTGCAGAAGGACTCTCCAATGCGGTGAGTGCTCTACCAGCAGTGTCAACCTCCTTCCTCCTTAGCATCCATGGTTACCATACATTAGAGTGTTGTCNCCCACAGATGTTGCTATCCTCAGCTGACTGTCCACCTGCTGTGATATCTGTCCCTGCCTGGACTAACAATAAGTATTAGCTGTCCCTCAGCTGTGTCATCACTGACAGGATGCCTGATGTAAACTGTTGTTTTATCGGTAGNCATTTTAAAAGGAGAAAAGAAGCCCATGGCAAGGGTGGCAAGGAGAGGTGGAAGGCAGGGGATCACTTCTTGGTTGTCTGGAAGTGCAGTGGAGTGGAGCAGAAAGGAGCCAGAGCGAGACAACCCCCAGGACACACCTCCAACGGGCCCTGCCTCCCACAGTCCACCATGTCCCCCTTGGTCTGTTAAAATTTATATTCACTAACCCATCCTTTAGGTCAGAGCTCTCTCTATGTACTTATGTCTCGTATATTCAAGGATGTTCCTGAGGTGTCTGACTTATTCAAATCAACCATGATAACCAGGTTGTGAGTCTTAGCTTTGTGATCCTGAGTTTGAGTCTTAATTTTCTCGATTTCAGCAAATACCTTGGATTTGTTTGATCCAGCCAAAGTTTCCTCTGATAAATCATCTTTTATTATCTGATTCTCCTCCATTACCTTAGCCATCCAGTGTTATTAATCTTCTAATAACCATGTAATACCATTTGCCTTTGTGTTTTATCCATGCCAGAGAACTGAAATGCATTCTATCCTATTTCGTCTGTGATTATCTATAAGTTGTGTCAAGTATATAGTAATAAAATATTTATTCAGCATGTTACTATACCTTTTGTTTATTTGTTGTTTTTGAGACAGGAGTCTCACATAGCCTAGGCTTGTTTGTTTGTTTGGTGGTGGTGGTGGTGGTTGGTTGACACAAGCTAGAGTCATCTATCAGAGACGAGGGTACCTCAACTGAGAAAAATGCCTCCGTAAAATCAGTCTATAGACAAGCCTCTAAGAAATTTTCTTGATTAACAATTGATATGGGACAGCACTGTGGGTGGTGCCAGCCACCCTTAGACAAGTGGTCCCGGGTTGTATAAGACAGCAGGCTGANCAAGCCATGGGAGCAAGTCAGTAAGCAGCACTTTTTGGTCTCTGGGTCAATTCTTGCCTCAAGATTTCTGCTTTGAGTTCCCTCAATGATGGACACTAACTTGTAAACTGAAACAAATTCTCTTTAGTCAATATTTTATCACAACAATAGAAAGCAAACTGCAACAGGCACCAAACCCAGAGCCTTGTGTGTGCTAGGCAAGCACTCTACCAGTGTTCCATCCCCAGCTCTGATCAGGATTTTCAGTGGATGAGAAGGGAGATTTGCTATAGCCCAAAAGCTGGCAAAAACTTTCTCTGAAAGCCCAAACAGCAAATCCTTGAGGCTTCATGTGATGTATGGCCTCAGTTACTACCAGTTGAAGATATTTTGTCACGATGGAGGCCAGAGGCTCAGATCTAACAAGAAGCCTGTACAAAGCAGGCTGTAGGCTCTGCAGTAGCTTGAAGGCAAGTTGTCTCCACCAAAATTCATGTTAGGACTTAGTCGGACAAAGCAAAAGTATTGAAGGGAGGTCATTTAGAGGGATTGCTACTTTTCTCCTACAAGTGAGTTCTCATTCTCACAGGACTGAATTAGTTACAAAGTGAACGAGGCTGTGATAAAAATAACACATGGCTCTCACCAGACATGGCTGCCTGATCACACACTGCAGCCTTCCAGAACCATGAGAGTCAAAAGTAAACCTCTTGTCTTTATAAATTGATCTCTGGAGTTCTGTTATAGCAACAGAAAACAGACTAAGGCAGAGGCATGGCTTGACAGTCCCTATTACAGATGATAAAAGACAACAGAGACTAGAGAACAAATCCATAAATGCCCATCACATCTACTAGACAAAGTGCTTAGAAATCAGGTACAGGGGAAGATCTCGGCATACCTGAGCTGTAAAACAACATCCGAGGCAGCAGGCGCAAACATGGCAGTGACAGTGAACAGGTCCCCTAAACATGCCTCCTCGAAAGAAGAATGCTCTTGGGCCCCAGGAAGAAGAAGCCAGAGGATATTTAGAGAAAGGTTATAAATCACGGCGACANATGACCAGTGGTCTTGATACTCTGCTTGCAATGGAANCTTGCAGATTATAAAATCCTCATTACACTATTGTTTCATTAGAAATATCAGCAGAGACTAAGGGATCTGTTTGAAGTTTGCCANGGGACAGCTTTAAACATTAACTAAAATCTTAAGAATTATAACAACTCCAGCGATGGGAAAAGGCCCTTAAAAGCAGAGCCACGTGAGAATCACAGCCCAGCTGCTTTCAAGGATATTCTATGTAGAGGGAAGTTTCTCTGTGTCTCTCCCAGCCCTGCGGTTGGGACAAATCTCTCTCACCCGCAGTCCCACAGCCACTTATAAAATAATTACTCAGAGTCTTTTATTAATTACAAACTGTATGGCCTATGGTTCAAGCTTCTTGCTAGCTAGCTCTTTCNTCTTAAATTAATCCATTCCTATTAATCTATATGTTGCCACATGGCCATGGCATTACCAGTCTGCTAGCATCTTGTTGCTCCTTTGGTGGTGGTTGGCATCTCCCCCAACTCNACCCTTCTTCTCTCTGTCCTTGCTTCAATTTCCTGCCTGGCTGACACAAGGAGAAGCAAAAGATCCAGCCATCTGCACAGGAGAACATGCAAAAGCAGCTAATTCCAGTGTTTGGAGCCTGAGCCTGAGCCTGAGCCTGGGCCTGGGCCTGTGGAGTCAGCTGTTTGCACAAGGAAATGTGTGAAAGTGGCTAACTCCTGCAGTTTTTGGAGCCCAAAAGCCTATGGGGTTTTCTGCAGAAAGGCTGAAACAAAAACTTAGCTGACAGAGTAGGGACTCTTGCCCAGGTGGGGTAAAGATTCCAGCTGCATCTAGCTCCAGCCTGTGCCAGTGGCTGCAAAGCCACAGGCAAGTGGCTTTTTTGTGAATTCTTGCCCCACATTGGGCGCCAGCTTTGCACAAATCCTAAATAGTCTTTTAATAAAAACCCAGAGCCAGATATTGGGGTAAATGCTGAAAGACTAGAGGAAACAAGCCACAGCCATTTCTCACCTCACCAACTCCTCAACCAAAAAGAGAAGATNCTGTCTCCANGAATCCTCAGACTGAATGCCTCCTGGTCCTCAGCCGAAAGGGGCCTCTATTTCCTGTCTCCTCATGCCTTATATGACTTTCTCCACGCAGTCATTTCACTTCCTATCTCAATCTTCCTAGTGCTAGGATTAAAGACATGTGTGCTTCCCAAATACTGGTAGCAAAGGCATGAGATCTCAAGTGCTGGGATTAAATGTGTGTGCCACCATAGCCNGGCTCTGTTTCTTTTGGATTAATCTCATATAGTGTAGGGTGGCCTTGAACTCACAGAGATCCAGATGGATCTCTTCCTCTGCCTCCTGAGTGCTAGGATTAAAGGTGTGTGCCACCACTGCCTGATCTCTATGTTTAACTCTGTGGCTAGNTCTGTCCTCTGATCTTCAGGCAAGCTTTATTTCTTAGATTACAAATACCACCACAATTTTGGCTTTTACAAACCACCTTATGATTGACACACAAAGAGTCATACGTCCTTAACATGCGTAATTGAATGAGTTTACACTTGTGAGCCATTACCATAGTCTATGCCATAAGCTTCTGTGGCCTTTTCCTCCTGCTCTCTTGATAAACAGTCATTATTGGTTTTGTTCCATTTGTGTTGTTTTNAAAGCCACTCAGACTACATTCTCTAATGTCAACAGCAACACTGAGAGCCTGCTTCAGATTCTGGAGAGATCCCTGTGCCTCTGCCTCATCATTTCCAGTACTCTACACAGCCAGAGATTCTTGTCTTATGACAAATTATAGAAATGATCCCTGTCACAGTCAGCTTCAGCCTCCAACTTGACACAAATCTGGAGTCATCCAGGAAGAGGGAACCTCATGTAATGAATTGCTCAAGCTCAAATTGGCCCACGGCCAAGTCGGTGAGGCATTTTCTTAGCTGCTTGTTGATGTAGGAGGCAAGTGGGTCTAGGCTAGATAAGAAAGGAAGATGAGCAAGCCAGTAAGCAATGTTCCTCCATGGTCTCTGCTTCAGTTCCTGCCTCCAGGTTCCTGCTTGAGTTCTTCCCCTGGCTTCTCTTGATGATAGACTGTAATCTGTAGGCTTGAAATAACCCTTTCCTTCCCAAGTAGGTTTTGATCAATGTTTTATCACACAACACAGAAAGCAAACCATGACAGTCCCTGAAAATGTGGTCTTCTTTTTTTTTAAGATTTATTTTTATGCATGTATCTCTGTNTGTGCAGGTGACCACAGAGTCCAGAAGAGGGCTGTAGTTGCTTTGTTGTTGTTTTTTTTTTAACTCTTTGCTCTTTGAAGGCCACCACCCAACTCCAAAATAAATACACTGAGACTTTTTCTTACTGATGAATGCCCAGCCTTAGCTTGGCTTGTTTCTAGACAGCTTTTCTTAAATTATCCCGACTATCTTTTGTCTCTGGGCTTTTANCTTTCTCTATTCTATATTCCTTTCTTTCCTCCTTACTTCTTGGCTGGTTGCATGACTGGGTGGCTGGCCCCGGCTTCCTCCTCTCCTTTCCCTTTTCTTGCTCCTCCCCTTCTCTTCTTCTATTTATTTTTTCTGCATGCCAGCCCCACCTATCCTTTCTCCTGCCTTGCTATTGGCCGTTCAGCTCATTATTAGATCAATTGGGTGTTTTAGACAGGCAAAATAACACAGCTTCACAGAGTTAAACAAATGCAACATAAAAGAATGCAACACATCTTTGATCACTAAATGAATATTCCACAGCATAAATGAATGTAGCACATCTTCAANTAATGTTCCACAACAGAAGGCATTGGATGCTCTGGAGCTAGAGCTACAGGCAGCTGTGAGCGACTCAACANGGGTGCTTGGAAATCAGCTCAGATCCTCTAGAAGAGTAGAATGCACTCTTGACTACTTGGCCATCTCTCCAGCCCCTGAAAAAAATAGTCTGAATCGTTACTGGTTTTAATAAGAAAGCTGTGCTATACTTTGGATTTAAAAAGACCACCTGGAGTCCATGTGCTAAAGGCTTATTCTCTGGCCTTTGGTGCCCTTAGGTGGTGGAAACTTGGAAGACTGGGTCTAGTTGGAAGTAGTTAGTCACAAGGAACATGATAATGAAGGGTATGTTGTTATCTTTACCCTTTTGCTCTGCACACCTCTTGTTTACNTCCCAGCTGCTGTGAGGTGAATAACTTCCTTCACCAAACACTGATGAGGATGTCATTCTGTACGCTGTGAATATGTGTTGCTCTGGTTGTTTGATAAATAAAGCTATTGGCCAATGGTGAGGCAGAATAAGGTTAGGCGGGACATTCTAACTAGAGAGAGAGGAAGAAGAAAGCAGAGCTGAGCAGATACTGCTAGCCACTACCAGGAGAAGCAAGATGTAACAGTACTGGTAAGCCACAGGCCACATGGCAAGTATAGATTTATAGAAATGGTTAATGTAAGATGTAAGAGCTAGCTAATGAGAAGCCTGAGCCATTAGNCCATAGTTTGAAAACAACATAAGCTTCTGTGTGTTTACTTGGGTCTAAGAGGCTGTGGGAGCCAGGCAGGATGGACAAAACATTCTATTACAAAACAGAGCAATCATTGCGCACTGCTTCCACACCAGCCCGACCACTAAAGAGTCCAATGACCATGGTCTGAAGTCTCTGAAAACTTAAGCTAATGTAAACCTTTCCACTAATCTAATAAGATTGATTCTGTCAGATATTTGATACAGCTCACAAAGGTCATTAACAATTTGTTTTCTGTTATAACATAATATCTGAGTATAGGTGGAAGTTTCTGTCCTGCAAGCCTCTTCCAAGTAACCACAGAGGCTTAATATTAATTATAAATGNTCGGNCAATAGCTNAGTTGTTACTAGCCAACTTTTACATTTTCAATTAACCCATATTTTTATCTATGCTTTGCCGTGTGGCTTGGTAACTTTTCTCAGTACAGCATGCACATCTTGCTTCTCTTTGTGTCTGCTTGCTACTCCTGACTCTGCCCTTCTTCTTCCCAGCATTCTGTTTGGCTCCCCGCCAACCTTATCCTGTCCAGCTATTGGCCAGTCAGCTTCATTATTAAACCAATCACAGTGACACATATCCACATAGTGTAAAGGAATATTCCATGCCNGAGGCTGAGTAATTTACAAAGATAGAAGGTTTGGGCCAGTGAGATGGCTCACTAAGTAAAGGTGCATGCCACTAAGCCTGAAGACCTGAGTTTGATCCTTGAGATTCATGTGGTTGTAGGTGATGGGGATGTCTTTCTGTATGCTGTGAATATGTGTTGCTCTGATTGACTGATAAATAAAATGCTGATTGGCCAGTAGCCAGGCAGGAAGTATAGGCGGGATAAGCAGACAAGGAGAATTCTGGGAAGAGGAAGGCTGAGTCAAGAGATACCACCCAGCTGCCCAAGGAGCAACATGTAATGGGATGCAGGTAAAGCTACAGAACATAGNGACGTGTAGAAATGGNTTGAGTTTAAGTGTAAGAGCTAGTCAATAATAAGCCTGAGCTAATGGCCAAGCAGTTCTAATTAATATAAGCCTCTGAGTAATTATTTTATAAGAGTCTGTGGGACCGTGGGGCCTGGCAGGACCTGGACAAAACATTCTCCTACAGGTAGGAAAGAACTGACCCCCATAAGTTGCTCCCTGACCTCCACATGTGCACAGATACACAAATCCACCACACACACACACATCTTCCACACACACAGACACACACATATTCCACGCACATACACAGACATACCCAACACACACACACACAGACTCTTAATGCATAAACACAATTTTCAGGACATGTTTCTAGAGACTGTTGAGTATAAGAGTGTGCTGTGACACCTGTAATGGCCTTTTCTTGGAGGTAGAGGGGTAATGGAATTGAGCAGAAGGCCTCAAAAAAACAAGACAAGTGCTATACTTGTCTAGCAATTCCCACTACCTCTGCCTCCCCAGTAGCTGGGAGGTCGGGCTTGTGGCACAGCCTTGGTTTTTTGAGGTTCCTTTAATATACCATNTTAAGGTAAAGGTTATGAGACAAAAAAAAGAGCTAGCAGGCTAGCATGAATCTTTGCATCTCTACAACCCTCCCCAACTTGACCAACTTAATCTTATTGACCTCCAAAGGCCCCACCTTTAAAACCCACCACCATAGGAATCTTGGGATTAAATTTCCATCACATAAGCTTTGGAGGGACACACNTAAGCTGTAATATGCACCTAACGCTCATGAAATCTACCCTTTTAGCAAGGCATATACTCTTCACTTGTTTTTTATGGCACTGTTAAAAGAACTAAATGGTTAAAAAAATCATATGTCACTGTCCTTTTATGAACTAATCAACATAAGAAGAAATAAGATACTTAGGCAGTACTAAAACAACTCCATCAGATAGTGGAAGGCTTATTCTTTGAATGGTGCTTTGCAGACCTGAGCATCAAAGAAATTAACTTTCCTAAAATCATAGGCTAACTAAGAGCAGAACCAGAACTGAAGAGCCAAAATTAAATTAGATGCCAAAAGGTTAGGAACCCCAGATGACTATAACCTTGCAGAAGCCAGTCATTCCTCTTCTTCTGATTGCTCTCTTTATTCCTAAGCTGCTGCTGGCAATNATAGCATGCCACTGCTGCACAGTTGCTGTGAAAATAGAGGGAGGTGATGTGTGTGTCTCTACTCTGCCATGCTCAGTTCCTTTCTCCTCTTCCTTTGCCTTTGTTTTCCTTTGCTTGTTTAAGACAGGGTGTCATATAGTCCTCCAGCTTACTACATAGCTGAAAATGGCCTTGAACTCCTCATTTTCCCGTCTATNCCTCTCCAGGATTGCAGACCTGTACCACCATGCTTAACTCTCAAGTTAATAATTTTTGGAAATTTTATTTTATTGTTGGAAGAGCACTTACAACGCATCCTACTCTCTGAACAAATTTTTAATTGTACAATATAATCTTGTTGACTATAGATAGGATGTTATACAGCACACCTCTACAGCTTATTTGTCTTGCATAACTGAAACTTCAGCAGTTGGCCACTCACACTATCTCCTCCCAATAGCCACCTGGAACTAGAAAGTCCTTTGGAAAGGGTAACCCAGGGCCCTGTCTCTTATACACATCTAGATGTGTATAAGAGACAGGTGAAAGACAGGTCCCTAAGGCTCACTGACCAGCCAGCCTAGCCTAGTTGGCAAGCTTCAGGCTAGAGAAAAGGAGCTGTATAAACAAACAAGGAAGATGTGCAGCACTGAATGAAGGGCTACAGCCCAGGTTATATCAGGTTTCCACACACNTGTGCTCATGTGCACACCTAAAGATACATGAACAGACAAACATATAACTAAGTCAATAGAGCCAGAAATATGCTTCAGTGGCCAAGATTACCCAAGCCTGACCACATAAGTTAGATGCCCCAGGACCTACAAGGTAAGGNCAGAGAAACAGTTCTCAAAATTTGTTCTCTGACCTCCATCCCTGTACCATGCAAGCGTGTGCACACATACACATGCTCAATAAATAAATGTAATAATGAAAAGGATTACATAAATAAAGGTAGAATTCGATTTCATATGTAACCCTTCCCTTTCTACAAGACAGCATTTAATGTGTTGTCTAGACTCTCATCAGTATGGTGATTTTTTCACCCTCCATCTCCACCCTGCTTGATTCATTTTCCAATTTCCTNCAGTTTAATGTCTCAGGTACAGCNACATGATAGGTTTAAGTCCTAGAAAACTCAAAGACGATTTGGAACTGCCAGGCTGAGTATGTGCACTTTAAGTAGGAAGAGGGGAGCTGGGAGGGAGTCCTGATCCCTGAAGTACTGTGCCCAGCAGACACTAGGTGCCACGTGTGCTTAGTCTGGAGTGCAGTCTTCTAATTGGCAATACTCTGAGAAAGAAAAGCACCGGGAAATTACCTTCTGGGGAATCCCAGCAGCCTACTTCAAATGCTAATTAGTTACTGGAGTCCGTGCCTGGTATTCAGATGCAGTACTAGTGGAGAGAAAGCCACACCTTATTCTTAAGAGTCCTGTCGGTGTCTTATGACCTATGTCTTAGATCTATGTCTTAGATCTCATTTCTGGCTAGCTCGTCTTGCCCTCATTGGAGATTCTCCAATGAAGAGTAAAGTATTTTACACTTTACTGACATATCTACAAAATTCTTTTTTAGGAGATAAAATCCTTCCCCCACTCCCATAATACTGGATTTTAGAGTTGGTAATTATCTTTGAGCCAATTTAGACCCACCTCCTCTCATAATATAGGTGAGGTACTATGAACTATGATTGACTATGCTGGGCGACAAGTTTACTTTTGTTTTCATGCATCTGAAAAAAAAAAAAGGCCACTGTCCTGCTTTAAGGAGGAAGATGGTCCATCCTGAGACCTCTGGGGTGACACCGTGTAGTTGATGCAACTCTGAAGAAGTAGGAGTGCAAGGGAAGATGAGGGAAAGCTGAACAAGGAAAGGGTACCACAGCAAACTCTACACAAGTGAGACCTTTGAGGCATGCTAGTGATCCACAGCAGCAAA
>LZPO01066293.1:310345-326070 GCA_001675575.1 Neotoma lepida
GAAGACGAAGAAGAAGACGAAGGTGGTGAAGCTAAAATCCAAGAATAAAGGTCCCAAGAAAGGGCAAACTGTGTGACCATGTGGCAGAGTTATTTTTTTCATCTCTGAACAATACCATCTCCAACAGTTTCACTACCTACCCCTCCATTTTGAACTCCTCTGAAAATTTTAAATCATGAGTATAGTACTCAACAATCATCACTATTTTGTCATATTTTTACTTTTCCTTCTCCTAATTTTTTTGAGTTGGTACCTGTGTTTTTTTTAATATAATATTTTAACTAATTCTTTGAAAATGTCATACAGCACATCTCGAGCATACTTGCTCCCTGCTGCTCACCCCCAACTCTTCCCAGAGTCATCCCTACCTCTCTGTCCCTCCACCAATGTCCTGGCTAGATTTTGTCAACTTGACATAAGCTAGCGTTATCCGGAAGAGGAACCATTATTAAGAAAATACTTCCATTAGATTGGCCAGTAGACAAGTTTATATGGATATTTTCTTGATTAATGATTGATGTGGAAGGGTCCTATCCCTGTGGGTCATGCCATCTCTAGGTTAGTGGGCCTAAAAGATAGCTAAGAAATCCATGGGAAGCAAGCCAGTAAGTAATGTCCATCTATGGCTTCTGCATCAGCTCCTGTCTCCAGGTTCCCGCCCTGAGTTCTTGACCTGACTCTTTTTTCATGATGGACTACAACTTCAAGCTGAAATAAATTCCTCCCCAAGTTGCTTTGGATCATGATGTCTATCACAGCCATAGAAACCCAATGAAGATGGTCTCCATGTCTTCTTTTTTAATTGNTTGGAACATTTTAAAACAAAAACGAGAAGTTGTTTGATCTTATCTTTAAATATTTTTAGTGTATTTTTTTCTTGTTTGTTTTTCTGAGCCACAGCCCTGGTATGGAGCTGGAACTTACAATCTTGTGCTCTTGTCTCCAGAGTGCTAGGTTAACTGCTATGNGCCACTGGCCACCACGCTATAGGTATCATTAAAAATACAACAAATGCNTGGTGTGCTAGCGCACACTTTTAACCCCAGCACTTGGGAGGCAGAAGCAGGTGGATCTTTGTGAGTTTAAGGCCAGCCTGGTCTACATAGTGAGTTCCAGATCAGCTAGGGCACATAGGGAGACCCTGTTTCAAAAATAAAATAAGGAAATAACTTTGTTTTGTTTTTTAAATTTGTGCTGGAGGTTGAACCCAAGATTTCAAGCATGAGGTTTGAATCCTAATAATAACGAGTTCATAGGTACAAGTCTTTCAAAACTACCTTCACATGTTTTATTATTTGGGAGGGCTAAATGCCGTAACACACAAAATCTTAGTGGTCTAATACAACAGAAGGGTTGCTGTTCCTGTTTGTGAGATTTCCTTCTGTGAACTCAGTCTCATAGATGTCCCCTTGTCTGCTGCTGTTTTCCTGACTTGCCTTCATCCAGTGATAAAATATCCTGACCAAAGCCACTGGGAGAGAAAGGCTTATTTTGGTTCAGTTCAAGTGTCCATAGTCCGTCATGGTGAGAAAGTTGGGAAGGTAGGATTGAGCAGCCTCGGGGTCTTGAGCAGCTGAGGGGTCTGGTTTCTTGGCATCCACAGTCAGGAAGCAGATTGCTAATACTCTCAGCCCACTTTCCACTTTTTACTNGATCTGAGATCCCAGCTGTGAAATGGTTCCACCCACGTGTAGGGTGGGTCTCACCTCAATTAACATAATCTAGACAATCCCTCACAAACATGCTCAGACTTGTTTCCATGGTGATTCTAAATCCCATCAAGTAGAAAATCAAGACTAACCACCACATCTGCCTCAGAGTCACATGGGCGGGCATCACTCTCAAATACAGAAGGGGAAGGGAGGCATGTTTATTTCCTAAAGCTTTGATGTATGAACAGCACAACAGCATGAACCAATCACATGCTGCCTCTCTCTGCAAGGAATAGTCCCCAGGGAATGGTTAGAAAGAGGAAAGGGGGTTGGTTAGCAATGACCCGGTTTCAGCCACTCATCTACTTTCCATTTTCAGTCTACTTACATTGGCAATTATGTTCATAACCCGTGGAATGACCACATAAGTGAGAAGGTGCTTTGTCCTGTATTCAAAATAGTCAATGGAAATGTGTGAAACAGACTGAGCCAGGAAGTTTATGACAGATATAATCTTACAAATATATGTATTTCCACACCAGCAATCATTCAAGGACGGTTTAGCTCCTAGGGGTGAAGTTTAGGGAGATTTGACTTCCTCCAAAAATATGCAGTATGAATAAAAATGCTTTGTGAATGTAGTTTCAAAACCTGCCCCCNTACTCTGTCTTTTAGGCCAATCCATTGCCAAATGCAACCAAGAGTAGAAGGGCAGTATTCCAGTGAAATTCCAATGACACTAGAAATNGATCTTATAGTTTGAACTATCCATAAACATTTAGAAGCCAACCTAATAGAAAACAGAACAGGTAGACAATATTTATTAATTTATAATTTTATTAGTATGTGTGGTATGTGTGTGAGTTCAGATGTATGTGTGCCTCTGGCATTAGCATGCCACAGCAGTGTGTGAGCGGAGGTCAGAGAATGTGATGGTTTGAATGAGTCTAAGGCATTTGGATACTTGGTCCCCAGTTGGGTGGGTTTAAGAGGTGTGGTCTTGCTGGAGAAAGTAAGCCTCTGGGGGGAAGCTTTCAGAGTGAAAAGCCTCACCCACTTCTAGTTTTGCTCTACCTGCTTCCTGCTTGTGGTTGGAGANGTGGGCTCTCAGCCTGCTACTCCAGCAGCCATGCCTGCCACTTCTCTGCCATGATNGGTTCTTACCTCTCTGGAACCAAAAGTCCAAATAAACTCTTCTACAAATTGCCTTGGTCATGGTGTTTGATCATAGCAGTAGAAAATAATGAATACAGAGAACAACTTTTAGNAGTTGGTTCTCTCCCTCCAATGTTCCTGGGGAACTCAGATCATCAGGTTTGTGNAAGAAGAGCTTTTANTAGCTCAGNCATCACACCAGCCCTAGGCAGACATTTTGTAAAGTTCTTGAGCCTTGATACATATATANATGATGCCACNGTAAAGGCCTTTTTAATTTAATGCTGTTGCCAATAAGCCCTTTTCTTTATTGGTGTTTGTTGTTGCTTTAGATCAGTGGTTCTCAACCTGTGGTGNGTCACCACCCNTCTGGGGGTCAAAGGACCTTTTCTCAGGGATCACCTAAGACCANCAGAAAACACAGATACTTACNTTACGATTCATAATGGTAGCAACATTACAGTTATGAAGTAGCAATAAAAATAATTTTATGGTTGGGAGTCACCACAACATGAGGAACTGTATTAAAGGGTCCCAGCATTAGGAAGGGTGAGAACCACTGCTGTAGATGGTTGTATGCAGCACACATTTATACTATGCATCTCATATATACATATATTCTGTCTTCAAGTTTTCTGTAATTTATAATGTTAACTGACCAATCCCTTTCTTCAAATGAATAAGGTTTTTACTACATCACNAAATTGGGGGCTGGAGAGATGGCTCAGAAGTGAAGAGTACCTGATGCTCTCCCAGAGGACCAAAGTTCAGTTCCCAGCATCNACATCATGTGGTTCACAACTGCCTCTTGCTCCAGCTCCGAGGGATCCAATGCTGTATTCTAGACTCTTCCGGCANCTGCACACATATGGCATACATTCATGCAGATACACACATGTGCATATCGACAGAAACAGGAAATGAATCTTTTTAAAAAGTCACACATTAATGACATGAAAAAGCACTTCTACATTAGAATGATACAATGTATTTACCTGGTTTTCCCTACAGTTTATAAAATTCATGCATTTTCAGCTTAGTTTGGAGGGAAAATGAATTGNTCCTTGTTTTTGTTTTTGCTTTGGGAAAGAGGAGAGGTTGGCATGGTCTCAAGAGTCCAGGTTACCCTTGAACTTTATGCAGCTAAGAATAGCCTTGAATTCCTCATCCTCCTGCTTCAGTTTCCTAAACACTGGGATTGAAGGCATGTGCCATTGTGCCCAGCTTTGTCCATTGTTATTTTTATTTTTATTTTATTTTTTGAGACAGGGTTTCTCTGTATGTTCCTGGCTGTCCTGGAACTCACTATGTAGACCAGGCTGGCCTCAAACCCCGAGACCGNTCCATGCCTCCCAAATGCTGGGATTAAAGGCATGTGCCATAACTGCCCAGCTCCTTTGTTTTGGTTTTCTGAGACAAGGTCTCTCCACATAGCCCTGNATGAACTGGNACTCACTCTGTANTCCAGGTTGGCCTCAAACTCACAGAGATCTGCCTGCCTCTGCCTCTAGAGTGTTGGGATTAAAGATGTGTGCCACCACACCCATATGTTGTTGTTTTTAAAGATATGTCTCACTGTGTATCCCTGGTTGACCTGGAACTCCCTGTATAGATCAGGCTGATGTTGAACTCAGAGAGGCTCCTGACTCCTGAGTGTTATAATTAAAAGCATATGCCACCAGGCATTTAATTGTTTTAAAAATTGTGTGTGTGTGTGTGTATGCATATCAGTGCAGGTGTCTTGGAGGCTAAAAGAGGGCATTGGAACCCCTGGTGCGGTAATGCCTGTTTATTTAGCCTGCAGAGCTGGTGGACCTGGAACTTTTTGTGTGTGAGAATTTTTGTGAGCCACACAAAGATGTATAGGTTATAAAGTGTTATAATTAAAAGCATATGCCACCAGGCATTTATTTGTTTTAAAAATTGTGTGTGTGTGTGTGCATGCATATCAGTGCAGATATCTTGGAGGCTAAAAGAGGGCATTGGAACCCCTGGAGCAAAACTTACAGGCAATTGTGAACTGTCCAACATGGGTGCTGGACACTGAACTCCACTCCTCCAAAAGCGCAGCAAGCCATCTTAACCTCTGAGCCGTCTTTCCAGCACTCATTTTTTTTATTATTAAGATAAGCATGCTGTTTTAAGATAGGATATTAAAAAAGAAACAAAGAGACAGTGTAAATTTCCACATCCTGTGGTGAGACATGATAAGTGGTCTAGACAGTTCCTGCCTAGAAGAGTTGGACTAATCTATTAACAGAGGAAGAAACCTCTGCTTCCAGTTAGGATTTGAGCAGCTGAGGTTTGCTGAAGAAATTAATGACTATTTTGCAAAATGTTAGGACAGACACCATAGGACAATGTAAACAATGTTCCTCTGAAAACTGACATAGATCTCTTAAAAACTGTTTAGCTATATCTTTGCAGATTTTGTTTACACAGAGAGGTCGGGTGTGGTGGCACATTCGTGAGAGAGAGTACACACACACACACACACACACACACACACACACACACATCTGTAATCCCAGCAAGTGGAAGGTGTAAGTAGCAGGATCCACAGTTCAAGGTCATCCTTGGGTACTTACCAAGTTGCAAGTCAACCTGGCTTGTGTGAGAACTGGCTTTCAGATGTAGGAAGCAAACATTCCACCACCGAGTTACAGCCCCAGCTCTTGGCTTTCCTTTTTCTACAGATAGTTTGCTACTGTATACACTAGACCAACTGTCAGCTCTATTCTTGAAGGTGGTGGAAACTTTAGAAGGTGGGCTTAGCAGGAGAGAGAGAACAGATCTCAAGAACAGGTCTTGAGGTTTATGAGCCACCCCTTTTTATCTCTCTCTCTCCTTTCTGATCTGAACCATGCAGTAAGCGGCCCTAGCCGTAAGCTTCCTTGGTGCTTAGCAAGGAAGCACCTTGCTGCATCTCCCTATCATGCTATCATCTCAAGCCATGAGCCATAATGAAACCTTCCTTAAGTGGTTTCTTGTCCGGTATTTGGAGAGAGCACTGAGAAAAGTAAGCGATACATATTATAAAAACTAAGTAATTTGATTGAAACATTTTTTGACCCCTCTCAACTCACTGTCAAAATTTAATCTCTGTGGTAGTTAGATTTTGTCAACTTGACACAAACTAGAGTCACCTAGGAAAAGGGAACCTCAATATAGGAACAGTTTTCATCAAACTGGTCTGTGGGCATGCCAATGGGAATCTTCATTATTATTATTATCATTATTATTATTATTGTTATTATTATTATTATTTTGGTTTTGTGAGACAGGGCTTCTCTGTGTAGCTTTGGCGCCCTTCCTGGAACTCACTCGGTAGCCCAGGCTGGCCTCAAATTCACAGAGATCGGCCTACCTCTGCCTACTGAGTGCTGGGATTAAAGGCGTGAGCCACCACCGCCCAGCCGGAATTTTCTTGATTAATGATCAATATGAACTGGTCTGTGGGCATGCCACTCCTAGGCAAGTGGTCCTAGGTTGTATAAGAAAGTAAGCTGAGCCAGTAATGAGGAATGAGCCAGTAATCAGCATTCCTTGAGGGTCTCTGGGTCAGCTCCTGCCTTGATTTCCTGCCTTGGCTTCCCTTAATGATGCACTGTGACAGGCAAGTAAAAGCCACATAAACCCTTTACTCTGCCATGTTAGTTTTGGCTAGTATTTTATTGCAGCAACAGAAACCAAATTTGAACAGTCCCCAGTGCAACAGTGGGGAGTGATTGTCATGACGAATCTGTCCTCACAAATACGATCAGAAGCACTTATGGAAGGTCTTCCTGAGGAAGCTCATCTTCTTTCACTCCTTGTCGATTAGACACAGTGCTCCTTCCCTGGATCTACTTTCACTCCTTGTGGACTAGACACAGTGCTCCTTCCCACCAGGGGATGCAGCATGGTGGTGCCAACTTGATATTAAAAAGCTTCTCTCATCAGATAATTTAACATCCTGAAGTCTTGCTCTTCATCTTCCCAGCTTCCATAACTATAAGGAGTTGAGAGGAAGACATATGGAGAACAGTTGGGGGGGATGAACATGAGCAAAATACCATATATATATATATATATATATATATGTATGTATATATGTGTGTGTATATATATATATGTGTGTGAAAATGTCATAATGAATTTATTGAAAGTCAGCCCTTGATAGTTTATCAATAAACAAAAATACAATGAAAAATAACAAACCCATTATTTTCTATACAAACTTAAAATATTAATAAGCACAATTAAATTATTCAATCTCAGGCATTTTTCTATAGCAGCAAGCAGTGGATGAAGACATCCTATGTCCTAGTCAAGTATGGTGGTGTTCTAGCTGTAATCTCAGGATTTGCGAGACTATGGCAGGAGGATCATGAGTTCAAGGCCATCTTGGGATACATGAAATCTTGTCTCAAAAAACAAACATACCAGCCAGGCGGCGGTGGCACATGCCTTTAATCCCAGCACTCGGGAGGCAGAGGCAGGTGGATCTCTGTGAGTTCAAGGCCAGCCTGGTCTACAGAGCTGTCTCTTATACACATCTAGATGTGTATAAGAGACAGTTATAACAGCTGTGAAGGAATGCTTCAGGAACAGGACAGATGAACTTGCCAGTGAGAGTGAGGGCAAGCAGGCAAAAGGCAACAGCTTCCTTCTTCCATGTCCTTTTACGTTGGCTGTCACCAGAAGGTCTGACCAAGATATAGGATAGTTCTCCCAACTTCAAATGATCCAGATTTAGGGTGGGTCTTCCTACCTCAAATAATTCAAGAAAACCCTTCATGGTGTATCCTGGTGCTTGGGTTTTGTTTATTTCCAGATATAGTCAAGCTGGCAACCAAGATTAACCATCACAGCATGCTTTCAGTCTTGAGTGAGTGAGTTTATCAAAGATGTGGCAAGCAAAAGTAAAAGAACAAATAGCAAGTAGCAGATAGACAGCAAAACATCATCAAATCAGGTACTTACAACATCCATCAGGGATGACTGGGGAAGCCTAGTGGAGACAGTCATGCTAGAATCTGACTGAGATAATACAGGCAGAGCAGAGCGTTCTCTGGATGAGCTGTGGGATTCCCAAGCCCACACAGGTGCTTTTATACCATGGGACAAACAATGGGAACCTCACCAGTAGCTGTTTGCCTTCTGGCTGTTTCCAAGGGCACAATGTTTTTAATAGCCTTAGCTGTTTGCTGTTCTCCTTTCTCTCTGTGACAGGGCCAGGGAGCCAGTCTGCTCTAGGACAAGGGAGACCTGGGGATTACTTGAAGTAAGACATACTTGCTTCTTCTCAGAGTCAGCCCTCCATAAGTGTACACAGCAGATGACAATTTACTAATTTCTATTACAAACAGGAAATCTCTGCCACACCTACCTTCCAACTGCCACTTCCTCAGACCAACCTGCCACTCCAGCCACAGTAATACAGTCAAACATAAAGTCTTCAAAAGCATCCCNCTACNTTTGCTCTGTTCTTTAAACAAGACATGCTGTCCACNTGGTGTCCCATCAAGTCTGTACTCTGTAGCCTTATCAATAATGACTGAACCACTGTTTGAAGTTTCCTCCTTGTCTGATGTCCTCAGCTAGACTGAGGGAAGGACCTCTGACCAGTATGTCCTTTCTCCCAGCTGCTATTGNTTGGCAGAATGCCTGACAAAGAACAACTGGCTAACCATGCCTTGTTGTATCAAACTGACTGGTGGAGCCAATCTGGTGCTGGCATATGTCCCATTGCTAGGGAGTGTTATGTATCCTGTGCTATAATGTATGTCTCCGTATTCCATCCTGATTATATGGAGACAAAAGGAGTCAAGAGAGCAATCAAAACATGTTAAGAATCTGCAATCATCTCCTTGTTGTTAGGTTACAAACATTGTGCACATGGATTTGTTAAATTACCTAGAGAGAGGAGAGTTATAAAATACTAATATAGGCAATTAAGATCTTATTTAAGAAAATAATATCAATGCATAGACGTATTTCCCTATATCCCATAACTCTTAAAGATCAGCATTAATATCTATCAACAATATTAGATAATTAAATATCATGAGAAGGAAACACTATTCATTTTTGCTAAAACAGTAAATGTCCAAAAATTCTGAAACTCTGATATGAATTTTTTTTTTACTGAGTTAAAAGAGATATTAGAGGGGATTGTAGACTTGGATCAGTACCTAAATGCACTGATTGCTTTTCCAGAGGACTCGGGTTCAATTCCCAGCATACACATGGTAGCTAACAACCATCTGTAACTCTAGTGCCAGGGGACTCAGTGCCATCTTCTGGCCTTCATGGGTACCAGGCACACACAGGGTACATGGATATACATACAGAACACTCCTATACACATAGATAAAAATAAAATTAAGAAAACAAATAATAAGTATTAAAAATTAAAAGGATACAATGGAGTCCATAACCTAGGTATTTTATTTTTCCTGATGGGAAAGTCTGGGTTGAGTAGATTTTGCTGGGTATGTTTACAACTTATGCCCTACATTTGTGAATTAGGGTTGCATCAGTAGTCAGGAGAACTCTGCTAGAAACACATGGCTCTAGTTTTTACCACTGAATTAAATGGTTCTCTTAGGGCCCAAGGCATCTCTTAATTATGTTTATGCGAGGAATTTGGAAGAGCTATGGCTACTGTGACATGGATATGAATGCATCCATGTATACATTTTCACCTTATTAAGCCTTTTCACAATTATACAGTGTTGGTTTATCCATTTCTGTGAGCTATTTAATAAATGCAAAAACCATGGCTCAGATTTTGCTTTACTTGAAGCCATGTAGAATGTGAGTGGCTACTTCTTTTATTCTCAGTCAACATTTTGTGTTTATCACACTGGAATTCAGTTACTGACAGATGAATGAGTCTTAAAGTCCCTCTACCCCATGTCCTACGAGAATCAATATTCTAACATGAATTTTCTGGTTAGAAATTCTACCATTGTTTATAAATGTTAATATCCTTTGAAATAGCTTGGAAATCTGTTCCTCTCTGCTTAAAAATAGGCATTTAAAGCAAGATGTAGTTGAGAAATTTAGAATTTCCAAGTGTGACATTATCTCAAATTCTTTCTATGAAAAGCTAAGGACAATGCTGGCCCCTGAGAGAAGATAGTAACTGCTAATGGACACTCTGTCTGCTAGGAGAAAGCTGTAAAGTCCATAATAGAGGGACCACCTACTTCCTACTACTTTATATTTTTTGTGATAAGAATATTTATTACATTGGTAATCATGGGGTTGGGCTGTAGCTCTGTGTAGAGTCCTTGCCTACCATGTGGGAGGCCCTAGGTTTGATCCTCAGCACCACACACTACAAAATTGGTATTGCTTTGAACAATGTACACATATACATGTGATATCATGATCACTACAGTAAAGATAATGCCAAAATAGTAACATTTGTATCATCACACAGTTACTGTGAAAAGAAGATAAATCAATACTGTCTTCTCAGAAAGAAAAGGAAAATTTTTGTTACTGTATTAAACTAATGGGGTTTTAGTTGGGAGGGTGGGTGACTTGGCTGTGCATATTAGTTACTTTCCTGTTGCTGTGATAAAAGACCTCGACCAAAGCAGCTTATTTAAGAAAGCGTTTACTTTGGCTTACAGTTCTAGAGGGGTAAAAGTCCATCATGGCATGGAAGCATACCAGCAAATGACAGGCATGAGTGCAGGGACAGGAAGCTGAAAGTTCACATTGTCAAATGCAAGCATAAAGCAGAGAGAGTGAACTGGAANTGAAATGAGTGAAATTTCATTCTCGAAATCCATCTCCAGTGATGTATTTCCTCCAACAAGGCTGAACTACCTAAACCTCCCCTAACAGAACTACTAAACTGGACCATGTGTTCAAATGCCTGAGACTATGAGGGACTGTGCTGGTTAGTTTTATGCCAATTTGACAAAGCTAGAGTCACTTGGGNAAAAGGACTCTAAATTGAGAAAATGCCTCCATACGATCTGCCTGTAGGCAAGTCTACAGTACATATTAGTGATTGATGCGGCTGGGACCAGCTGGTTGTGGGTGATACCAACCCTAGGCTGGTGGTCCTGGGTTCTATAAGAAAGCACATTGAACAAGCCATGGAGAGNAAACCAGTAAGCAGCATTCCTTCATGGCCGCTACATCAGTTCCTGCCTCAGGTTCCTGCCTTGAGTCTCTTCCCTGACTTCTTTGGATAACTAACTAAGCTGAACTAAACCCTTTCCTCTCCAAGTTGCCTTTGGTTGTGGTGTTTTATCACAGCAATAGAAATTCTAACTAAGACAGGGACATTTTCATTCAAATCATAATGTTCCATTTCCTGGTCCCCATNGGCTTGTGGACAAATCATTTCGCTAAATATGTTTAGTCGAACTTTTAAAGTCCCATAGTCTTTCACAGTCTCAACACAATTGTAACACCCTGTAAAATTAAAAAAACAAATTACATACTTCCAACATATAATGGTACAGAGTATACATTACCATTCCAAAAGAGAAGAGTAGGGACATTGTGAGAGCTCAAATTATGATTTAAATTTAAATTACTGTTCTTAAGAGATTGATAAAAGAAAAATTCCTCTAACCTATAAGCCCCAGTTGCCCAAGGACTGATATCATCCTGGAATGCTGGGGACTGTTGTTCATGTAAGATAATAAGCCATGTGTTTTTGCTTCTGTAAACAAGCTTGGTTGCTCCAACCTCATAGGATGTACTTGATCACATGTAAGTGGGAGGTATATAGGCAGGAAGTATGCTTTCCCCTGATAGGACAAAGGCAGGAAGTATGTAGGCTTGTGGGATTTGCCTTTATACTCTCCTGACTAATGTAATTCGAAGCCATACTCTGGGAATCCTAGCTATAGATCTGGCCAGTGTCCATCACCCTGGACAGTATTTAATAAATCTTGCTTCAAATTTGGTTAGAAAATTGTGGTAGTGGTCTTATTCTCACCCGTGGGATTAACAACATAATGAGGAAATACTGGCCTGTAGCACNAATCCTGAGGTTTTTATTAAGACCAATTAGAATTCGTGCTGCACTGGCTCAAAGCAAGACCAAACTCAATCGGGCAAATACCAAATGCTGTACTTCCATTGCTGGTATCAAAGGCTCCACCCCTCCATCTTCTCTGTCTACAGCTCTTTCTTGGGCTGCTCCACNCCATGTAAACAGTTCTCCTCGGCAGGTCTCCCACAGTCTGCGTGGCTCTCAGCACTACTGTCTTCCAGGCTCCTGCTATGATGCTCTATTAAGCTCTACTTACATCATGCAACCACTTCTGTAGTGCAAAGTCCCAAAGTCTTCTACAGTCTAACCTACATAGACAAGGTTAGGTCCTTACAGCAACACCCCATTCTCAGTACCAATTTTTGTATCAGGAACCTTTCTGTTGTTGTGATAAAACACTATGACCATGGCAACTTACATGAGGAGTTTATTTTGACTTGGAGTTCCAATGGGTAAGTCTCCATCAGCATGGGAAGGCACAAAGGCAAATGGCAGGGATGGCAGGAGGAAAAGGTAGCTGAGAACTCACATCTTTAATTGTAAGCACTGTGAACTGGATGNAAGTGGTGTGAAGCTTTTAATCTCAAAGCCTGCAAAGTAGCATATTTCCTCCAGCAAGGCTGGACCATCTAAATCTCCCCAAACTTGGGACCAAGTGTTTGAATGTCCAAGACTATGAGCAACATTTCTCATTCAACCACACTTTCGGTTGTTGTTTCTACATCAGAAGAACAGATAAAATCAAAACAAATCAAAACAGATTAGGAATATAATTTACTTTATTTATCCCTCTGTTTTATCTTTCTGTTATGAGGAGACACCATGACNAAAGCAACTCTTATCAAAGAAAGCATTCAACTTAGGCCTTGATTACAGTTTCAGAGGCTTTAGTCTATGATCATCATGGCAGCAGGCAGGCAGGCATGGGGCTATTACAGTCTGATCTGCAGGCACACAGGTAGAGAGAGANTATGGCTGGCATAGTTGTATAAACCTCAAAGCTCATTCCCAGTCAACACCTCCTCCAACAAAGCCATACCTCCTAATCCTTTCCAAACAGTTCCACTAACTGGGGACCAAACATTCAAATACATAAGCCTACGGGGACCATTCTGTCAAACCACTACACCTTCCTTATTATCCTTATAGTTGTTCATTAAGCATTTACTATGTGTCAGTCAAGCACGCATTCCCATGTACTTTGCATACCCTTTTCTTTAATCTTAAAACAGCTATGTGAAAACAGAACAGATGGTGTGAAACTTGAGCTTTCAAAAGGTTAATAATCTTTTTGAAAAGCATGGTAGTATGAACCTATATTGTCAACATAGAGGGCAGAGGCAGGGGGATCACAAATTTGAACTCAGCCTGAAATATATAGAAGGTCCCAGGCTACCCTAGGCTACAGAATTAAGATAGTGTTTTTTGGTTTTTTTTTTTAAACAACAACAACAACAACAAAAACCAGGTGTGACAGTGCATACCTTTAATCCCAATACTCCTGAGGCAGAGGCAGGCAGATCTCTGTGAGTTCGATGCCAGCGTGGTCTACAAAGCGAGTTCCAGGACAGCCAGGGCTGTTATACAGAGAAACCCTGTCTCAAAAAATTAAAAAAAAAATGCGGGGTGAGGACTAAGATGATATAATGAGGAGGCAGCATTGCAGAATTCATGTGTACCTGATAGTGAGCTTATTTTCTCTACCACTCTTCAGTGAAGAAACAGTAAATTCCTTTAGCTGAATTTTATAGCAAAAAAGCTTGCACAGAATCATCTGAGGAGTGATGCTGGCTGTGAGGTAAACATCAAGAAATCTCACCAGAAGCCAAGGTTAACTGTCATATTGGGCTTGGCTCTATAATTTTCTTTCTTTCTTTCTCTTTCAGTGCTGGGCTATAAGTTCCAGGCTTTGCAAATTGCTAGGCTATTATTGCTCTACCAATGAAATTGCTTTGAGGTATTTGGTTGTGGTTTTTGTTTTGTTTTTTTTAGACAGGGTCTCACTTGTAACTCTACATGGAACTCACTGTGTAGACCATGGTGTCCTGGAATTCACAAAGATCAGCCTGCCTCTGCCTCCCTAGTGCTGGAATTAAGGGTGTGGGCTGCCACCACAGCAGACCAGTCCTTGCGGTCTTGAAATAGAATCTGTGTGTAGTTCAGACTGGCCTTCTGCTTGTGATTCTCCTGATGCAGCCTACTAAGTCCTGGGATGCAGGAGATTCACAGTTTTGTTTTGTTTTTATTGTCATCATATGATGGCATCATTATAATTCTTTAGTTCCAATAAGCTTTGGCATCAAAATTGTTGGGAGCCTCTCCTCTNGCATTAATCTCCGGGTACCAGAGAGGGCCTCAAATTTCATAAAATCTTTCAAACTGAAGCCCAATATAATGTGGAGTTTCTGATTCAAAATTCTCTTCACATTACTATTCAATTACATAAAAAGTGGTGATATGACTCAATGGGTAAAAGTACTCGCTGTGCAAACCTGACTACCTGTGTTCCATCCCTGCAACCCATGTTCAGGTGGAGAGAGAGAACCCACTCCACAAGTTGTCATCTGATTTCCACAAAATCGTCATGGCACGCGCACCTGCACCCACCCAATAATTTTTTAAAAATTTAAGTGTTACATATTAAGCACTATAAATATGAAATGTTTAGATCATTACGGTCTCCAAGCAGCTAGTGATGTAAACGGTATTGTCGACCTGCTAACTGCATGTCTAAGTGGCTGGCATCAGGACAGGACCTTGTGTACAGTCCCCTAGTTTTTTAAAGCTTAGCATTTGTAATTGATTACATGAACCATCTGTAACTGCTTTTGAATCATGTTACAGTTACCCCACTGACATTTACCCAACATTTTTCATGTGGCAAAATGTTTAGTGTGGGAAAGCTGATACATAATAGCTTCGATGTTTCAATAAATCAACTTTAGACACTAGGCTATAGGCGCATCGCATTGGAGTCTCCGCAAAATTATGGCTGATGACTTCATAACAACGCTTCATCCTAAGCTTCCTGTGCCAAAATTATTATCACCAAGGTAACTTGGCCCCACTGTTGTTATGAGACAGGATGAGGGCGTGAGCGGTCACAAGGGGGTGAGGACAGACGTGAAGGAAGATGAAAAAACCACCTCTGGGGTAAGAGTCTATCAGGGAAGTGGTTCACCAACTAGAGGCCGACCTGAGCTCCTCTCCCTGGATGCCTTCGAGCCACCTGTCACAAAAGAGGAGCCTGAAGGGAAGCGAGATCAGTGGAGAGGAATGGCCAGGCCGGAGGGAAGCTGCGAGGCCCAGGCTGTCAGCGAGGGGCCAGGCTAGATCGGGAGGAGAGCTCACGTGGTCTCCCGAACACCGCGGGGAGTAGGGAGGGCTGCGGTGGGGAGGACGCCAGCGCGCCCCTCCCCAGCCTTTCGGCTCCTCCCTGCAGGCACGTGATGCCCGCGTCCGCTCTCTCGGTGGCGCAGCGCTCTGTTGCTGCCCTCCCGCCGTGGCGCCCTCCTTCTCCCGGTCCCGTCCCGCCGCCTCCCCCACTCTTCCCCTACGCGCCAATCACGGCTCGAGCTCGCGAGCGCCCGCCCCACCAGCCCGCTCCGCCCTCTCCCATTGGCCGAAGCCTCAAGGACGCGTCCCGAAGGCGGGCGGCAACCATTGGTGGGCCGAGCCAGCCGAGTTCCCGGATGAGGGAACATTCTGCGGTATAAAGGGCGCGAGGAAGGCGGGAGACGGCGCAGTTTGAATCGCGGTACGACGGAGGAGTGGGCGCCGGGATCTCGCTGTGCGTCCGCCTGGCCTCGTCTCTTCCTCTCTTGTCCGATCTTCAGCACGGTCCGAGATGGTAACGTGAGAGTGACGCCGGGCGGCCGCGAGCTGTGCGCTTGGAGCGGGCGGGG
>LZPO01066293.1:334209-381860 GCA_001675575.1 Neotoma lepida
GTAGAGGATAACCTTTAACTTCTGATCCTCCTGCCTCCACTTTTCCACCGCTGGGATTAGACATGTGCACCACCACACCTGGTTTGTGTGGTTGCTGGGGGTCAAACTTAGAGCTTCATGCATGCTAGGCAAGCACTCTACCACANTAGCTGTGTTCCCAGCCCTCCTTCCATTTGTGAGCCTGTTTTTCTTTTAAAAATTATTTACTTATTTAGTTTTGTGAGTTTGTCCATGNGTGGGAGTACACGTGTATGCATGTGTAGGACAGAAGAGGTCATCTGGAGTTACAGATGGTTGTGAGTCGTCATTCAGGTGCTGGGAATCGAACTCAAGAAAGGGCCATCTTTCCAGCCCGAAATAAAACTTTTCTAGTTACATGTGGTTACATGTAATATGTTCTATGTTAATAACACCCACAGATAAAGCATGTCCAAAATTAAATTAACTGTAAAATGTATATACTAATGATTATGAACAATTTTTGAAAGNATGTAGATGCCTACAAATGAGAATTGATAAAACAAGCTGCATTTCACCTGTGAAAATGATGATTAGAACATATANTTACTGCCNTAAAAGGATGTCTTCTGCATGTCAACAACAGAATAAAGTTTATTTATTTATTTACTTTCTTGAGATAGATAGGGTCTCACTATGTAGCCTTGGCTACCCTGGAACTCACTATGTAGATCAGACTGGCCTCAAACTCACAGAGCTCTTCCTGCTTCTGCTTGACACCCTCCCCCCATTATCATATAAAACTAGATAATAGTTCAAAATCATTTTCTCATAAGTGCAATAATTGCTAATACAAAGGCTTTCCCAATTCCATTTTTTATTTAATAAAACTGGATTTTGAGCTCCAAAGTAGTAGAATTTGTCCAAATTTTTTAATTAAAACGATTTATTTACTTACATATGTACATGTGTGCTTGCATAAGTTTACATGTCCTATGTGTGTACCAGAGCTCATGGAGGCCAGAGAGAGTTTCAGATCCCCTGGAGTTACAGGCAGTCGTGAGCTCCCCCCAGTACGGGTGATTGAGTCCTCTTCCCAGCCCCTGTGCTGATTTTTAACTTAGTGGATTCAAGGAGTGTTTAGCGTGTGCGTGCGTACACATACACACAGACACACACACACATACACTGTCATTGTTAGGCAGAGAGCCTATATGCATAGTATCGTAGAAAAATTTCCATTTGTCATCCTAACTACTGANAGTCTAAAGCAGCCCCATATAGCCTATTTTAACATTGCCCCATATCCAGTGGTAAATGCAGATGTCTGGCATAGCAGGAACAGTTTTTTAGCTAAGAATGAGACAATGAAGAGATAACTCCTTTAACTCCTTTAACTCCATTCATAGAAATTTTGTGGCCACCTGTAAATATCCAACATATGAGCATTTTTATCACTGGCTCCACAGCTTTTAAAAGTACTTTCTTCATTTGTTAGTTGAAACATGTCTATAAAGAGACAGTCAGTCCATATTGGAAATGCATGCTAAAGGTTCGATTGTTTTTATCTGTTTTTATTGTTGGTTTTTGTTTTTCGTTTTTTTGAGACAGGGTTTTACCATATAGCTGTGGCTGGCCTGGAATTCGATTGGTAGACTAGTCTGGCCTTGAACCACAAAGATCTGCCTGCCTTTGCCTCCCAAAGGAATTAAAGGAATTAAAGGCGTGTGCCACCACTGCATGGCTGACCCTATGTCTTATAATCTTGGTTTCTTTTAGTGGAAAATGGTGTTTCAGCATGACAATACAGGTATAAGGGACACTGCAACTACTAGGTTGTTCATTGTTTGGGGCTCTATTCAAAGCATAGAGTTGGGAAGTGCATCATGTGTGTGTGCGTGTGCGTGTGCGTGTGTGTGTGTGTGTGTGTGTTCATCTGTCTGTCTGTTTTTGTTTATTTTTTGAGACTGGCCTGGAACTCACAGAGAGCTGCCTGCCTTTGTCTCTTGAGTGCCAGGATTAAAGCATGTGACACTACGCTTAGCTAGTGTGTTGTCTTTTTAGAGGTAGTCAGCTTATGAGTGTGTATCGTTCCTTCCAATTCAAGGTAAGCATTCAGTCTTTGCTTAAACATTTTTTAGCCTGTGTTTCTGTCTTCCTTAGCTGTAGTCCTGATTCTTGAGAACCCATGGCATCATATTTGCAGAGTGGTACCTGAACTTGTGCAAATATACTGTGTTCCCACAATGGTGAAACTGCCTAATAACACTTTAGGAATATCCCTATAATTAAGCAATGCTGACTGTAAAATAATGCAGGGCTCTCCGGAATAGTATGAACTCTCAAAATGTTTGTTAGGGTTCAAGTTTTTATGAATTGTCTTTGCCATCATCATCCCTGTTTTACGCACACATACAGTTTGTTTGTTTCCCCTGAACCAATGACTATCCCATTGCTGAACAATTCTGCATATGTTTTATAAGATAAAGACATCCATACATAACCACATTATAATAATCACATTTAGGCCATTAGTTCATGCATTCATTTAAATTCTGCCAGTGGACCCATTGTATCTCTTGTGATAAAAATGGGAGGGGCATGTGTTGTGTTTTAACATTTAAAAATGTTTTTATTAATTGTTTTTATTTATGTTTATATTGTAAACCTGTGTGAGTTTATATGCACCATATGTGTTGAGGATCCTTCAAGGATAGAAGAAGGTGTCAGATCCCCTGGAAATGGAGTTACAGGCAGTTGTGAACAGCCATGTGGGTGCTGGGAATCAAATGCGGGCCCTCTGCAAGAGTATCACGAGCTCCCTACTGAGCTGCCTCTGCAGCCCCTTTAAACATTTTAAAAAGATTTATTTATCCTTATATTTTTGTGTGCATGAGTATCTTGCCTACTTGAATGTCTGTGCACCATGTTAATGTGGTACCTGCAGAGACCAAAATGAGGCATCAGATCCTCTGGAACTGGAGTTATGAATGGTTGTTAGCCACCCTGTGGGTGCTAGGACCCAAACCTGGGCCCTCTGTGAGAGCACACCACTAAGCTGCCATCTCTCCAGCCCTGTGTTGCTTTTTCTTTGGGAGTGGGAGGAGGCAGAATATTCTATAAACATCATCATTCTTTTTGTTTCGTGACTTTGGCATTTTTGATGAGTATAGTTAGCTATTTTATAGAATTCCCTGAAATTTGGGTTTGATTGACATTTTCTCATATCAGTTGTTTTGCAGGAAGACCATAGAAGTGATGTTTTGTTCTTGGTGTAANTTATCAAGAGACACATGAGTTTGATTTGGCCTTTCCTAATGAGATTACTTGATCTCCCAGTTCAGCTGTTGATTGCCACATTTTTCTACTATAAAGTTGACTGTTCCCCATTGTAATTACAAATATTTGTGGGGGAAATCATTGAAACTGTATAAATATATTCCTNAACAAACTTTCTCTTTGTAGTGTACATTGATGATTNTTTTTCCCCGAAATAAGTTCTGGTAGCTGTTTTAAAAAAGGGGGTTTTAATTCCATNACTCTTTCTACATTTATTAGTTGCCCTTTAGTCTTTCTGTTCTGAACGGATTCATGGATTCCCACTTAACCTCTTATCATCATCATTTTGGTGCTCAGGTGGGTATCCTTTTAAATCTGGCGCCTAAGTCTTTTTGACATATCTCATCATTTATTGAGCTTCTTTACTTTGTAGCACAAAAGAGTTTTATATTTTCTGCCCAGAGGAAACAGATCCCNATCATGCCTGACTCCTTTTAGTGGGGTGGTATACAGAAACTGAGATAGATGCTCAATCAGTTCATTGTTATAGTAGTATTATTGTGTCTTCTCCTCTTAGTAGACAGAGCTGGGAAATACATAGATACTCATGTATATGTGTTGCTTGTGTTGGCATTCCATTACACGTAATGATTATTTTAATTTTATATATGTTCTGGTGTCTGTAACACACAAATACACATACTCCTCATTTTCAGCCTAGTGCAACACTGTTCATTCTCACTGTTTCAGTCACTGTTCTATTGTTGTAAAGAGACACCGTGACCGTAGCAACTCTTATAAGTGAGAATATTTAACTGGGGACATGCTTACAGTTTCAGAGGCTTAGTCCATTATCANAATGGCAGGGAGCATGGTGGCAGGCACGGCAGGCACCACAGACATAGTGCTGGAGAAGTAACTGAGAGCTACATACTGATCTGCAGGCAGAGAAAGACACTGGGCTTGGCATGGGCTTTTGAAACCTCAAAGCCCACCCCCAGTGACACACTTCCTCCAACAGGACCACACTGATCCTTCTAATCCTTTCAAATGGTGTCACCCCCTGGTGACAAGCGTTCAAATAGATGAGCCTGTGGGGGCCATTCTTATTCAGACCGCCACACTCACTTCCTTTATTTCCACGTCACTTATGCTGTTCCCCAAGAAACGTAGCTCCCACTTGCTTGTTCATTTNTTGTGTGTTGTAAATCAGCTCCTTAACCCCATAGGTGTAGACTATGTCAAGCTCAGCCATGTGTTTGGCAGTGACTGCCACTTTGATCCCAAAACTGTTTCTTGGCCCAAGCCTGTAGGCCCTGCAAGCCTTGGATGACAAAAGGAAGAGAAGGAATGAGAAACCTCATAACTTTCTAGCCCACTAGTTCAAGAATATTTGAAGAGTATTTATAGAATCAGAACACAATATTATTACACACCNTCTTCTCTCAACTATAATTCAGTCTTAATTCTACAAGTATCCAGGTGATGATTGCCNCCAGTCCTCATGCCAAGGTATATGTCATTATTTTGGATTTCTGAAGCTTGTTTCCTGGTGGGTCACAGGGAGTTTGTAGAACTATGTTCCCTAAGTTCTAGAATGCTGAAGATAGTTTATTTGTGACTTTACTATTGAAGTTTNGTGGCTGTATTAAGTTACTCTACATGTTGCCGGGATAAAATACCCAACAAAAGCAATTTAAGGAAGGGGGTTTATTTTGGCTCACTAGTCTGTGGTATAGCCCACCATAGCAGGGAAGGCCTGGCAGCCGGAGCTGGAGGTTGCTCGGTCACGTGCCTCTGCAGTCAGGAAACAGGGAGAGATGGATGCTGGTGCTCAGCTCGCTTTCCCCTTTTTATGAAGTGAAGGACCTGCGCCCATGGCATGGAACTGTGCCTCCCAGATGTAGAGTGGCTTCGCCTACCCCAGTTAAGCTCATCTGGAGAATTCCTCACAGACATGTCCAGAGGCTTGTCAGTCATCCTAGAGCCTGTCAAGTAGACCATCGGGGTTAACCAGTCAGTAGCTCACACTTCATTTATTTGGGTATGCAAATAGGATACTCCAGGGTCTTGTGCAAGTGCCAGTGATGGACAAAATCTGAGGACAGTCTAACTTTTTTTCCATTTAAGTCACTTGATTTGTGTGTGTGTGTGTGTGTGTGTGTGTAAATACCCAGCTAACTTTACTTCAACGTATCTCAAGTGTCATTGATTCTTAGAATTTCTGGTATTTTATTATGTCATTTAGATGTTTTTGTTTATATGTCAGAAGTTGTCTAATTACTGTATATTTTTTTATTTCTCATTCTATTTTTCCATGTGTTAGCTTTTCTTCATCTTCAGTATTCGCCACTTTCCTTCAAAATTTCTTAGTTTTCAATTTTGAAAATTTCAACCTTTATATGTCTTATTTCTCTGTATGGTACTATCTGTTGTTTTAAGTAACTTTATTTCTTGTAGGTTGGCCTTTTTTAAATGACAGGGTTATGTAGCCCAGGCTGGCCTTAAACTTGAGCCCCTCAAGTGCAGCTGTGAAGCACTGGTGTTACAGGTGTGCCTTCAGGCCCAACTTAGCTGACTTNATCTTTTCATTTTAGTTGTAGTCTCACTGTTAGTTTGGGGTGGCCCAGAACTCACTGTGGCCTTGAACAAGTGCTGATTTTCCTGACTATGGCTCTGCTTTCTGAGTGCCGGCGTTACAGGACTGTGCTGCCATGCTCAGCCAACCCTGTCTTTTTGCATGGATTTTTAACCCCCTTTGATTTCATATTCTTTTAGTGTGTGTGTGTGTGTGTGTGTGTGTGTGCCAACTTTATGGAGTTGGCTATCTCCTTCCACCTACCTTGGGTTCTGGGATTTGAACTCAGGGGGCCAGACTGGTTTGGCAGCATCTTCATCTGCTGAGCCATCCATCCATCCCTCATTCTTTACCTGTATTTTCTCACCCGTGATCTGGATCAGTGATTTCTGAGTGGCGCCTATGGAGCAGTGTCTCTCCTTCACCCGCTGGCTTGACAAGCCTTTGTGGTGCACACTGGTTACTTTAGAGGTCACACTTAGTTACTTTTCCCATACCAAGCCTTTGCATCATTTGAACTCTATCATTTCTTTACTTACTATTACTTACATTACTTACTTATATAACGTTTGTTTAGTTATCCTCTCCACATATACAGAGATCCTTCTGGTTTTGTATGTTTAGAAGTGTGTCACCTGGCTAGGAAGGAGTCACTCACTGTGCCCTCCCCATTTAGCTCCCAGTTTCCCTCTTTGTTTGCGGATTTTGCTGTCTTTTCCTGTCAGGATCCTGTTCCCTACAGCTTCCCCTTCAGTGTGGACCAGGCACCCCTGCAATTATGAAGATTATAAGTGGGTGAATCCATCCTTTCCATGTATTTCCTCAGCTTTGCCTACAAGGCCTCCTGGTTATTTGGTTTCTCTTTTTCTGTTCTGTGAGCTTGGCATATGAGCTTGCCCAGTTACTGTTCTGTGCGTCTCACACAGACACTTAATACCCAAACATTACCTTTTTAGCAGTTGATGGTTCGTTCCTGTCATCATATAGTAGGGGATTTTGTGCATGAGGTTATGATTTTGGTACTTAATTCTCTTTGGTTTTATTTGAGATTTAAATTTTAAGTTCCTGGCCTGACATGGTGATTCCCTCCTGTAATCCCAGCACCAAGGAGCAGAGGCAGGAGGATTTGGGTTTGAGGCCTACTTCATCTACATTTGCTTTTTTCATTTTTTTAAGTCTTGCTATTTACATGTTGTGGATCAGCACTTACTACATAGACTATTCTGATTCCATTGTGGTTATATTAAATGCAGGCTGAACTCGAGCTGAAAATTAGCTATATGCTATGTCTTATATATTTCTTGTTAATAACTGATTGATTACTNTATCACCTACAATTAGATTGTCATAAAATACAGTTTCTTTCTTTCATGACTTCTTATCTCTTAGCCATGGGAAAAGAATTGTATAAGTAATAGCTGTGTTTTTGCAAATTTGCCAAGAGCAGTAGCATTTTTAATATATAACTAAAAATTATGTATATATAGTAGCTTTCTGGATATAATGTACATACTAAATAATTGACTCATTTAAAGTCCACAGTTAAGTGGGTTTTTAGTGGATTCACAGAATTGTGCAACTATTGCCATAATTTTGGAACACTTCCCAACCATGGGAATAAAAACNGCTCATTCCATGCCTTGTCTCATTTCAGTTGCCTGTGACCCACCAACCCCTGCCCTTGGCAAAAACTAGTCTACTTTTTAAGTGTCCGTTTACCTGCTCTGTTCTTGTTTGTTTTCTCTCCTTCCCTCTCTCCTTCCTCTGAGTCCCCAGCCTCCCACCCCACCCCAGTGATCCTGGAGATGAAATCCAAGGCTGCCTAGGCCAGGTCTGCCTATGAGCCACATCCCCAGGCCTTGTGCTTATCATGTGAATGGAATCATGTAGTATGTGGTCTTTTGTGCCTGGCTTCATTGGCTTAGCATAGTGTGCTGTCAGGCTCTGTGTGACAGGCATGTTAATATTTAGTGTCATTTTATTTCCAAATAGTATTTCACTGGATGGTTCATTTTGTACTAGATATTTCTCTCTGCTTTTCATCATTATGCACGATGATTTGCGTTTCTGCTTTCCAACCTACTTGTGATTTAAGTTATCTTTTCTCTTCCTTCTCCCTCCCTCCCTCCCTTCTGAATGAAGTCTTACTTTGTAGCCCTGGCTGGCCCAGAATTTGCTATGTAGACCAGACTGGCCTCAAACTCACAGAGATCCTCCTGCCTCTACATCCGGAGTGCTAGAATTAAAGGTGTGACCCACCACTCCCAGTTTCAAGTTACATTTTTATAATTGACTTATTCTTTAAAGGTGAGCACAGCTGCTCCTAGATTGTAGTTCATATGACACTAGTTTTTTGAGATTTGAAGAAGTAACTTTGTCATCTAGATATAATGCTATCAATTTTCACTCCTTTATGCTTATAGAGAAAGAGACAGAGAGAGAGACAGACAGACAGAGACAGAGACAGAGACAGAGAGACAGAGAGAGAGGGACAGAGAGAGACAAATGAAGAGGTATCTCAGTGGGTAGCACTGCCGTGCAAAAGCTTAAATCCCGAGCATGCCTTAAGTGGCGTGGTGGCACACACCTGTAATTCGAACACTGGGTGGCTGAGGCAGGATGATCAGAAGTTCAAAGTCATCCTTTGCTGCAAGTTCTAGGCCAGCCTAGGCTACATGAGTCTTTGTCTCTAAAAACAAAAACCATCAGTTGGATTTAACATCTCTTAATTCAAGCTGGATAAATTTGAAGTTATCCCATCCTTAGTAATTTGTCAGTTATTGGATTGAGATGTGTTAAAACTACCATAATGCTGAATTTTTCTGTTTTTTCTTTTGTCCTTTTNATAAGCTTGATTATTTACTGATTAATTTTAGTTTCTATGGAAAATTTCATAACACACAAGAAAATAGTATGATTAATCATATTGCACCATGTATCTTTAACCACTGAGAATATATTGACCAACCTTACCTCGTCATTCCTTCTACCCTACTGTTAAGCCTGTTTCTGAGATTATTTAAAGTAAACTGTAAACATTACTACTGTTTTTGATGTGGGTGCTGGGAGCTGAAACTGGGTCCCTATAAGAGCAGTAAGCACTCCTAACTGCTGTGCTCTCTCTCCAGCCTCTTTAAAATGCTTTTATTTTGTATATTTGAAAGAATATTAATGCTCGACTCAAGTTGACAATTGTTTTTTCTACTTTAAAGATCATATTCCAGTGTTCTTTGGTTCCTCTTGTTGCTGCTGAAAAACAAACAGATATATAATTTCTGCTTCTTTTTATTGTTGTTTGTTTTTGTTTTTTCCAGACAGGGTTTCTCTGTGTATCCCTGGCTGTCCTAGGACTCACTCTGTAGACCAGGCTGGCCTCCAATTCAGAGAGATCCGCTTGCCTTTTTTTTTTTGATAGTCTCATTAACTACTTTGAATGTTATCTTTTGGGGGATATTCCGCAGTTTCACTGTGTGATAAGCATGCCATAACAATTAGATGATAGCAATTTCTAGTTATTAACTTCACATGTCTTTGAACTCTCCTAAATGACAGTTAATGTTCTGTAGACAGTTATATGCTAAAAGAATCACCAATATTTACTATTTGTTTTGTTTTTGAGACAGGATTTCACAATGTAGCTCTGGCTGTCCTGGAGCTCACAGATATCTGCCTGCCTCTGTGCCCAAGTACTGGATTAAAGATGCCCAGCAGGAGGCTCGTTATTTAAAGAAACATATGGAGCTCGAATTGGTGGTTTGTGCCTGTAATCCCAGCACTGAGAAACTCAGACAGAATTGAGAGTTCAAAGCCAGCTTGGGCCACATTCAGCCCAACTGCATAGCAAGATCCTGTCTCAACAAAGGGAAAAACAAAACAATAGCCACCCCAACTGCTTCCTCATCCCTCACCTCCCACCTCTCGAAAAAAGAAAGAAGGGGGAGGCCACGTTAAATCTTTCTAGAAGACATCATTGTAGTTTATCTACTTTACTTTCTTGTGGATTCGTGTATCTGTGTCCTGATGTAAGTAGGTACAGTTTCTTTGTCTGTTTTCCACAGCATTATTGGAAATAATTATGAAAAATGGAAGCACTGCTGGAAACAGCACACATTACCGAAAACCTCCAGGGGGNGGCGACCAGAGCAAACCTGCCTGCACGAAGGACAGCGCACCTGGCAGCGGCGAAGGTGGAAAAGTCTATACCAAAGACCAAGTAGATGGAGTTCTCAGGTAGGAGTGAATGTGATTCCGTCACCTGCCTCCCTGATCATTGATTCCGATCGGACCTAATTGATGTTTAATGCCTAAGACAGGTGTTTGAAGCACAGTTTACTAGAAGGGAATAGAGGTGCAACCTGGGTGTCCTGTGCTTCTGTTCTTTGTGAGACCAGTCTGTAAGAAGCCAACTCTCTGGAAGGTTCCATTCTTCTAAATCAGCGATAAGGCACAACTGTAAAATAATGATGTCAGCGTTGATTCTATGCATTGTTTGGTCTATAGTAGTGAAAGAAATTTCAAATGAGTTGCTCTGTTGTAATACACAGTTGCAAATGGGAAAGTTGCATAGGACAGTGGAGAGTGAGGGCAGCAATGATTTACATTTCCCGCCCAAACACACTCTTTTTCCTGTCCGTTTTTGCAGGGCTGCCTTTGTGTACAGACACCACAGTGCCCCCTTTGGTTGTCCCCCTCAGTGATTCCCTCTGCCTGNGGAGCCTCTCCCTACACTCCTGCATGCAGCAGAGTTGGGTGGGGCTGAACAGCGAGCANCTTGGTTGCAGAAATACAGCGTTACTAATTTTATAAATAAGAAAGGGTTTTCTTGAAGAAAGGCTAAGCTCTTAGGTATGAAATACTTCAGAATAGATTGTTTTGTTTCGTGTCGGACGTTAAGGAAAGTGTGCTGATGTTGCTCTTCTGACCAACTGGAGTTTACAGGTGATGGGCTCTGAAGATGACTGATCAGAGTTCTCAGGGAGAGTGGATTATTCCATGGTATTGGGAACTCNTGTGAGAAAGCAGAGTTGAAGCAGCAGAGTGGGTGGATTCGCAATGAGGAAAACATGTTCCCCGGTCAGGGTGAAGCCATGAAAGAGGACTCGACTGGTGTGAATGGTAGCAAGCATTTCAAAGGCATGAATGAAGCCACTGACCACTTNCATAATGCCGCATCTTGCCAAATTTGACAGAATAAATGAGTGAGAGACTACTTTTGGGCTTCTCTTGGGGACAAGCTATAAGGAAACAGCATGCTGGAAACTATATCCTAAAACAAGTTGTATTTTCCTGCAGGCATTACATTATACTAGAAGAACTGTCTCCATGATTTCTCTTTCTTTCTTTTTGGATTTATTTACTTTTATTTTATATGTATGAGTATTTTGCTTATATGTATTTATATACGTTACATGCATTCCTGGTACCCGTGGAGGCTAGAAAAGAGTGTCTGATCCCTAGGAACTGAAGTTACAGGAGGTTGTGAGTGCTTGGAACTGAACCTGGGTCCCCTGGAGGAGTAGCAAGAACCTTTAACCACTAAGACATCTCTTCAGCTCCTCCATGAATTTTCTGATTACAAATTTAATTGTATTGTATGTGATTTGTGTGACACCTCCCCTACTCTGGAAGAGAATCACCTATTTGCTTGGAAGTGTCACTAACAAACAAAACTACAGTTGTAAATTTTGGAAAATGCTATTATTCCAGATTTGGTGTTATTGTTTTTTTTTTAATCTATATTTCCTCTCCCCTACCTTGGGGTGTGTGTGTGTGTGTGTGTGTGTGTGTGTGTGTGTATGTGAGAGAGAGACAGACAGACAGACACAGAGAGAGAGAGAACACGTGTGAGAGCACACACAAGAGAGGAACTTAAATGAATACGGGAAGTATATTTGTTTTAGCATTGGAATGAGTGTGCATGTGTGCATGCATATGTGTCTTTTCTCCAAAGGCCAGGGGACGTGCCTTCGGGACATCTTGAGAATGAAAGAGTGAGCACTAATAGTGGGAGCAGATATGTTATCAGAGTTGGGCAGGTGGAGACTTGGGGGAACTTCTGTCTGTGGCTTCCNTTATGTCTGTGAGATTGGAGGTAAAGCTGTTGGTGAGGTTGAAAGCTTGAGACTAGTAAGAGCTTGGGTTTCTTTGCAGATGGAATGGAATGAATGCAGATTTAGCATTGACTGAGGGTCCAGCCGTATTTATGGTCACAGTTCCTTATGGATAGATGAACTCCTTTAGAAGCATTAACTATTATATATATATGTATATATAAATAGACATATATATATATATATATATATATATATACTTTCATAGTAGATTTCATCAATGTAGCTCTAGTGAGGCAGCAGATTAGAGGCCAGAACTTGTACCTTGTCGTTTTGTGTTTTGTTTTATTTATTCACAAGGGAGTTTCCTCAGGAAAGTACACTGTCTTGATAGAGAAGATGATTATGCAAACAAGTTGCTCAGTAACAGTTTGGCTCAATGGGGAGAAGCCATGCAATGATACTGCACCCGTTGCATAAGTGCAAAGTTACAGTAAGACAGAGGAAAAATTGTGTAACTTAGCGAGCAAGCAAGCAGTCTCTGCCACTACTAGGCTCTGTGTCTTGGAGTTGAAATAGGTTTTAAAAATTGAGGAAAATGAATTTTATTTGAAGTTTTTAATACATCATTGTAAAACCATTTTGTATTTAAACATGTATGGTCAGTATGCAATCTAGCAGGCAGCTATAGCCAGCATCTGTGACTGCTATTTAGCTCTATATTATTTGAATAATAGAGACTGGAATTTCAGGTTTGGTTTAAGCTTTAGTCTCCCCTGTCTTCCTCTGCCTGTTTGTTTGTTTGTTTGTTTGTTTGTTTGTTTGTTTGTTTGTTTGTTTGTTTTTTAGACCAGCTCCCTGCTACATAGCCTAGACTGATCTTGAACTCACGTTCCTTCTGCTTCAGCCTCCCTGCAGAGTGCTGGGATTACAGGTGCGAGACCACAGTGCCTGGTCTTGTTGACTATCAGTTCTTTAAATTAGAGGAAGAGAAATTACAGTTGTTAGACACATCAAAGGAATGATGCCTTGACCCAGAAGGGCTTCCCTAAACACCAGTGAAATTTGGAGCCTATTTATTTATTTGAGACAAGGCCTCACATAGCTAGGCTGGTCTAGAACTCTGTGCAGCTGAGGATGACCCTGATTTTCTGATCTGTCTCTACCTCCTGAGTGCTGGGGTCACAGGTGTTTGCCACCATGCCCAGTTTATGCCATGCTGGAGATTGAACCCAGGGCTTCGTGCATGTTAGGCAAGCACTGTACCAACTGAGCTACATCCCAGCCACTGGGATCAATTTAAATGAACATCTATAGCACATTTAAAAAGAGAGAGGGAGTTGAAAATGACTTTCCTCTCCTGCCACTATGTATCGAACCCACCAAAGGGGGATAGGTGATGGGGACCCCCTGTCTTTTAAAGTTGTTCAGAAAGGAGATTTACCTTGGTTTATGTTTCTGGTCCAGGATTCTGGAGTGGTTGGTGTGCATCTATGTGTGGTCTTCTGGCAGAGTTTCATACCAGCACGGGGAGAATGCACATGTGTGTAAATGACCTGTCCTTTGAAACTTGNTTTTACAAGTTTNTTTTATTGTTAAGGATGCAGAAAATTTGAATCTTTTAGAAAAGAACAAACTAAACACATAGCAAATGCTTATTTCAACTAGCATCACCCTGGAGACGGACACATCTGGGCACATCTGTGAGAGATTTGCTAGAGTAGGTTAATTGGAGTGGGTAGATCCTCTCTGTCTGGGCAGTACCCTTCCATGGGCTGGACTGCATCAAAAGGGGAAGGCTGAGCACAGTGAGCAGCCATTGCTGTCTGCACTTTAGTGTGGTCAGGCTCCACATCTGCCCTGCTGTGACAGACTTCCCCACCAGTATGAGTCAAAATTGCCTCCTAAGTTGCTGTAGTCAGGCATTTGACCACAGTAACAAGAAAAATAACATAGAGCTGATAAAAAAGCTGTGACGTGAGAAAGTAGGGTGTCTTAGCCATTGTTCTGTTGCTGTGAAGAGACACCATGGCCATGGCAACTCTTGCAAAAGAAAGCATTTAATTGGGGCTGGCTTACAGTTTCAGANGTTTAGTCCATTGTCTTCATAGTGGGAAGCATGCAGCAGGCAGGCAGGCAGACATGGTGCCGGAGAAGGAGCTGAGAGATCCACAGGCAGCAGGAAGAGCAAGACACTGGGCCTGACTTGAGCATTTGAAACCCAAAGCCTACCCCCAATAACATACTCCCACCAACAAGGCCACACCTCCTAATCCCTGTCAAGTAGCACCACTCCCTAATGACCCAGCATTCAAATACATGAGCCTGTGGGGAGCATTCCTATTCAAACCACCACATATAAAGATTGTATGGTGGAGCACTACTGAAGTGTGTAATTGCCCTGGCTAGTTAGTATGGCCAACTTGACACGGCCAAGAAGAAAGAGGGAATCACAATGGAAGGTTTGCCCAGATAAGATTGGCCTGTGGCCATATCTGTGGGGAATTGTCTTGATTGTTGATCGATGTGGGGGAACCTGTTGTGCTGGTTAGTTTTATGCCAGATTGACATAAGCTAGAGTAATCTAAAAGGAAGGAATCTCATTTGAGAAAATGTCTCTATAAACTCCAGCTGTGGGGCATTTTAAAATTAGTGATTGATGGGAGAGTCCAGCCCATTGTGGGTGNTGCCATCCCTGGACTGGTGGTCCTGGGTTCTCTAAGAAAGCAGGCTGAGCAAGTCATGAAGAACAAGGCAGTAAGCAGTTCCCCTCCATGGCCTCTCCATCAGCTCCTGACTCCAGGTTCCTTTCCTGCTTGAGTTCCTGCCCTCACTGCTTTTGATGATGAGCTGCTATATGGAACTGTGAGTGAAATAAACCCTTTCCTCCCCAACTTTCCTTTNGTCATGGTGTTTCATCACATCAATAGTTACCCTAACTAAGCCTTCTGAGGGCAGTGCCACCCCTGGGCCGGTGGGTGGTCTTAGGTTATATTATGAAAGCTGGCTGATTATGAGTGAGCGAGGGTGAGTGAGCTCGTAAGCAGTGTTCCTGTGTGGTCTCTGCTTTAGTTCCTGCTTGAGTGCAGGATTTCCCTTGGTAACAGACTTACCTGGAAGTGTAAGCTAAGATAGAACCCTTTCCTGCTCAAGTTGCTTTTGGCCTCAGTAGCAGAAAGCAAACTAGGGTGACAATGTGCAGCCAATCCTTATCTTTGCCTGTAGTCCTCATGGGCTGCACCCGGTACATAGAGGATGCTGTGCAGTGCCACCTCTGCCACCACACCTCTGACATACATTCTAAACATGTCTGGGAGAAAGAATCTCCACAGGACTTTCATTTAGACTGTTGCCTTAGTTATGGTTTCTGTTGCTGTGATAAAGACCATGACAAAAAGCAACATGCGCAGGAGAGGTTTTATTTCACCTTAGAGCTTGTAGTCCATCATCCAGAGATGTTAGGACAGGAATGTGGAGACGGGAACTTGATACAGAGGCCTGGAGGAATGCTTCTTACTNGCTTGCTCCTCATGGCTTGCTCAGCCTGCTTTCTTATAGAACCCAGAACCACCAGCCTAGGGATGGCACCACCCANAGTGAGCTGAGCCCTCCCACCAGTCATCAACCAAGAAAATGTACCACACACTTGCCCACAGGTCAGTCTGGTGGGGACATTCTCTCAGTTGAGGTTCCCTCTTCTGAAATGACACTAGCTTGTGTCAAGTTGACATAAAACTATCAGCACAATTGACAAACATATCACTGGGTAACCATAATTTTTCTTATTGTCCCCAAGATATCATTAATATCAGTATCACAACATAAAACATATTCNAAGCTTTAAGTGTCTCAAAATCTTTAAAAATTCAAGCCTTATAAATTCAATCTCTTTAAAATATCCAAAATCAGCCAGGCATAGCACTCTAGAAGCAGAGGCAGGCAGATCTCTGTAAGTTTGAGGCCAGCCTGGTCTACATAGAGAGTTCTNGGAAAGCCAGGCCTACACAGAGAGACTCTATCTCAAAAAATAAAATTTCCAAAGTCTCTACAAAAGTTCAAATTCTGTCAACCATGGGCCCCTATAAAATAAAAAAATAAGTTCAATCCTTTTCTTATTCCAAGAGGAAAGAATCAAGGCACAGTCAAAATCAGATCAAAGCAAAACCGAAGTCCCTCCCACATTGTGAAGTTCANTGTCAGGCTTCTGGGACTTAGGGTCTTGTAGGCCCCAATGAGCTTGCCACAGCATGTGTAGGGAGTCTCCTAGACTGTGGCCAGCTCCATGCCACAGCTGCTACTGTCCTTGGTGATCATCCCATAGTACCGGCATCTCCAAGGAAGCTGTAATTTTTGTAATCGTACCCTTNTCCTGTTTCCTCTCANGTACACTGTGCATCGTGGATACTTTCNTTATAAAGGGAGAGTTAAGGTGCCTGTTGAGTACCAAGCGCTGTGATGCTAAAACCTGGCTCNGCTCTTTTTGAATTGGTCTGTGAGGTTTTTTCCTCTTGGCCTCNCCCAGCCCTTTCCCTTTTCTCCCCCATCTCTTCCCAGTTTTGCCCCTAGTGACCAGCTCTCCCAGTCAGCTTACCTATTGTCATGATCTCAAGATGCAGAATATGGAACACAACTAAAGTTAGAAAATATTATATAAAGAAATGCACAGAGCCAACTAATGTTAGAAAATATTATATAAAGAAATGCACAGNGCCTCACCCATGCATGCTACATGCTCTCTGCCACTGAGCTCCGCTCCCAGCCCTCACATCTACCTTGCCTTTTGGGATGTCAGGTAATTTGGTTGTAGGATGTTGTCATCGTAGAGTTCTCAGTGTTCTCTGATCCCTTCAGTATCTCTCTGCAATTCCCAATATGTTTTCAACACNCCCAACTTCAGTATATAAACCTTTGTAAAGAACTAAAGAACGAAGTATATTAAGTAACCTCTAGGAATGGACTGATGGAAATTGGATGTAACAAGTTTCCTTTAATCTCCATTATTACTTTTGAATGATTTATTAACACAGGACCCCTGATCTGTTTTAGAGTAACTCAGGTGAAATCTCAGTAGNAATGGTGTGGCGTTAGCTTGGTTTCAGATGGGAGACCACTGTAGCTCCTGTGTAGACAGTAGCTTTGCTCTTGTGCTTGGCTGGGTCTGCACTGTGTACTAACAGAGTTCTTACAGGGTTTACGCCTTAGCTGTCTACTCCTTAGCTCACATGCTTGTGAGGAGTTTCTTCCACTGTAGCTGCAGTGAGTGCACCGCCCTTCGTCTGTACTCACCATGNACTATACTTCTGTAGCCTTGATAAACCATGATGTGGACATTCTCATGGGTGGGCAATTGTCTGTACACCCAAGGGAATGGAGCCAACAGCCTGGATAGGTCATCACCCTACAGATATTCCTTATAGCATTCTAATAGAGAGTGACATCGTGCTCTGGCTTGAAATTTATATCATACCCTTTCTTGTTCACAGCATAAACAAGTGTAAAAATTACTATGAAGTTCTTGGAGTTACAAAAGATGCTGGTGATGAAGATTTGAAAAAAGCTTATAGGAAGCTTGCTTTGAAGTTTCATCCAGACAAAAATCACGCTCCTGGAGCCACGGATGCTTTCAAAAGTAAAGTAACTTGTAAAGCTTCAATACGGTCTTTTCTAGAATGCACTTTACAGTGTTTCAGAATGGGAGATTCTGCTTTTCTTCTGGTGCATTTAGAAACCAACTTAAGAACTGTCTAAAAATCCTTTGGCATTTTAGTACTAGCTTCCATTCCTCAGCCAAGTAAATGCAGTGTGGCTAGTATTCCAAATCCAAAGTAACTTTTCTTGGTAGCATTNGTGCCTTGTAGTTTAGTTTGAGGAAGTAGATTGATGGTTTGCNTTCACTTCCAGCATTGACATCTGGCTCCAAATCAACTGAAAGTGACAGTTTTAATGAGTTTTTCCTGGACACGGTCTAGAACCAGGATTTCCTAGACAGTCTATTCTAGGGGTGTTGGTAGTGTTTTTATATTTCTATGACACCTGGCCAGGTTTTATGATGCTAGAGTTTAAACTCGGGCCATGTACATGTTAGACAAGCATTTGGCTGCTGAGCTACATCTCCAGCCCTGGGGTTTATGAGCCCAGGTCTTGCTGTGCAACTCAGGCTGGCCTTGAACTAACAGTCTTCCTGCTTTGCCTCTGAGTGCTGAGGTCACAGGCATGCACAGCCAGGCACAGCACAAGTCTCCGTTCTTTGTGTGCATTTCTAGTAATATGTTCCTTTTGTTTCTTCAAAATTGATTTCTTATCTCTTGTCTGTGTTTTCTATTTTACTTCCCAATATTCTTTTAAGATTTGGTGAGTTTAGTGTTATATGGAATATGAATAAATATTACGTAACTGATTTNNTNATTTCCTGTTTTGCATGTTGTAATGCAAGAGACATGACTATCTCTTCTCTCCATTACCCTTCCCTCCCCCTGTTTGCACGTACTTCCTTTAACTTCACCTTTCCAGGGAAGTACTCTATGGCTTCTCTCGGCAGATAGAGTTGCTGGCAGTAGGACTCCTGTGTCTTGGGCTAATTATTAAATAAAAGAACAATAGCAATAATTTCATGTTTTGTTACAGTTTCATTGCAACAATTAATGTGTTATCCATAGTGAAACGTGTAACTTGGTGATTGTTGATTCTTGTGAATTTGATATTCATAGAGCCAGTGTTTTGGTGTTTTCAGTAGCACGCTGGAGTCTTAGAAGGGAACAAAGGANGGTACTTGTGTTTTAAATGTTTCAAAAAAGACGACTTGATTGGTCCTTGATAAAAATACCATTAAAATTGTTTANAATCCAGGCATTGTGGAGCATGCCTGTAACCCTCAGCTTTCAGGAGGTAGAGGCAGGAGGATCACAAGTTTGAGGCCAGCCTGATCTACATAGCAAGTTCCAGGGCAGCAGAGCTATGTACTATAAAATTGTTTTTCTTTTCCCGTCAGAGCCAGAGAGAGAGATGGGGAGGGGAGGGAGGATATTTGTTTACAGAACAGTTTTATTTGTTGAAGGAAGTTGCCAAGGGAAATGCATTTGGGAATTGGTAATATATTCCAATGAAAGCATCGCCAAAGTTGTGCTTATGGAAAAGCAAAGCAGAGTTTCCTTAACCGTGGCATGTTGGAAGTAGAGGAAACTTGGGGTGAGCAAGAAGGCTCAGCAGGTAAAGGCACTTGCCACCAAGCCTGGCAACTGAGTTTGAGTCTGGGACTCATGTGGTGGAAGGAAAGAACTGATTCCCACAGGTCATCCTATGACCTGCACACATGTATGTGCACACACACATGAACAAATGAAATAAAAAGTTGCAAAAAGAAATGATAGGAAACCGTATTTTAACAGTTCAACATTATGAGTTAAAATGGTTTAATTTAAACATTTTCTCGTGGTCTCATGAGCCCACCAGACTCTGGTGGTTAGTTCCAACCCTATGATCACACAGGTGGCCCTGGTTAAACTCAGTGGGTCACACACAAGAGAGACATAGTGTAGAATTTCCAGANGAGGAGCATAAGAGAGGTGGGGAGTGTCAGCACTCAGAATGNGTTCTATACGTGTATAAAAGTGTCAGGACNAATTTAATACAATTACAACAAATCTTTTGTTTCAAAATGTTTAGAAATATTTGTGTGATCCGAATGTTTGTGATCACCTGGTGTTGTCAATAATTCTTCCTGGACTGGAGAGATGGCACTGTGGTTCAAAGCATGATGCTCTTCCNGAGGACCTAGGTTGAATTACTAGCTGTAACTCTAGTTCTAGAGGATCTGACGCCCTCTTATGGTCCTCACAGGCACTGCACCCATGTGGTACAAGCACCCAGGCAAAATACTCATACACATAAAAGTAAATAGTAGTAATTCTTCCTAATGTTAAGAATATTAGGCTTGGTACCAGGTGTGGTAGTGCACACCTATAATCCCAGCACTTGAGAGGTAGAAGCAGGTGAAACAGGAACAGGAATTGAAGGTCTCCTTGGTTACATAGTGAGTTCAAGGTCAGTCAGAGCTACATGAGAAACTATGTCAAAAACAATAAATAAGCCAAGTGGTGGTGGCACACGCCTTTAATCCCAGCACTTGGGAGGCAGAGGCAGGCAGATCTCTGTGATTTAGAGGCCAGCCTGGTCTACAGAGTGAGTTCCAGGACAGGCAGGACTCCACAGAGAAACCCTGTCTCAAAAAACCAAAAATAAAAAAAGAAAGAAAGAATAATGAACAAACAATCTGGAGAAATGGGTTAGTGGTTAAGAGCACTGGCTACTCTTCCAAAAGACNCAGGTTCGAGTCCTAGAACCCATATGATGGTTCATAACCCATATGCTGTCTATAACATCAGTCTTATGGTACCTGATGCCCTCTTCTGGCTTCTGTGAGCACCAGTCATACAGAAGGTACACAGATACATGCAGGCAAAACACTTATGCACATAAAATAAAAGTAACTTTAAAACAAACAAGCAAACAAAAAACACATTAGGCTGTCTGTTAGCTGTAGTGCTGTAGCTGGGTGGTAGAATGTTTGCTTCATGTGCACAAGGTCTTTGGTCTCTAGTAACACACAGGCACACACACACACACACACACACACACACATACACACACACATACACACACACACACCCTGAAGAATGTTAAACTGGTTTCTCCCACTTGTGCGTCAAGGTCATGTGAGCATTATTGGTCTTATAAAAACACTAAGAGTATAAGTGCTTGTATTGCAGTAGTTGCTGTGGCCCTTTTGGAAGCAGCCAACAGCACAAATGTCCCAGACAAAGCCAGCCATGCACTCAATGGGGTCTCAACGATGGTTTTAAAGGTTGGGTGTTATATACGCATGGTTTAATGCCCTGCTTTGTAAAGGAGAAATGATACTGACTGATCAGCTTCTGGGAGATGATGCTCTCCAGGGATAAGCTCGAAAGTCAGTATATGGGATTATCTATTCATCAGGATGCCAACTTACTAGCCCCAGAGGGATCAGGATTGGGAGTGACAGAAACTCCAAACTGTAACCCACAGGTTTTCAGTGAGCAGATGTAGTTAGCTGTCTTGCAGCCAGTTTTGTCACACAGATGTGGCAGGCTTCATTTGTGATGCACTTCCTGCATATCTGATTGTATTCTTAACCAGTCTTCTGTTTGGAGATATCAAGCTGTTTCTCCCTAAGCAGAGGCAACGTTTTGGTGTACTCTTCTTTTTAAAAAAATTTCCATTTATTTACTTATTTATTTATATGTGTGTGTGTTTACACACACATGGCTGCACATGTGTTCAAGTGTGCACACACTAATATGTGGATATCAGAGGACAATTTTCAGCAGTGGATTCTCTCCTTCCCCCATGTAAGTCCTGAGGATTGGGGCAGCTGCCTTTACCTGCTGAGCTGTCTCACTGGCCTCCACCTTGGTCTTTTATATGAAAACTAAAGTAGTGTTTGATCACACTGAAACATTGTTTTATAGAAAGTGGAAATCATTTGCATTTTATTGCCTTCATGAATAGAAAAATAAATATAATTAGATTAGGGACTTAAGTTAAATGTTACATTTGTGTTTTTGCAAGGCAAACAAATGCTCCTAAGGACAGTAGACTCAATGTGGCTGTTTTGTCTTTGCATGAAACTTGTTCAGTTTACCAAAGCAGAGAAATATTTACTGTGAAGAATGACTTTCACAACATACCTAAACATATTTTACAAATCATTCCAGTGGCATGGATTCCCTCTGTTCTCTAACATAAAGGCCATTAAAGCATACCTGGACTTGAGTTGGGTGTAGCTCAATGGTGCTTGCCTCTCATTCACAAGGCCTTTAGTTCATTATCCACTGTTACCACCAAACAAGCAAAACACAACACAACAAAACAAAACCCCACCAAACTAGTCCAGATTATCTTCAAAGACAGAGGTAAGTCAGAGATTATTTGAATACATTGTTACATTGTCAGCATACACACAAGTGTCCTAGCAGAGGGCATTGGCTGTTTGTTTCATAAACAATTATGAATCATGTGCTGTGGCTGGTACTAGGTTTGGTAGTTTAATATTAACATTGTAGACTCAAGAGCAAATCTCTCAGAACAAAGAAGTTAATTCTACCTTTGGGCTTTTTCTTATCTTGAGTGAGAGATTTGAGATCCCCTCATCCCCACAGAATTTGTAACTCATAAAAGGGAAACTTGCTTCATACAGAACATTTGCAGCATAGTGAAGCCTGAGATCTGGCAAGCATTTTGTAGTTTTTCATTCCTGATTTTTTCCTTTTTGTTTTCATTTAATGTTCATTAAAATTCCTGTAAGACCGTACTTCATGGCACACATCTATAATATCAGCACTTGGGTGATAGAGGCAAGAGGATCAGGAGTTCAAGGTCACCCTCAGATACATATAGGCCAGCCTAGGTTCCCTGAGGCCTGTCTTAACCACATCTTCCCCCACAAAGTGAAGTAGTCATGGGGCTAGTGTCACCCTTGTTTCAGAAATGAGAAAATGGAGACTCAGAAAGATTAACTGACTTATTCCATTTCTCCCAGGAGACTCACTGTAATTAAATACCCAAACAGGAAAGAATGACTGAGGAAAAGTCAGAAAGACAAGTAATGCTGGGCCTNCTTGTGGAAGCTGTGATCACAGGTACTTGAGGGACTAAGGCAGGAGGGTCTGCAGAATAAAGAATGCAGAATGCATTCAAGGCAGCTTAGGTAACTTATTGAGAGCCCCCCACTCCCTTNATATTTTTAAAGAGCTGGGTATATAGCTAATTGTTCAGTACCTATCTAGCGTTCGTGAGTAATCTGTCCCCAGTACCATAAAAGAGAAAAGAAGATGAAAAAGGAAGAAACATTAGGATGAGTCGTTGGAGAATCATTCATGCTGTAGGTGAGAACTGTTTTTTTCTGACGTGTTTGGTTTTTATGGTTAGAGAAGAGAGGGAGGGTAAAGGCTTGGATGTGACAGTGAGGCAGAGTAGTNTAAACACCAGTGGCCTTTTGGATAGAGTAGATAATTTTGTCCTTATTCCTCATACCAGCTAGATGAAAAGCTTGAACATTATGCAGTGAACAGGTCACGTGGACATAGGAAGACCAGAAGGTGGTGAGAAGATCTATGAACACAGTGCTCAGGACTTGGGAGCAGTGTGGCAGGGGACACTTGAGTGTGGTAGATCTATCCTTCTATATTCTAAATTAGGTGATGGGGGACTTTGCAACCCCAAAACACTGAGAAATGGAAGAAAAAGAAGTAATAACTGTTCCATAGTGTTCAAATACTACAGAAGAAACTGGCCTCACGGTGACCCATACTAGACCACCCACCCTTTCCATGAGGTAACAGATATTCTAATTCCTTTAAGGGACAGTGACGGAGGAGTTGAGAGCTTCAGCTTCCTTCCTTCCTTCCTTCCTTCCTTCTTCCTTCCTTTTTTTTAACTATTTATTTATTATGTGTCAGTGTTTTGCCTTCATGTATGTATGTTCACCACATACATGCCTGGTGTCCGCGTCAGATCCCCTGGAACTGACTTACAGATGGTTGTGAGCCACCATGTGGGTGCTGGGAACTGAACCCAGGTTCTGTGTAAGAGCAAGTGCNCTTCACTGCTGGACAATCTCTACAGCCTCAGTTTTCATTCATGCTGCACAGTCCCTCTTACCTTCCCCACCCTTCCACAGTGTCTGTGGGATGATGTGGGGCCGCACCCCTGCTTCTCTGGACATGAACAGTCATCCTCCTTCCCACTGGGGTAGCATATTAGTTAACTTTCACATTAGTTTGACCAAATTCTTGACACATATAACTTAAGGGAAGGCAAGATTTATTTGCATATATGGCTTAAGAAGTGTCNGTTTGTCATAAAGGGAAAATGGATGGCATGGCAAGCCAAGGCTCCTCACATAATGGTAGATGGAAAGCAAAGAAAAGAGATACAGGAAGGAAAGCCAGGATAAGATACAGCTCCAAGGGCGTGACTCCCATGGCATACTTCCTCCAATTGGGCCCCACCTCCTACCTCAGCACCTACNGATAATGNCAACACNTGAATCCATCAGAGGCTAATCTATGCATTCCTCATGGAACTGTGGAAAGTCATCACAGACACTGGCAGTGCTTTACCAATCTCTAGGCAGTTTTCAGTGTAATCACGTTGTCAGTTTAGATTCACTACTAGGATTTAGCCACGTGAAGACTATAAAAAGGGGTAGCAAAATTTATTAAGATATAAATTGAGGGAATACAATCACAATTACAGAACGAAGTAGACAGCAGCAGTCATCCTCTGATCTGACTGGGAGTGAACCCACCTCGTCGCCAGGAGCTGTGAGAAGAGAGCATGCCCCTCCTGTCTTTTTCAGGGGTCACGTTCCCCGACTGCAAGCACTGCCTCCTTTGGGCTATATAGCCCAAGGTCATGGGCGGAGCAAATACCACTACAATTCCTCCTTTTTGTCTAAATAAGAAAGTTCTAACCTAATATAAAACTATTTACAATAGGAATAATTACCAAATATTATCCAGAAAGACTAAGGGATAATAACCTAGAGAAGGTGAACTACACCAGTAAGAACAACACCAAACGAGAAACACATACTAAAATGCAGAGGAGTTTGGAGCATAAGTAACTGGCATGTCACAGAGAGCATTCCAAAAGATGTCCTATCCCAAAGAACCTGAATCTAATACTTAATATGTTCTATCTGATCTGAGATACACGAAGATTGTAAGTGTAACTATCTAGTCTTCAACTCCATCAAAGACTTGAGAAGGAATATAATAACACCTGAGAAACAGGAGAAACCTGCAAGCAACNTTCGGGAGTCTTGCGAGAGTAGACAGAGACAGCTGGTAGCCTGGACAGTCACCTAGAATCTCTCTGTATTGTTGGTGCATTCAGATTGGCTACAGGCCTATAGTATCTGTCAGACCATTTTCAAAAGCAGGTTTTTTGAAAGACTATCTTACCCTGCCTTGGCAGAGTTCAATAGTCGCTTTTCCTTGTGTCCTGCTCATATCAGCGGGACAGTATTNGTACTGTCAGTGGTTGGGGCAAGGGCAGATCTTTGCCCGGTAGGCCATTTTTTGTGCCAAGAAGAAGACAAACTTCCAAATGGAAATGTCTCAGAAGCCCAACATTCTCTCAGGATAAGATCGGTGCTGCCAGGAACAATCATGTCTCACCGTCAGCGGAATTCTAAGTTATTAAAACATTTAAATGCCATATCCTCTAGGTCTATGAAGTATTTGAAGACTACCTATCCATTGTTTCTATAAGTCTGGAGAATCTAACTAACATAACTATAGAACTAACAAGCATAAGTGACTATAACTCAGTAAGTCTTCTCTACTAAAANTAGCTTAAAGACTAAGGCTTCACATAACAAGATAAACAGTCTGTAAGCAGATGTACCATAAGGATAATGACATCAACATTGTGACCATACACAAAATAGCTTAACCAGAGGTGGGAATGTATGTATAGTGCAATATGCAATATAACAATAATCCTGAATATATATCAATATACAAAATATCCTAAACAGAGGTAGAACATATATACAGTATGACAAACATAATTTTATATTTGTATCAATATATACAAAATGTTTCAAACAAGAATAGAAATGTATATACGTTACAACAAATATAGTTCTGTATTTGTATCAATATACAAATAATCTTAAAATAGGAATATAAAAATAGTTTGCATTTGTATCAATATACAAGAATCAATGTCAGTATAAAATAGTTTGCATTTGTATCAATATACAAGAATCAATATCAGTGCAAATTATCTAAGGCTGATTATTTTACTGAATTGGTTTGGTAGTAAATACAATAATCTACCTTAATATCCTATAGAGCTCCAGATATTAAGATTTATCCACATGAGACTATAAAAAGGGGTAACAGAATTTATTAGGATATAAATTGAGGAAATANACTCACAGTTACAAAACAGAGTAGACAGCAGCAGTCGTCCTCTGATCTGACTGGTAGCGAACCCACCTCGCCGCCAGGAGCTGGGAGAAGAGAGCATGNCCCTCTTGTANCACCTTTTTCAGGNGTCACATACCCCGACTGCAAGCACTGCCTCCTTTGGGNTGTATACATGGTCATGGGCGGAACAAATACCAATACAGTTCACCATCATAAGGGGAATTAGAGATGGCATGGTGACCTCCATCCAGAANGAACAAAGCTCATGGTGTCAGTAAAACCACATGGAAGGCAGCAATGAGGCACCCCTTCTCTTTCTAGCCAGGAGACAACTATAGTCCTAATATGAGTCTGGAGACCCCATGTCTTCCCAGTGTTAGTGAGGAGCTCCCCACTCCCTCACTTGGTGTCATCAGAGTCTGAGGGAGAAGGAACCTGGATGTCTGTTCCTACCTGAAAGCAGTGAGGTAGTGTCCCCTACACCATTGGAAGAAGTTAAAGCNCAACATTTATGATGCAGAGCTTCACAATAGACAAAATAACAAAATTGCAATTGAAAATCTCTTACCATTCCAAGAACCAGGACCTCACATGGAACTTTAAAACTCAGTCTGTTAGACACCCACACGGAGAAGACAGAAAAGTCAGAACTGCTTAGCTAAGATGTTACTGTAACAATAATACAGATGTTCTGAAGAATGAATGTAAGAGCTAAAAACAAACAAGATGAGAAAAGAAATACAGAATCCGAACAAAGTGGATATTCATTATCAAAAATAAAGATCTGAAATACTTACTAATGAATGAATGAAAGAAAAGGCAGAATGAGTAAAGAACTAGAAAACAGAAAAGTAGACACTTCCTATTTGAACAACGAACAATGTAATAGAGAGCTGAAAAAGTGGCCTCAAAGAACAGGAAGCTGTAATGCAAGATCTAATACTCAGGTCAGTGGGGCTCTGAGAATGGGGCAGGGGACAGGCCTGAAAGTGCTAATAATGAAAGTTTACAGACTTCTCAAACATGACTGAAAAATGTAAGTTTTTATGTATGAGAAATGGAGTGAGCCCCAAGCAGTTAAACCAAAAGAAATCTACAGCAGCGACATCACAGTCAACCTTCAGGAGATTAAGACACAGGGTTGTCCTCTGACTTCCACATGCACACATCGCACACACACACACACACACACACACACGCCTCTTATACACATCTAGATGTGTATAACAGCGCACACACACACACACACACACACACACGCATGCACGAAATAAGTTAAAAAATTTTAAGACATGAAAGTAGAAGTGGGGTTGGTTGGGAGGAAAAAGGGATTAGTGGGAGTGGGTGGGGACAAGACGGAGTGGGAGGCTAATGGGAATGGATATGATCAAAATACATTATGTTTGCACGTATGAAAATGTCAGTAAAACCCATTATTACGTATAATTAATGGATGCTAATAAAAGCTTTTAAAATTATTAGAAAAAGATGCGGAAGGGGCTGGGGAGGTGACTCAGTAAGTGCCCTGAGTTAGACACCTGGAACCCATGTTAAGAAAAGCATGGATGGCAGCACACACTCAGAATCCCTGCTGGATCCCTGNGCCCACTGGTGTTGAGTCCAGCTTACGTGGGGAGCTCAGGTCAGTGGGACTATCTCAGAATCTAAGATGGACCGTAGCTGAGAAACAGCACACAAAGGCTATCCTTTGGCCTTCACACAAATGCAGACACAGATGCTTGCACATGCACAGATATATCCATACATGAACACACACACACACGTGCCACACAACACTAACCACACACACACACAAGAAGTGACATTTAATCAAGATAATTTGCACGTGGCAAAGGCCCATGAAAAGATTTCAGCATCATTAGCCTTTAGAGAAATTCAGAGTGAAGCCAAGATATCAGATAGTGCCGTGCACCGATCATAATGGCTAGCATAGAAAAGTGCTGCACTGGCTCCCTTTAAAGGCTCTGGGTGCAGAGAATGGATTATTCATGTATTGTTGAGGAGAAGTAAAATGAGAATCATTTTGCAGAACAGCTTTGGAAGTTGATCAAAAAACTAATTCTAAGCTACCATATAATTGAGCAATGCACTCCTGGCATTTATCCCAGAGAAATGAACATTTACATCTATACATAAACCTATAGTAAAGGCGTATAGCAGCTTTAGTGTAATAGCCCCAAACTAGAAAGAGCCCAGCTGTCATTGAGGGGATGAGCAGTTAAACCAACAGAGCTATAGCCATACCATGGAGTACTATATAGTAATAAAAATGAACACACTGCTGGATCTGTCTGGATACCGTGCTCATTGAAAAAAGTCAGTTCCCAAGAGTCAGTTCACTTATATGAAGCAATCCTATTTTTATATTGTATTATTTATACAATATATTTTGTATGACAGTCTCAATATGTAACCCAGGCTGACTTTGAACTCAGGGTCCTTCTGTCTCAGCTTCTCATGTGCTGATATTATAGGCATGCATCCCCAACTGGGCCTTCAACACCCTCGAAATGATAAAATTAGGGAAATGGCCAATAGTGCAATAGTTATCGGGGATTGAAGAAAGGCAGGATGGAGCAGGAATTGGATGGTTATAAAGAGGACCCCTTAGTGCCAGTGAGATGGTTCAGCTAGTGTAAAGGTGCTTGCCATACAAACCCAGTAACCCAGGTTCCATTCCCAGAACCCACAGAAAGGTGGTCAGAAAGAACCAACTTGATCAGGTTGTAGCCATGTACATGTCCACAACACACATCATGCACACACACAAAGTGAAGAATTAGAGTACTTGAAAGATGGCTATAGAATGTTCTATGTTCTGTTGACTTAATGTCAGTACTCCATTTATGATATTTTGCTATAGTTGATAAGATATTATCACTAAGAGAAANTAGGAAAAAGGTGTAGAATATCTCTTTTATATTTTAAAACTGTACATGAATCTATAATTACCACGAAGTAAAACATTTGAAGAAAAAAATGAATTGAAAGGTCTTTTAACATGCAAAAAAATGACAGTGAGGTAGAAATGAACTTTGTAAAGTTTTGAACACCAAAATAAAATATGTGTTTAATTCTCTAAATAACAAGATGCTGCAAGCATTCCTGATTTTTGCACATGCACTAAATGAGTGAATAGTTCAAGGCTAGCCTGGGCTGTATTATGGGACCCAACTACAAAACCAAAACACAACACGCAACAGCACATAGGACTTTGTGCTGGACCCTTGAGGATCGCAACAGAGGTATAGACATTCCCTCCCCTCACATGGGCTTTCTATCTTAAGGAAAATAAGTTTTTCAGAATAAAATGGTGGTAGTGTGCAAAAAGAAAGAGGAGATTTCTAGCGGAGATGTCTTGGAGTAGTAGATGTGCATATTGCGCTAAGTGTTTGACCTCAAACAATTTACTCAGAAAATAAGCGTTGGATCCTTACTGTGAAGGTGAAGATACTAATTAGCAAGTGCAGAAATAGTAGGTTCTCAATACATGATGGATACCACTGCGATTGTTTTGAACCATCTTGTTTGTAAGGGTGGCCTTGAACTTTTAATCCTCCTGCCTTAGCTTCCCAAGTGCTGGGATTAAAAGTATCTGACCTCCATCCATGGTGTGTGGGTTGAACAATCTTGAATGGCTCAACTTGAGAACTCGAGTTGGGGAGCGGGGTTTTAGAGGCCATGGTGCAATGTTGCAGGGGATAGATGGCCATTCCCTTGTTTCCAAGGCAGTGGGAAGACTTGGCTAGTACTGAAAGCTCTATTGAGAGATAATATGTGGTGTTGCAAAATATACATATAATATTTAAAAGAAATCGTTACTGTTTTGTGATTTTTCTCAGTTGGTTTCAAGTAATATTTGAGTTGATGCTACTGTATGTGGGACAATTTTCTACAGACTAAAGACACTGCTTTCCAATGCTACTACTTGTTGCTTTTTTAGAGATTGGAAATGCTTATGCAGTTTTAAGTAATCCAGAGAAACGAAAACAGTATGACCTCACAGGCAGTGAAGAGCAAGCTTGTAATCACCAAAACAACGGCAGGTTCAACTTCCACCGAGGCTGTGAAGCTGACATAACGCCAGAGGACCTGTTCAACATCTTCTTTGGTGGTGGATTCCCTTCAGGTACTCCGAGTTCATTTATTTCCTCAGCTAGACTTCCTAAAGATTTCCAGCATTCTCACCTGGGCTTTGTTCTGTTTTAAGACAGAGTTTCACTCTAGTCTGGAACTCACTGTGTAACCTGGGCTAATCTCTAACTTACAGCAACCCTCCTGCCTCAATCTCCCAAGTGCTGGGGTTACAGGCTTGAGCATGAGGATCTCCTCTGTGTTTTCTACAGTGCTGGCTTTCTATCAAAGGAAGGAAAACATTAAGGGCTGCCATGGTTACTAAGCCTGTCTTTTTCCTAAAGAATACTTTAATTGAAAGAATTGAAGAGTGCAGATGACTTGTCTTATAAAAAAACTGAAGAAAAGGAGAGTAGGCAGGAGAGCCAGAGGCAGTGTATCATAGTGGTTACGATTAGGGGAAGCATCTGGTACCCAAGTTGAGTGATTGACATATGTACCCTAGACTGTTAATACCAAATATGTAAATGATTTCATCTGTATTTTCATTGAAGTAGTAGACAGTTGAATTGATACATAAACTTCTTAGGTGCCTTTTTATTGTGTTACAGTAGGAGCAACCACTTAAACGGGGCTGACAGGAAATGTAGTTTTCCACTAAATGAGTAGATCTTACAGTGCTGGCACAAGTAGTACAAACTCTTATTTTCACTTACTGTGAATCGTTTATGTGGAGATGAATTTAGGCTTGTTTATGGCATTGACTTAAAGTGCTGAGTGAAATGTCCCATTCAAAATGAGAATTTGACCTGAGAGCCTTAGTATCATAGAGATAGACAGTTGTTGTTGATGGGACATTTTTGCAAAGCATCCCTGAATTGTAAAAATACAAGTGAATGATCAAAACTTTAACCTGTGTTTTGACAAATTGGAATACATTACCTCCAAGAAAAGTTACTGAAATTAGGGATTTTGACTGGAAATATGTTGGGAACAGTCAGAAATCTTTGAAGTGATAGTTTTCTTCTTAATAGTTAATTTACAGTTTTCTGTTAGTTAGGACATGGTTTACTTTGTCAATAATAGCCATTTCTGGTTCTTTACCCCATTTGAAAACAACTTGAATGACCATCTGTGACCCACAGATTTGTAGGAACAATCACTAGCAATGGCCCTTCATGTATGTAGCATTATTAAGGAACTCTTACCCACATTTTCACAAAGAAATTTACAAAGTTGGGTATGGTAGCTCATATCTGATTTGGAAGGTGGAGGCAAGATCAGGCAGTAAACATTCATTGCTCAAAACAAACATCCATTAATTTAGTTACTTTTAAGAAGGGTGGGCATGGGGTGTTGCATAAATCCTAAATGGTCTTATAATAAAAACCTGGAGCCAGATACTAGAGTGAAAGCTGAAAGATCAGAGAAGCAGAGCAAGCCATAGCCACCACCTCTTACCTCACCAACTCCTCAACCTGAAAGCTCTGCAAGAGAGCGAATTCCTGTCTCCTCCTGCCTTATATTCCTTTCTCTGCCCAGCCATATCACTTCCTATCTCAACCTTCCTAGTGCTGGGATTAAAGGTGTGTGATCCCAAGTGATGGAATTAAAGGTGTGTGCCACCACTGCCTGCCTGTTTCTCTTTTAGATTGGACTAATCTCATGTAGCCCAGTGTGGCCTTGAACTTACAGAAATCCAGACAGATCTCTGCCTCTGCCTTCTGAGTGCTAGGATTAAAGGTGTGTGCCACCACTGCCTGATCTCTGTGGCTAACTCTGTGNCTGGCTCTGTCCTCTGATCTTCAGGCAAGCTTTATTTCTTAGATTACAAATATATCACCACATGGTGGCCTGTGCTTTTAGTCACATCAAGGCAAACAAGGTTCACTAATTTAACCTTGTTTTTCATTTTCTAGGTAGTGTACACTCATTTTCAAATGGCCGGGCTGCTTACAGCCATCAGCATCAGCACCGACACAGTGGACATGAGAGAGAAGAAGAAAGAGGAGATGTATGTTTATAATGTGATTATAAATCTCAAAATGACAAATTCTAGTTCAGGAAAGCAATTAGAATTGACTNAAAATAGGGCAAGTTGTTTTAGGAAATAATGAGTTTTTTCTTAGCAAGTGTTCAAAAGAGACTCAGAAGTCCTGGGAGAATAATGTAGGCACAGGAGTAGAGGTCAGGGTCTGGGTGGTGGCAGTGGGGTTCTTCTGACTTGGTATTGCATAATTCTGACAAAGATATATCTCTGTTTTTCAGTTCTGAAGGTGGCTTCTTTTTATCCATCCTGAAAGATTTAGAAATCATACTGAAAAACCTAGTTAGAAGTACCTTTGAGCTGGGTGATGGTAGTGCACGCCTTTAATCCCAGCACTCAAGGCAGAGGCAGGTGGATCTCTGTGAGTTCGAGGCCAGCCTGGTCTACAGAGTGAGTTCCAAGACAGCCAAGGCTACACAGAGAAACCCTGTCTCGAAAAAACAAAACAAAACAAAAAAGCAACAAAAACAAGTACCTTTGCCTTTCCTTGGTTCTAATGCAGGCATACCTGATGGCCTGTGCTAACTAATTAAGCTCCTTGTGTAGAGAGCTGACTGGAAAGGACAGCANACTAGACAGGAAGAGGCCTGAGCCCAGCTCTGGCATGGATGGACTTCCCTCCTAAACCCAGGTGTCTCAGTGTGTATGACAGGAGGGGCTTCCTTATCTCTAAAATGAGGTCAGGGTAGTTTTCAAGCAATGGGGAGTTTGTATTTTAGGGATCCTAAGAGGAGATTGAGTTTATTCAGCAGATCTGAAAGCACTGCCCTAGGTGGCCACAGATGTCCTTTGTACCTGTCAGAATGTGTGGCAAGCACTGGATTGCTGACGGCCGTGATGCACTGTTGTTCTCTGATCTTCCTTTTAGGGAGGTTTTTCTGTGTTTATCCAGCTGATGCCCATTATTGTATTGATCCTCGTGTCCTTGTTAAGCCAGTTGATGGTCTCGAACCCTCCTTACTCCTTATATCCCAGATCGTAAGTAGCAAAGTGAAATTTTACAAAAGTTAGTTGTTGCTGTTTCTTTTCTTTCCTTGAAGGGTCCTTCAGTGCTTTTAGGTGCCAACTCTTTGACAAGAACATCTCTAATATTTAAAATAGTTAACAGAAGTGATACGTTTGTCTGATTCTGAGTGTTGTACACTTTTGTCCCACTGTGGGTAAGGACAAAAGTGTTATGTTTGAATTTGAATTTAATGTAGTAGTTAATACATTGACATGAAAGACAAAAAAGGAAAGGAGAAAATAATTGGTCTTAGGCTCATGTCATTAAGTGGGAAATGACTTAATTAGGCGATGAGAAGATAAAGGAAGCCTCACCAAAAGCAGTGCACTCTGTGAAGAGTGGTTTGAAGCAGTTTTCAAGAATGTAGCTAATACTGATGTTAACTTTAAATTACTCTTTTTTGCTTTCTTGATTTGCATATTAGGATGCCGTCTTAATTAAAAGAATGATTGTGTATCTCTTTTGCAGTGGATCAGGACAAACTATTAAAATGCAGACAGAAAACTTGGGTGTTGTTTATTACGTCAGTAAGGACTTTAAAAGCGAATATAAAGGAACACTGTTACAGAAGGTAGAAAAGAGTGTGGAAGAGGATTATGTGACTAATATTCGAAATAACTGTTGGAAAGAAAGACAGCAGAGTAAGTCTATCAAGTATTCTTAACGTTTTTGAAAACCCTTTAGAATCTTTGGAATTATTGTAGATTTCACTACTTAAGAAGGGAAATTATCTGGTTTATAATTGGAATCCAGTACATGACTGAGTACAGTCAGCCCTCTACGTTTGAGGCTTCCCTCACCCATGGACTCAGTCAGCTGTCAATCAAAACTGTGCAGAAAAAGAGCAGTTGTATCTGTCCTGAACATGTGCCAGTGTTTTTTTGTTGTCATTGTTCTCTAAGCCATCCACTGTAACAACTATTTGCATGACATCTCCACCACATTAGGCAACATACACAGGAGGATGTGTGTAGAATATGCAAACACAGATGTTTTATGTAAGAGACTTAAACATCNTTGTATCTTAGCATCTGGAGACCCTGGCATCAATCTATGTCTATGAGGGGTTGATTATAATGACTTTTATACATGTGGCAAAACATAAAAATTGGCACAGTGTAAGAACTTACTAAATGGTTCTTGTCATGCTGTGTTTAACAAACACTTTTGTTGAGTAGATAGCCTTACATAATGCTTCTTCCAGTCACATACTATCTAGAGGACTGAGTTACTTCTTGCTAAACTAGTTACCTTATCATCATAACATATTATTCAGTAAGCATTTAACACANTGACTTGTACAAGTTAGTGTTAAGTGTTATTTAGTATTTAGTTACGGTTTATTTTTGTTAGCATATGTCTTAGGGTTTCTATTGCTGTGACGAGACATCGTGACCATGGCAACTCATGTAAAGGAAAATATTTAATTGGGATTGGCTTACAGGTTCAGAGGTTTAGTCCATTATCATCATGGCAGGAAGCATGTGGCATGCAGGCAGACATGGTGCTGGAGAGGTAGCTGAGAGTTCTGCATCCAAATTGGTAGGCAGTAGGAAGAGAGAGTGACACTGGGCCTGACTTGAGCACTTGAAATCTCAAAGCCCACCTCCAATGACACACTTCCTCCAATGAGGCCACATCTCCTAATTGTGCCACTTCCTCTGAGCCTATGGCAAAGACAGGAGGATCTCCAAGTTCAAGGCCAGCTTGGTCTACATGGTGAGCTTTAGGGCAGCCAGGTCTGTGTAGAGACCCTGTCCAAAAAAATTTTTTAAAAGAAAAAGTCTGAGTGAAATGGTTTATAGGAATTGTACTTGATTCTTTCTTTCTTTAAAGTCAGTTCAGAGAAATATATATGTATATATATGAACTTCTCTAAAGTTTATTTAAATTTAAGCAACTAAAGTGATGTAAATTGTTAACTAGCGAACATTTTGTATACAGAAACAGATATGCAGTATGCAGCAAAGGTGTACCGTGATGAACGGCTGCGGAGGAAGGCAGATGCTCTGAGCATGGACAACTGCAAAGAGCTTGAGCGGCTGACCAGTCTCTACAAGGGGGGCTAAGCTGGAAGTCCTGCCTACTCCTTTCCATGGACTCTGTCTTTTCTGTAAATTTCATTTCGCCATGAAGCTGAAGAAGATTTGATTAAAGACTAAGCTGAGTAGTTGATTCCTGAAATCTTGGACTGTTAATGATCTACTGGCTCATTTCAATAGTAAGAACTGAAAACTAAATATTTTAGTATGCTTCTGCAGTTACTTTCACTTTAAAATCTTACATGATTCCTTATGATGTCTGGAAAGGGTTATCACACCTGTAGCAATTGCCAGTTATAGTGATTCTGCATTATTCCTTTGCCATGTAAATATTTTTAGGATGACTTTGTGTATATAGGAGCACTTGCCTTTTATTTAAATTATTTTAGTGTTTAGCTCCATGAGACACTTCGTTTAGGCTGATGGAATGAATGTCTATGACACAGTCACATTTTCCATTAGGTGATTGGGTGTGTGGAGTTTAAACAATGAAATTTTTTCAGAAAGGAAAAATAAAACTTTATGTAAAATCTGATATCAGTGTAGAAGGAATTGACATTTTTAATATTGTTCTTATATTCCAGAATATGTAATGAGATAAATGAACTGGTGTATACTATCAGTATGCTCTTTAGTTTTATGAATTGCTAAGCCATACATAGGAACAAAATGCTATAAGATAGATTTTAAAGAAAATACGATGATAACTATTATGCTAAATGAGTTTTCAATGGTAAGTTGCAATTTTGCCATTCACAATTCTGGTAATTAAAAGTTAGCCCCAAATGTTCATTTATGTGTCTTTCAAGGCTACTGAAGCTTATGAAGCAAAAGATGAACTTTCTTCCCATGGAAATTCAGTTTCATGGAGATAACTGAAGCAGAACCCCAAAGCAAATGGATTCTTCTACAAATAAGTAATAAGAACAAAATGACCACTAACACCCAGCTTTGTGCCTTTCCAAATGCAGCTGGCTTACTTACGGAGCATGATCTGTTGGGCCACACACAGCCCTGAGCAGAGGTAGAACAGCAGCTAGAGCAGTGATTGACAGCAAGCCATCATCAGAGCAGCAGCTAGAGCAGTGATTGACAGCAAGCCATCATCAGAGCAGCAGCTAGAGCAGTGATTGACAGCAAGCCATCATCAGAGCATTCTGAGCTAAGCTCCACTTACCACTAGGCAACTCATCAGCTCTTTAGAATAAGCTCCTTATAACGTAATCTGTGATATATGGTAAACACATCTGGGACTTGAAGTTTTGGTGCTTATTGGGTTTGAATTGATTTCTGGTCTTCTATGTTTAATGACAGTGATGACTTACTGGTTTTGTGTCATACAGTTAAAGAATTACAAATTACATTTACATTTTTGGTAGTTTGTTGTCATCCCCCCCATCCCTTACTCAAGAACGAGAATGTTAGGTAGAGTGGCTCTGTGCTTTTGCTTGAGGATTCTTTTCTAAATATTGCTGACTTATGTCCTCTGTTGAATTTTCTTTAAAATGGTCTCTTGTATTCTGTTGTCAGATTCTTCAGTAAAAATACCTGATTGTATTAGTGGGTTAAGTTACACACTTGGTTTTAGGAGTCTGGACAACCCAAACATGTCTAGAAACAAGACCTTTAAAATAGGAGTGCTACAAAGAAAGTAAAGGTTCATTTTAAAATTTTCACATAATACATTTAATGTGAAACTATTAAAATGTTGTATATCTAGTCATCTTTAGTAAAAACCTTTTCCTCACCATCTATACATACTTTTGTTACTCTCTAGAGCAGAATCTTGACTTTTCTAGATTCTGAGGAATAACTTCAAAGGACCATGCTCCACAGTGGCTGCTTCTACCTCTTCAATATGTGTCTGTCAGTTTTGATTGCCTCTTGGACAGGTTTTTCTGCATGTTCTCACAAAGGCTGAGGGCTTGACATAGGACTCACTGCTCTTTGCTTGGAATAAACGTGAGGNTGAGTTTTACACTGGTGTCACCCTCCCAATCCCAGGGCACTCTGCACCTTGTTCTCAGAGCCTTCCGAGTTCTGTTCTGCTTCCTTCAGCAAACTTCCTGTCTGACGATTAGCCTGAATTAGTGTTGTTTAGTTCATGTGAATGGTTTTCTAAGGTTGCATGCCTCTAAACATAGCTGTTTGCATTTCTCTACTTCTCTTTCATTAGAATCGTCTTTAGCTGTCATTTCAGCGATGAGTTGCNGATTTCTGAAACACATCAAACCGTTATTATTCCTTTAATTTCTTTGCATTTCTCTTGTTTGCTGGTACAAGATGATGAGACTTAGTGCTTCTCTTCCCAGAGTCCTCTGGTCCTTGAGGAGGCCATCATGCTGCTTTTGTGATGCTTTTAGTGCTTGTTCATTGTGTCACTTTCTTTTTTTTATTTTGAGTCTCACTATGTAGCCCTGGCTGGCCTGAAACTCACGGAGATTGACCTGTGCCCTACCCCCACCCATGCTGGGATTAATGGCATGTGCTCCCACACCTAGTAATAAAGTGGGGTGAGTTTTTTTTGGGGGGGGGTTTGTTTGGTTGGTTGGGTTTTTTTGCATTAATATCTTTATTATGGCATAATGCAGTACTTTATACAGTAACTCATTTGAATTAAAAACATTTTATGTACAACTGCAAGAGAAATAATATTCAGATATCTTGAACATAAAAATAGCTTATAATTCAGAAGTCCAGAGTTGTTTGTTTGTTTGTTTTAGTTTTTTTGGTTTTTTGAGACAGAGTTTCTCTGTGTTGTCTTGGCTGCTCTGTAGACCAGNGTGGCCTCAAACTCAACAGAGATCCACCTGTCTCTGCTTCCTGAGTGCTGTGATTAAAGGGACACACGGCCACCACCAAGCTACAATGTGTATTTTCATTCAGAGGAATACATAGTTTTCCATTTCCCATGAAGATCATGGATCTCATGTTTAACATAGCCATCGAAATATCCACTTCAAATTCTCTAGTTTTTAAAGCTGTGGCAAGNACATTCTTAAGTTTCTTGTTCATGTAAGTCCTTTGCTCTTACTTTTAAGAGTTTCCTAAGTCCAGTGCACTTTTTTAAGTCTCCTTTTTTCTGTATTTTATCTAAAGAATGACATGTTGTGCACACTGTTTCAACTCAGTAGCTTTCTTTAGTTGTTCNCTTTAATCTCCAGCCAGATTTCAGGGATCATCTCAGTGTCAGCTTTCCCCCTTGCTCTGTTAGCACAGCCTTTAACTTAGAACATTCAATTTCAAGCTTTGTAAGTGAGTCAGCCTCTAGTCATCCTGTGACTCTTACAACTGTTTGAAATTGTTTTATTATAAATTTTATTTATTCTTACGTTTATGGTGTGTGTGCATGTGTGTGTGCGTGTGTGCGTGTGCGTGTGCGTGTGNGTGTGTGTGTGTGTGTGTGTGTGTATGTGTGCCAAGGTGCACATGTAGAGAGGTTAGAGAACAACTTGTAGGAGTTAGTTCTCTTTGTATACCTTGTTCAATTCTGTGGACTGAACTGGAGTCCTCAGACTTGTGCAGGAAGTATTTTACCACTGAGCCATCTCACCAGCCCTCACAGTCTGTTTTATATCTTAATTTCATAGCTGTGTCCTCAGAGAGACTTCAGTTATCCCTGGTANCTATGTTTAAGTTTTTCATTTTTCTCCCTTCTTTTTTCAAAAGCTGTGTTTTATTAGCACATATTAATTATATATGACAATGCGTTTCATTGTGACATTTTTATACACACATGTATAACACATTCCATCACCCCCTATGCCTCTCTCATTCCCTTCCTACTCCACTGATCCTTTTCCCTTCAGTCTTTTTGTTGATGTTGATGATGATGAGATGATGATGATTGATGATGATGATGATGATGATAACCCAAAGAGTTTTCATCATGGTTGAATGTAGGGCATAGGTGAGGAGTTATTTACAGGAACACAGGCACATTACCAGTGCCTGCAACCCTGAAGAAAATGTCTCCCTCCCTCGTCAACCACTAACTGCCTACANATGCTCAGGGCGTCGTATGGCCTCTGGAGCCCCTCCCCCTCCACAACACAATTTGGATAGGCCCAACCTTATAGAGACCATGTGCAAAATCACAGTGTGATGACTGTGTCATGGCCAGAAAACTGTTCCACAACCTTCACCACTTCTTGCATTATTTCCACTCCCTCTTCTGTACTGTTCTCTGAGCCTCAGAGTGGGCAATGTNGATGTCCCACTTGTGCTGAGCACTCAATAGTCACGTCTTCTCATGACTGTGACCATTATGAGCTCCGGAATTACTTCTGCCCACTACAAAAATAAGTTTCTCTGAGAAAAGCTGGCTGTAGCACTCACCTATGGGCACAAAACAGAACAAATAGTTTGTCAGCTTTTTATTTTACTGGAAATCTGCAGTTGCAAAGTTCTGTCTCCGTTTTCATGTGGTCTGTGATCCTCATGGATTTACATTTGCTAGTCTTGACGTACACTGGTTTTATTTCCCACTTTTTTTCTTNAAAGTAGTTCACTGTGCCTATTTTTAGTTTCTATTTGCCTTTCATTGGATTAAAAAATATAGAAACTTGATGAATTTTCTTGTCATCCTTGCACGGGGGCCATGCTAATCTCTGTATTGTTCTGCTGTTGGTACATGTGCAGAAATGAGCACACGTCACAGAATTTTAAATATTTTCTTGAGCCTGTAAAATAAATCACTTAAAAATGTAGCATTCTAATTAACTTTGAAAGCTCATATTATCAAGAAATTTGTAGGAACTTGAATGAAAGTTTTTAAGCTATTTTTTCCAGTTTCAGTGGGAAATTTACATTAATGTGATTGATATTTACATGAACCAAATCTACTTAAATCCCACCTTTAAAGGGGTAGAGAAGATAGGTCAGGTATCAGATTGAGAGAAACTAACACANCATAGAGTCACACATGGCTTTGGACAGTACTGTTTCAGGCTTGTTGCTGCATCGCATCACATTTATGACAATATGGGTTAGATTAAACAAACCTTGGAAATAGCTGTGGGCATGGTTGGCTGAGTGCCTGGTATCTGAAGCTACATGTAAAGTATACAGTAAAGCCTGAATCCCTAATGATAGCTGTATTGTGGGAGGAACTAGTTGGTGGCTCTGAATTTAAGNTCATGTGTATTTAGATGGCTTGAGCTGAAAGATTTTAGTGATTGCTACTTACTCTTAGGATACAAATCCCAATATTTTCCTGTCTTATAGCTATGTGAAGTTTCTTAATTTCATTTGATCACTTTATCTTTACCCAGTAGCTCTTTACATATTTGCATATTAATTAGGTTTCTAAATAGGTTTTTGGAAGTTTGGGAACACTAGTTATACTTATTAGTAATTGACATTTTATCCCTTTACACATAGAGAAGCATGCACACATGCTCACACACACACTTTGGGAGGAAAGAAAACACCTTTCGATTCCCTCCTTCCTGAGTACACTGACATTATTTAGTCATCTTGAAGTCTTAGGATTTTTTTGATCAAATAAGTTAATTGAACACTGAGAAATCTCAAGTTTTCCATCTAATAAGTGAAAACAACATTTTGAGACCTGATTGCTTTTGAGTGCATAATTGGTAAGGAAAAGCAAGGTCCTTATCCTTAAAGTATAAAGGGTGTCTGTGTGTGTGCATGCGTGCATGCGCTCACCTGCACCAGTGTGTATAAGTACTCTGTTTTGTGTCAGCTCAGGTGTTCACAAGAACAGAAATGAGGAATGCTAGCCCTTAACTTCAAATGCACTTTTATGCTTCATTTTTCTTGCTGTTCAAACTTTTACACTGGTATGTAAAAATGAGTTTTTCCTCTCTTATCTTTATTAGTAGTATTTGAAATGCAGCTATTTAACACATGCTACAGTTGTTACTGTGCTCTGAGACACTTAATTTTAAAAACTCCCACATGTTTAAAGCAGTGAAATAATTATTGGTGGGCCAGAGGGCCACATGAGCCACCTTTTCAATGAGGCAAGTGTTATAACAAAGGACCAAATGGTTTAAAGAGGAATGAGTGTCTTTGCTTAGTTTCTCCACTTGATGCTTGAGCTTAGTTCTGGATGTTTTGCTCTCCATCTTTTATTGAGTGAGGCAAACTGAAAAAAAAAAACCCATAGCATTTTTTATTATCTGTATAGAAAAAAAAGTATGAAAATGAACAGCCTGAATTTTAATCATGAGATAGCTAAAAACCCTTGTCTAGTGGCCATATCAGAGTAGGTAAAATCCTTAAAATTCTCTGTAAACCAACGAAAATAAAAGACTGGCCTGACCATAACCTCCATTTTTTGTTTTTTTCTAAAATCCAGTTTCCATTACAAATAGAAGTCAGGCATGGTAGCTCACACATGTAGTCCCAACACTTAGGAGACCAAGTGATGAGGCATTATGGATGCTGTGGATGAGGCTAGCCTGGGTACCTTGTAAGACTGTCTCAACTACANTAAAAAATGAAAACAAAAGCAGATAGAACCAGGTTATTCAAGCAATTCTTGCACAACCTTTAATAATCTGGTAGGCTTCCTAGTCCTGAATCCAGGTTCCCCTTTTAGTTTAATTCTCTAAGACTTTCATATAAATGGAAATATTTTTTTCCTCAAAGCAGTTGTTCAAAACATGCTCCTTATATTAAGGATTATGTAACCACATTTTTGTAAATGCCCCCTATGTAACTTTTTCCTATTATGTGATTCTTTTTCAATTAATTTGATCTTCTGCTGGTGTAGGGGCCAATAGATTTGTGAATATTTTGTGGATGTGTCCGTGTATAAGTGTACATATATAAATGTATATATTTTCCAGCTAATACCTCAGATGTGTGATTGTTTAATAAACACCATACTGTTTGCACAGAGCAGGGCTTCCATTAGCAGTAGGTATTCTGATTTCAAAGTTTGATCATTAGTCAATAGAATTTCATTGGTGTGAAATCTTTCAGTTGATTTCCACATTTTCATGCAGATTTCCTATTATAAGGCCCATGTGTCAAGCAAAATTGTATCTTTCCGAGTCTGGTAACCCAGACGTGGTTCTTGAAATGTCCTGGTTTAATAAGTTATTAAAACTTGGGGTGACCGGTTGCTGAGATATCTAGTAACTGCACAGAGGCAACAGACACCTGATGCAAGGGCCAGCAAGTCTTTCTGGTTTCATCACAAGGTTCTGCTTAGCCTTTCAATGGTACTGTTAATATGGGAAGGGAATTTTGAGTGACACTCTAACATTTTCATCATTACCTTCAAAGTGAATTGTTTCTGAGTTGAGTGACTACAGAAAGAAAGAAACAACTGGCATTTATAATTTATTTATATTAAAAAGTGTGTCATTTCTGCTTTATTTTTNNCCTTTAGATTGCTATGTGAGATTTTCACTTAAAGTTTTAGTTTGTTTTTAAAGCTGCAGGTAATTTTCAAGGTGTGATACAGATTTTCAGGTCTGGTGAGAGTTTAATGGAAGCCTTGTGTTAGTAAAATGAAGTGCTATTGGGAACGGAGATCTTCATAGTGCATTCAAGATCACATAATTAGGTTTAAAAGTGAAAGGTCTGATTTGTAAAAATTTAATGTTATATCAGACTTATATAAGATTTCTTGTGAGAACTCTTAAGCTGCTTTTGATTTTTAATGAATGTTATAATGAATGATTTATGAATTTTTGTCTTTCAGTCTCTGTAATTTATCTCAACATATTAATAAAAAGAAGGGATGTTCTCACCATAAAAGGCTTGTCTTTGTTATATTTTATCCTTTTGTTTTTTGAGACGGTCTCACTCTATAGCTTTTGCTGTCCTGGAACTCACTGTGTGGACCAGGCTGGCCTCACACTCACAGAGATCGGCCTTCCTCTGCCTCCCAAGTGCTGGGATCAAAGGTGTGCGCCACCACTGCCTGGCATATTTTATGCTCTTTATGTGTTCATTCTTTCATTCATTCAACCACTCAATAAATGTATGAATCCCTGCTGTGTCACAGGTAATGAGCTAAGAGCTGAGAATTGTTCACTGATCAAGACAAAGCTCTAAGTGTCAGTTTAATCAAGAAAATACTATTGTCAAGGAAATAAATCTAGTTTTCATTTTGATACATGTGAGAGGATCACAAAGTACAATGAGAACATTTATCTAGAATACCTAAACTATTCTGGAAAGGTCCAGGAAGATTTCACTGAGAAAGTAAACTTAAGCTGAAATCCAAAAGATGAAAAAAAGAGTGAGGTGAAATACTAGAGAAAAACTTCATGCAGTGTGTGCCAACTGATGTTATCATGAAAGTGTTAGGATTCACAGCAGCTGAGGTTGCTTGCACATGATCAAGCCAGTCAGCATTCTAGCACGGAGTGGGGAGGGGTTCATGGGCCCTACCCATAACTCAGGAGCTATGGACAGTTGATGGCTTCTGAGAGAAGGCATGTCAGCTTTCTTTAAGGGTGGTCCCTGGTAGGTTGACCATGCCCCATTGGATAGTCCCACAGGCCCAGAGTATATGAGCAGCACAAACTGGACTTGATGGATTATTGGGAGGGGGGAAGGGACACATAGTTTGGAGGATACAGACATGGGGGTGGACCTAGGAGGCTTTAGAGCAGAGGAATGGGGGTGAATATTATCAAGATACATTGTATGAAATTCTCAAAGAATAAAAGCATTAAAACTTTATGGAAATGAAAATAAACTTGTGTGATGATTTAGTATAAGAATTCCCAAGTAGGTGAGAGACTTAAGATAGGGTCCTAATCTTCAGAAGACGATAAACAAGTCATCACGATGGTATTGCACCTCAAGTCAGTTGTCAAAAAACAGATTTTTAAGGAGGGAGTCATTGTATCAGATTTGGGTTATAAGAGTATAATTTTAGTTGCTATTTGAAGGCTGCAGCGATTTATTTCCAACAACTTGTTGAGCAGCTGGTAATATGTATGCTTTTAGCAGTTTTGTTTGCTATTATTAAGTGGTGGTGTAGCTTGGGTCTTCAGTATCTCCCAATGGTTTATACGGTAAAACCTTGATTGCTTGTCCCCCAGNATGCCCACATTGATATGCCAATACCAAGTAATGGAACCCATCAGTCATGAAAAGAAACTTCTAATGCTGAGTCAAAGCTAAGTTGACTATCAGACTAATAAGCTGATTAACGCAGGTAGATATTGATTTAGTCTCATTGAACAGATTAAGGGCTTCAATCAAGAACTGAAAGATACACGTGCAAAAGTCATTGTCAGGGAAAACGGTGCAAGCGAAGAGGTCAACAAATATGACTGCTGACTTAGAGAGTCATGATTCCAGTACAACTATGAGGAGAAACAGGCTCATTGGTGTTTGGAGAGCTTCTGAGTTGGAGCAGAACTCTTTTCAACTCTCAGTAAGCAAGAGAAAATGAAGACAGAACACAGTTGAAAAGTGTAGGTTCAGAACAAACTAATTGTGGAAGGNGTAAAACTGAAAAATAATAACAGTAATAATAATTAATAATAATAATAATAAATACCATCACTTGAAGAATCAGGAGACCAGAGAAAATGGGGACCTGAATCGTGTTATCCAGCATCCCAGAGGTAAGAAAGAAACTGGGCTGGCGTGTTGGCCAGCCCTTTAGACCCAGCACTCAGGAAACAAAGGCGGGTAGATTTATTTCTATGAGGTTGAGGCCAGCTTGGTCTACATAGCAAATTCTAGGCCAGCCAGATATACAGTGAGACCCTATCTCAAAATAATAATAATAATTTTTAATTGAAGTATTTTAATAATGAAAGAGGAAGTGACTTTTAAGAATGTCCCTTTCAATTTCTCGTGTCACTTGTAACGATCTCATGACTAGGAGGGGGTCATTTGTTGAGCTGAATAGTTAACAGTTTCATCCTCTGTAGGTCATACATTTACGACATTTCCACTGTCTTTGAATGTTTGCACCCCTACATCTAGGGATTGGAAACGAAGATAAGGTATGTATTCCCATCTTAGTTGTTTTCAAGGTGCACTACTGTTAAGAATACATGAGGTAAGGGAAAATCTGCAGCAAAAGCCATCAACTTCCATTTTCCTGAGATCAGGCAGTTGGCCACTGGGCCATAACTTTGATCCCAGGTGATTTCCATTTGTTTCTGGGTTTCCACAGGCGTTCACTAAGCTGACCTTAGTGCAGCCCTTCACCACAAAGAATTACCAAAGAATCAATAGTGAGAAACATCGGGCCAAAGCAATTGGAGACTCCTCCTTTTTGCTAGCATTCTAGTCTTCCCGGTACAGCAGGCTTTCTTGAATGTACAAACACTAAACAAAAGATACAGTTTTTAGAAGGCACAACCAATTCAGATCCAGAGCCAAAGAAGCAGCGCAGTACTTGAGTGTTTAAAACAGACTTGACAAACATGAGCCCACCGCCCACGGCTCCTGCATTGACTCTAGGTGAAAACTCAAGGGAAGAGCACTTAGGAAACCGGCGAGACATGAAAATGGGGTCATCTAGGGACCCGGGACTCCTAACAAGTAGGCTCGTGCTCCTCAAACGTCTTCATTCATAAGAAAAGATTTAAGATAATGGGTTTGGAAAAAGCATATGCATGCTCCGCAGAGGAACGTCTTCCGTTGTAGGAGTATTGGGTGGAAACCAGGGCGCAGGGACCTCNGGTGCGAGCCCAGCCGCTCTCCGCGCAGCGCGCAGGCGCGGTTTCCGCCGCGCCTCCCCGGAACTTCCGCGTCGTCGATCGCAGAGGGTGTAGCAAGTTCTTCCTGGAGCGCAGCGGAGGTCACGAGTCATGTGACAGAGGCTTGACAGGCGGCTTCAGAGAGGCGACTGAACTGCGGGGACACCCGGGCAGGTCGCCCCAGGCTGGAGCGCGCGTGGGTCTCTCGGCGCGGGGACAGGGTGCGTGGGCGGAGGTGGGCCGTCGGGGCTGGCCACCCGGCGGGGTTTTGAGAACCCCCTCACTCCTTGACGGAGCCCCAGAACTACGGCGTCTCGCCNGCGCGCGTGGGTCTCTCGGCGCGGGGACAGGGTGGGTGGGCGGAGGTGGGCCGTCGGGGCTGGCCACCCGACGGGGTTTTGAGAACCCCCTCACTCCTTGACGGAGCCCCAGAACTACGGCGTCTCGCCGNGCTCTGGCGAGGGTGGATCTCGTGATGGGAGGGTAATAAGCCCGGGTGCTGGGAGAGTCACCGAAGTTTCTCTTTCAGGCGTGGAGACTGATCCTGCGAGAGAAAGGGGTTCATCATGGCGGATGTGAGTTGACACTCCTGCCCAATAGAAAGGGGATGTGCGAGGTTTGCATGAGGCTACTGAGTGGTGAGGGGTAGAAATTTGTTTGGTCCTTAGCCCCCGCCCTGCTTCCCGGATCTATTGTAGGGGACTGATAAGAGAGTGGACTTGCAGGGTCCTCAGTTTCTATCAGGAATGGTTGTGGTGGGCCACTAAGATACCTTAGCCTGAGAGAATTGTATTCGTTCCTCTTCCCAATCCTATTGGGGCATACAAGAACTCCGTGTAATTAACATTTGAAATTCTAAAGGATGATTTCCTGCCTTTCCCGTCAGTACCTGTTCCGTAGGACAGTGCTCTGATTCCTTTCCCACTAAGTGCTCACGATGTCGCTAAGTTCATTGTTGCAATCTAAAAGGATTTCTAACGGGTGCCCATTTTGCAACCTATGTTCCGTTTTTGTGTGTCTGTTTAAGATGAGAGCAAAATTAAGTGGGTGGTGGTGACATGTAATAAGATACTCATTCAGGTTTGGAGATAAAGGTTCAAAACAGCACACATTTAGGGCGGAGCTCATAATTGATACATGAATTGTCAGTGAATGTTTCCACACGAGTTTGTCATGAGACAAGAGCGCCTCNGTTCTCTTAGTCNGAACATGTTCCATGTTAAATACATCACATTGTCGTTACCTTTGGTCAAGAAACTGAATACTGGAGTAGTTTATCCAACTGATTTCGGATCATTAAAAACGATCGTGGAAAATCTGTATGGACATGGAAAGAAGTTTATAGACTGTTCCCAAGGGAATACAGTATTATCAGGATATAAATGATTATGAAACACGTGATCTCAATTTACAGCAAATGCATATTTGTGTTTCCCTACTNTAGGTACACTAACATACACCCCTTACTAAAATTTTATAGCATTCTTATGATGTAGGGTCTGTGATTATCCCTGTATACAGATAATGAAACTGAGGCCTAGAAAAAAGATTAGCTAACTTCTTCCAAGTTATACAAGTAAAAGATGAAACACCAGTTAAAAATGGCGATTCATGTCCTTTAAAGGGGGATATGGACAGGGCTAGAAAAGCATACCATAATATGATTTCTTAAAATTATTCTCTTTCAGGATCTAAAGCGATTCCTGTACAAAAANTTGCCAAGGTAAGAAAATACTAATTTGTTGNTGAATAAATTCTGTGTAACATTAATCTTACAAAGTATTCTGTTTCACCTTTTTAGATTAGTATTTTATATGTGTCATGCTAATTATTTCCCACATTTAAATTCATAACTAACCCCAAGTATCATAATCAATGCCTTGAGTTTGTGGATAGATAACATAAAGCTAGAGCTGTCACATGACTTGTTAATGTTCAATAAGAAATAGGTGCTGGAGCCCA
>LZPO01066293.1:382051-401181 GCA_001675575.1 Neotoma lepida
CACTATCATAGTTGTTTATTGGATTAGAGTTTAAAGTTCTGAGGTAAATTTAAGAAAAAAATTAAGAAGTTGCCATTATGTTTAATGTTATTAGGACCCCAATGCTGAGTCAACATAATNCAAAAATACCAGGCTNGGACAAGGGTTCATACNTNAAACCTCCGTCTGCCTCTGCCTCCACACCNTGCTTCTGATGTGCCCAGGGGTTAAGATGACAAACTTCTTTTTACGTAGTTTACTGATCCAGAGACCTTTCTCACTTGAACTCATTAAAAGTCACCTTAGTTTAGTGTAAAAAAAGATGCCTTTGTTGACNGGCACCTCTTTTGTCTACGTTCACGACTGTTTACAAATGACTCACAATTTGTGACCGTCTAGGATGAGACAGGACGGAGGAGAAGAATAACTTGAGTCCTGGGTTTTCACGTCCAGAACAGAGCANTCAGATCGGATTGAACGACCTTGAGATAGTCTAGCAGAGTATTCTGTGAAGCCCTTTTCCTTATCTTCCCAATCTAAAGCATGAGTGGTTGTGTGTGGATATCAGTTANCTCTGTAGGTGGAAAAATGAGCGTTCCTTTGAGTTGTTGATGTGTTCACATACTAGCTTATGCTTTACTCTGATTACAGATCAGTGCAAATTAATGACAGTGTGTTCTGGNTTTGATTTATATGTTGTATTTTTCTTATGTATTCATGAAGAAAATACTATTGGTGTNTTAAATGAAATAATGGGAAATCTTTAAAATAATTTTAATTCTCTTCGTTTGAATAAATGACAAATTATAGAGACTAGCTGCTGGTTCTTTTTCACACAAATGGGCGTGGTGGCAGTTATAGCTTCATATGCTAATGCACAACAATGGTACAGGCTAAAGCCATGCAGGGGCAACTTTAGGGAATAGTGGAGGAACTTGTAGGAGAAAGTTTTGTCTGGGTCCTGCCAGGCCCCACAGTCCCACAGCCTCTTATAAAATAATTACTCAGAGGCTTATATTAATTACAACTCCTTGGCNATTAGCTAAGGCTTATTACTAACTAGCTCTTACACTTAAATTAACCCATTTCTATTAATCTATATGTTTTGCCACATGTTCCATGGCTTTAGCGGTCTGCTGGCATGTTGTTCCTTTGGCGGCTGCTGGGGTCTCCTGACTCACCTTCCTCTTCCCAGAATTCTCCTTGTCTGTTTATCCCGCCTATACTTCCTGCCTGGCTATTGGCCAGTCAGCATTTTATTTATCAACCAATCAGAGCAACACATATTCACAGCATACAGAAAAATATCCCCAGCAGGAAATAATAGTTGCTTTGTGACCTTATTACTTTTCAAAACATTAAAGCTTTTCTTATTGATGCTTACAAATATTTTTGGGAATGCGGACTGTCCTCATTTGCTTTCTATTGTTGTGATGAAACACTGACTAAGAGGAACACGGGGAGAAGGGGTTTAGTTCATCTTACAGATTACAATTCATCATGAAAGATCAGGGCGGGAACTGAAGCAGAAGCCATGGAAGAATGTTCCTTATTGACGTGCCTCCCCGTGGCTTGCTCAGCTTGCTTTTTTATATAACTCAGCACCACCTGCCCTGGGGTTGTATCGCCCTCATCAGCCATCAATCAAGAAAATGCCCTGCACTTAACCTACAGGCCAGTCTAATGGAGGAGGCATGCTCTTAGTTGAGGTTCCCTCTTCCCAGATGACTCTACCTCGTATCAACTTGACAAAAAACTAACCAGTATACAGTAACTAGTAGTTGCTTAGTATACTAAAACATTAAAATCATTGTGAAAGTGAGCTAGGCATGGTGGATAGCCCTGTAATCCCAGCATTTGGAAGGTGACAGAAGTAGAGATTCTGTCTCAACAAGGATGCNTAGATTGGCTCAGCAGGTAAAGGCACTTGCTGTAAAGCCTGATGTGGGTGTTGTGACATGCACAGTTGAAGTATAGAGCTGACCCCCACATATTGTCTTCTGACCACATGCTTGCACACATACAATAAATAAAAATATTGAAACAGCAGCTAAAAAGCAAAAGAAACATTGAGTGTTTTTATCAAGAGTAATTTCAAGATGTCTCTTTCATTTGCCTTCAGGTCAGGAAGAGGCATCTTTTCTATTCTGTGCCTCACCTCTGATCAGGTCTCCACGTGTCATGCTTTGTATTTCCCATGCTGTGAAACCCCTGAGCTTTCCTCTGATGCTGGTGTGTTTGTTGTGATGTTTTCATCCAACGCTTTCCTTATTCATGTCAGCAAGTTCACCTCCACTGAGTCCCCTGGCTTCCTATCTGAGCAGCTTTAATGGTGACCATAATTAGTTGGAAGTAAATGTTTGTCTTGTTTTTGAAATCTGACAATTTACCTTTTAACTAAACAGAAATCACTGTTTCTGTTTAACTAAACAGAAATATGGTAAGGTTCATACAAGAGATATNTGCAATTTAAGAATATTGTAAAGGGCTGGGAATGTATCTCAGTGACAAGAGTTTTTGTCTGGCACTCGGAGGGCCCCGTGTTAGATCTGCAGCACTTCCAAAGGGGCAGAAGAATATTTGCTGTAGCATAATGGCAGGGAAGGGATTCGTGTCACCCTTTTCATAAGGACTGAGTCCACTTTCATATTTGCAGATCATTTCTTGAAAGCAGGCTTATTATACCTTAAAGAATGGAAAGAACAAGGAAACAATAGGGTTGTGAACACTTGGATTTGTTGCTAGAAGCATGGGTTTGGTGGGGTTNATGCCTTTTTGTTGTTTTTGTTTATTTTTAAAATTTTATTTATGTGTGTAGGTGTTTTATGTGCATGTNTGCCGATGCCCCATATGCATGGCTTGTGTCTGTGGAGGTCAGGGAGGCTGTCAGGTCACCTGGGACTAGAGTTACNGATGGTTGTGAGCTGACATGTGAATGCTGGGAATTGAACCTGGGTTCTTTGGAACTCAGTCCTCTCGACCACTGAGCCATCTTTCCAGCTTCATGGGTTCATGGTTTTAACTGCTTTATTTCTATACTTCTCAACAAAGTCAGACCAGTTCCAAGTATCAATAAAATGTTTTTAATTCTCTGTTAAATATTGTTCTCGGGTTTATATTTTAAAATCTAGTTGTGACCCCCGCCCCAACATCTCAGGCTTTCCATGTTTTAAAACAGCCAATGTTTTGTAATTAAATGAAAAACAGTTTGATTGGTGCCTTTTGTGGGAGGATTGCTGGGTGATGGGGACACTGTTAGGGNCTGAGTTCAAGGCTTTATGCGTGCTCCGAAAACACTCAGCCACACCATCAGCCCCGATGTGATGTCTTAATACTAATGGAATTCTGTTTTTAGAATGAAGATAGTTGTTTTTAGTAAGCTTTAGATTTTTGCCGATTAATAAAATTTACTTCTTATGAGTGTGTCTGGTGATGGCCCAAAATTTATTATTAGTAAAATCTATTCAGATCACTCTTAGTCTGTTGTGTGCAGAAACAGAAGAACTTCTCTGTTTGTGACCTCTAAAACGGATTTCTAAAAAGGAATGCTTTAAGAATGTAGCTGTTCTACATTCTGAGGCTTGTGTCTCTGTGGATTTGTAATCCAATAAGAACACCCTACTTTTTTACCTCCTCTTTTCGTGCATTAGCTACTTTGTAAATTAATTACTGTGGCAATTAGAAAAACCTGTGGTCTACAGACTTTTCTAAACATTTTAAATAACCTAGTAAGCATCTGTCTCTTTTTTTTTTTTTTTTTTTTTTTTTTGGTTTTTCGAGACAGGGTTTCTCTGTGTGACAGTCCTAGCTGTCCTGGAACTCACTTTGTAAAACAGGCTGGCCTCGAACTCACAGAGATCCACCTCCCTCTGCCTCCTGAGTACTGGGATTAAAGGTGTGCGCCACTATGCCCGGCAGCATCTGTCTTTTTTGAAATTATTTATTTATTTTTATTTTGTGAACATTGGTGTTTTGCCTGCATGTATGTCTTTGTGAGAGTGTCGGACCCCCTGGAACAGGAGGTACAAACAGTTGTTGTGAGCTACCATGTGGGTGCTGGGAAACGAACCTGGGTCCTCTGGAAGAGGAACCAGTGTTCTCAACCGCTGCACCATCTCTCCATCCCTGAGCATGTCTTTGAATTTGATGTTTTCTGAGTAGAGAGTGTATCCATACAATTCAGGATTCAGAAGCTTCCTCTGCCTGTCATCCAGTCAAGTTCTGCTGCTAGAAGCATTTGGTGACAGGTGCCCCCACCCCAGATAGGGTTTCTCTGCATAGCTTTGGAGCCTGTCCTGGAACTCACTTTGTAGACCAGGCTGGCCTCGAACTCACAGAGATCCACCTGCCTCTGCCTCCAGAGTGCTGGGATTAAAGGCGTGTGCCACCACTGCTCGGCTGACAGGTTTTTATGTACTTACAAACAGACACAGATATGAGTGTACAGGTGTACACACTTGTATGGGGGCAATATACAACACACACACAAGGCTTGCTTACACATTCTGTTGCATAATTTGTTACTTAAGTTGTATTTTGCAAAATAAGTTTCTTTTTCACTTAAGAATATAGCTTGGGGGGCTGGAGATAATTAAGAGCACTTGCTGCTCTTGCAAAAGATACAGACAGGTTAAGTTCCCAGCACCTGCATTGGGTGGTTCACAACTGCCTGTAACTCCAGTTCCAGGGAATTTGATGTTCTTTTCTGGCCTTGGAAGGAACCTTCATGTGTGTGGTAGATATACAAGTAGGCACACAGATTTAGAAAAAAAAAAAATTAATGAGAATATACGGCTCAGTGGGTAAAGACTTAATGTACAAGTGTACAGACCTAAGTTTGGGTCCTCAGAACTTGCCTGAAGTCAGTGCTCCTGTAGTGAAACGGGAGAATCCCTGGAAAGTCTCACACACGTGAGAATTACCATCATGAGTCTGAGGTCCATATTTGTAGAAATCACAATGATTTTGTAATGCTGAACTTTGTTTTCTTGTAGTGTTGAAGGGCTCCATGCAATTGTTGTATCAGATAGAGATGGGGTGCCTGTTATTAAAGGTAAAGATAACTACTTCATGCATATGGCGTGTTTACTTCTGACAAAAAAATGTTTTATACTTGATTAATTAAAAATATATAAAGCTTATTTCAACAAATTTGAAAGACTTTTAGTTTTTTGAGGAAGTATGTACTTTTGTCTGTTGGAGACTGGGTGTGGAACCTGTAGTGGGTTACATGTCAGCTGCACCATGTCAGCTGCACCATGTCAGCTGCACCATGTTAACATCTGGAATCGCTGCATGCATTTACCGTAGGCCCAGTTTCTCACTGAAGATGCTTATGATAGAATTTAAACCATTACATATACCTTCAGTATTGGAAGTGAGTGTGCAAGGCAGGCAGGCAGTCAATCCCTGAACCACGTCACTAGTTCAGATTAATGGTTTTTTAATCTTATGTAGAGTTTTGCTTCTTTACTAGAAATATATNTTTTTTTAAACTTTAGTGTCATAATTACTTTAGTTGATCTGAATCTAAGAAGTTTTAGAAAACACATCTTTATTAATTCTTGAGAAGTTCATGTATGCATACAAGTGTTTTTTTGGTCATATTCACTACCATCCCCCAACCCACCCAACATGATTTTGGCTGATTCTTGGCTTTTTTTTTAACATGCATTTGCTACAACAAAGTTAGTGTGAACTGAGATTGTTTACTCTTTTTATCTTCTGGTGTGATCAAAGTGGACGTTGCTAGTTTCACATACCAAAGATTAAAGATCAAACAATACCTTATGCATTTTGTTAACAATTTCTTTTCCANATCAGGACAAACATACCAGGTAATTTTACATGCTAGGATTAAAACATGCTTTAGAGGTCGCCTGGTTAGTTCTTCCATTTTATACATTAACACGATCAGGTGCAGAGAGGACACTCCTGTCCAGAGCTGTGCCTTGAGATGGTGACAGTTGGTGACAAGACATGATGGAGTCCATTGTCACCCACCATACAGCATGGGTGGCTGTGGGCAGGTCACCTGTCTTTTCTTACCTCTATAAAGAGGGCTCAGGTGATTCTCCAGCCCTCATGTTCCTTCACGGAGCTCTGTGAAATCTGAAGCTCCATGCTTAACTGGTGCAGCTAACACTCACCCAGCCTTTAATGAGAGGAACATGAAGCAGGCAGCCAGCTGTACAGCTGAGCTTGTATGAGAGACCGACCATGCTTCTGGTGGGTTTAGGGAGNGAACGATTTTGTAGCTTTTTCCATCTTATTCTAGCATATTCTCAGATGACCAGAATATTCACTTTATTGCATGTAAGTCAGCATGTCTTCCCTGAGTTATGATTAAGTAGTTTTTCCCACCTGAATTGATGAGACCCAGGTAGTACTAGTAGGGTTTTCAACACTGTAAATGTACCTTTGTGCGTAGGTTGTTATAGGTTTATGCTTTTTTGAAACTTGCTGTTAAACTCTTTGCACCACACTCTGCATAATTTTTATTTACTCACTCGTTCCCCAGTGGCTAACGACAGTGCTCCTGAGCATGCCCTGAGGCCTGGTTTCTTATCCACGTTTGCCCTCGCAACAGACCAAGGCAGCAAACTCGGACTTTCAAAAAATAAAAGTATCATCTGTTACTATAATACCTACCAGGTTGGTATATTCAATATATAGCTACCAAATGCTTCACCGGTTTCACCTTTTTTTTTTTTTTTTTTTTTTTTTTTTTTTTGGTTTTTCGAGACAGAGTTTCTCTTTGTAGCTTTGGCGCCTTTCCTGTAACTTACTTGGTAGCCCAGGCTGGCCTCGAACTCACAGAGATCCGCCTGCCTCTGCCTCCCGAGTGCTGGGATTAAAGGTGTGCGCCACCACTGCTTGGCTATTCACCTATCATTTTTATATCTTTTGTATAAGCTGTGTTTTTAAGATTTTATTTATTCATTATGTATGCAGTGTTCTGCCTGCACACTAGAAGAGGGCACCAGATCTCATTACAGATGGTTGTGAGCCACCGTGTGGTTGCAGGGACTTGAACTCAGGTCCTCTGGAAGAGCAACCAGTGCTCTTAACCTCTGAGCCATCTCTCTAGCCTCCTAAACTGTTTTTGATACAAGTCTAAATTTTAGTTTGAGGGGGATAGAATTTTAAAAAACATTAGCCTTCAAAGTACCTATGTTAAAACTAGTCTTTTTGATGTTTTTATATCAGGAAATAATTATTACGGAAAAATACTCAAAACTTTAAAAATAAAGAGCTTATTATCCTGTGAAGTATGCATTAGATCATTGTTAACTCCAGTAGATGGTGCCGTTAGCTTACACANCTCCTCTGTTGTGGCAGGTAAAAGACTTGCCTTGAAAGTTCAGTGATCAGCTGTTTAAATTGATGTTTCAGCTGAGTCCTAACTGTGCTTTCACCATGCAACATACTATTTCGATCTTATTTTCCTTTCAGGTGGTTCAATTCAATCGTTTGCCCCTGGTGGTGAGTTTTATAGCCAGCAGCAATGCCAACACAGGTATGGTAGAAGTCCTGCGAGTGCAGATTGTACTTCTTTAGAGTATATGCTGGTAACCGGGTGTGGTGGCCATGCAGCATGGTAGACTAGGAATGACAGACGTGGAGTGAGAAAAGCTGGGTTTGTGGCTCGGCCCCATGGTCACTTTCTCTTAAACTTGATTCCTGGTTCCCATGTCCACGTAAGGGGGCCTTTTCCATCTTCCGGGGTCATTTTCAGATGCAGATGAGATGGTGCAAGAGCTTGGGTTTGCAGTAGAACTAGTCAGTTCAGGGTTGCATTTTGTGTGCCGTTTGTTGCTCACGTTAAAACAGCCTACGATAAGGAAGGGTCACAGAACAGAAACAGAGTACATACTGGAGCTCACAGTGACTTAATTCTAGAGACCCATCAGTTAAATTGCAATTTTAAGATTGTAAATACTTGTACACAAGCCGAGTATGATTGGGATTTAGAGATAGTTTCTTAGTTTCTTTCCTGTTAGCTGTAGTGAAATACCCTGACCAAAGCGACACAAGGAGAAAGGGTTTATTTTAGCTCAGAGTTCATAAGAAACATTTTCTAACATTCTAATTTCTTAAATCTCTTTTAGGACTAATTGTCAGCCTAGAAAAGGAACTGGCTCCATTATTTGAAGAACTGATAAAAGTTGTGGAAGTGTCTTAGTCTAACAGTGGTTTGAAGTGTACCTTGTCTTCATTGCAACAACACTGCACCAGTCCAGCAATCTTTAGACCACAGTAATACTTGTATCTATGTATTCAAAGGGCCGCTTTTCCACCTTACACTAAAGAAGAGCCTATAGCTATAATTTATAGACAGATCAATTGTTATATTTATGTGTATAAAGTCTTTTCTTACTTAGTGAGATCTGGGAACGCCACAAAAATGGTTCATTCTAGTGCAGCTCCCATGGAGTTAGTGTGGATGCCTGCTAATGAGTGGTCTTCTATCCAGTGCATCGGGATCAGGATGGTACACTATGCTCTTGAGCCAGCAAGCACACCTGCTGTACAGGGCTCCACTCCACAAGCCACAGAGACTCTTTTACTGAGAGTAATAATGAGGACATATTTTTCTTAAGATTGTGTTTTGTTTCTTTGCATTGAGTGTAAGGAGGATGAATGGCTTAGTAAAAATAATAAAGTAAGTACAATCACTAACTTTCCTCTGTATATGATCTCAGTGTAGATGAGTATTACTAATGGATTTGATTCTTCTTCAAGGGTGCTGCTCTTCAGTGAGAATGAAAATCACTGCTTCTGATTTCTCTTCTCCTCTTTCTGTAACAGTGCTTTAATGATTGTGTTCTCTGTACATTGGAAATGCCATGTTACTGCGTTCTGTGTCCAGTATCAGTATGTATATAAAAATGACAGTATAGACACTTTTTCATACACAAATATAAATAAAATAGTATTTTTAAAAATACAGAATGAGCTTTGTGTAGGCCTCTTTTTCAGACTTTGAAAACTGTAACGGACATAATTAATTCTGGCCTTCAGCCACATGATTAAGCAGTGAATGCTTCTTGTAGGGATCGTATTGGAGATTGTTTTACCTAGTGTAAACTGTCAAAAAAGCCTCATCTATGAGCCTGACTGAATCACCAGGAAAGAGGTTATATCTGCTTGATAGGCCTGAGAGGCTCAGGAGTGGATCAACCATTCAAGTGGCCCTCCTTGCCAGTCTGTNGCCAGGGTGATTCAGTACAAGGCACTGCTTGTGTGCCAGTCCCCAACACTCCTGCTGCACAGCTGTAGAACGATGTTNGCTTGGAATGTCTGCTCTGGGGACGGCCTCCCACATGGAGTGCTAGTGCTGTCCCTGGGTTATTAACTGAATGCTGCAGTTGGGTTTCTATCACAGGGAATGCATGGATACATTAGTGATCATTTGTAAAATCATAAGGTGGGAATTGCTAAATATTCTTTTGTAAAGGTAACACAAAACTAGAGTAACTTTAAAAATTCCACCTATTTAGTGTTGTGTGTGCATACACACGTGTGGCACTCAAAGGACAACTCGAGAGTCAATTCTCTCCTATGGAAGTCTGGGGATCGAACTCAAATTGGCCACACTCACACAATAACAATAAGCAAAAATTTAAAATACTTCAAGGCGCAAAGCAAATGAGATACTTGTGGAGAAAGTTGTATCAGTTCTCAGGCAGATCAGTGGGGTTTCTATGTATGTGTATTCATTGGAAGAGATTGGTGCAAGAAACTGGGAAGTGTAACTGTGGAGTACTCCAGAGATGGAGACCATCTCCACTCAGGGCTTTTTCCTCTTGCTATAGAGAGCTTTCAGCTGATTGGATGAGTCCTGCCCAGACTCTGTTAACTAAATACTTGCATCCCAAAACCTGCCAACCTCACATAGATTCCTTCCCAACTGGGCTCTCCTTCTTTTGCCTGCCGGACACCTGTACCTGTGGCCCACAGCCCAAGCTGTTCTATACTGCTAGAAAATACAGAAATTGGCACTTAACTAGCACCGAAAAAAATAATCTACACTAATCTGATGTCTGATGAATCTGATNTTTAAAATGAGATTTATACTTTCACTTACATTTTAATTTATTATTTCTGTGTTATGTATGTGGTGGGGGGCTAGGTATGTATATGAGGCCTGTAGAGGCCAGAAGAGGCATTGGAGTTACAGATGGTTGTAAGCTCTCTGATGTGGGTGCTAGGAACCTCTTTCTGGTCCTCTCTCCAGCCTCCTTCAGTCATTTTTAATGATTTTTCTAGAATCCCTGTCTATGTTAGGTCAGAAATGTTTTAAAAAGTAAAACTTAGCACAGATGGCTAAGCAACTCCACTTGAAGTCATGGCCAGACAGCTCGAAGCCATGGCTCCAGCCTGGCCCTCCACTGTATGATTTCCTTGGTGATGGTCTGAAGTGTAGAAGGATGGGGAAGTGGGGTCTTATGTCCTCTACCATAGTTTTCATGTTCTCTCTGCCTGAGCGGGTTCACATCTTCAGAGTGGGGGAGGGGAGGCTGATGCACTGCTGCTTGCCACCTGAGTAGGAGTGAGGAGAAAGAGGGGGCACCTCCCAGTGTTCTGATGCCCAGGGGCTCTGAAGCAGGGGACAGCTTCTCCAANTGCACTAGTCTTCCCCCGCCTAAGGGGAGATTTTACTGTCCTAATAGGATTATGTGGAGGAAGATTTCCCCAGAAGGAATCTTGACAATAATTGCTAACATGTGGCTCTGTCTTTCTTAGGGGAACTTGGACAGACATGCCCCACTCACCTTTCTCCCACATTCCCCTGCTCTGATCTGCTGTCTGCACATAACACCCTCCCTTCTGGTATTTTGGATTTGGGGAACTAACTAGCCAAGAGCCCCCTGCCAGGCTCTTCTCTGGAGGTAAAAGCATGATGTTNTCACTGGATAGCCATAAGCAGATAAAGCCTGTAACCTGGTGCTGGGCTAATAGGGTGTGTGTAGTACCCNCATTTCATNTCAGCTCCTCTAANGTGGTCTAATGCCCTGCCCACTCTCCTACACTGCTTTGCAGACCCCTCACAGTATTGACTGCTATATATGGTCATGTATGTATTTACTGCCCTTTCCATATTCAAATAAATCCCTGGAGGAATGTGGATGTTTCCTAAGCTTCCAGTCTTGTGTGCCTCCTGTTCCAACTGAAGTATCATTGCTATTTATGATACTAATCAGTTGTATTTAAGTTTTAAAAGTATGCGAGAAAATTTCTGGAGAAAGCACTCCCACACTAATGAGAGTGGAAGAGAGATGACATCACGGGTGGACCACGGCCAGGACAGCTTCTAAAAGGCTTCCATCCTGGGTCCAGCTTGTATTCCCATTTTATACTCTAAACCACAAGGTAGGTGGGCAAGCAAGTGAGAGTTTACAGCNGCTTCCGGTGGCAGTCAGCAGGTTGTTAAGGGCAACCACCCATTGATTTAGCTATTTCTCCAGGTGGCAAGTGAAGTCAGGCTTGGCAAATAGGCAGTGCGAGCTGTGCTTTAAGTAAATCACTAATGTATCAGTACCTACTAACTGATCTTTTCTACCTTATTCTACTTCGAAAGCAGTAAAAATGTTATAATACCAAAATTGGACAAGTACAACAAAATCATGCACTTTTTATTTAATAAACAGAACCAAAAGATATAAATAAACAAATTTTACAGAAGGTAAAAAGAATATTTAACACATGAAGAAAGACTCTTGTTCCTAAGGAAACAAAACCATAGATCTCAAGGAGAGGCCATTGTTACTCCTTATTTTGCAAACTTGACACAATACATTTTATCTTGACATTGCTTTATTCCATACAACACAAACATAACAAATTAAATGCCCCTTCTTGCAGTAAGTATTCTACCACTGATCACAACCTGGCTCCAAAAACACTCTTGAAAAAAACAATTTCTGAGTCTTCGCCGTTTAAACAAGAGAAAAAAAAAAATTTAACAAGGTACTATGATTGAATCTTGATGCCAACTTGAGAAATACCAAAAATACCTTGTGGGTATGTCCTTGAAGGCATTCCAGAGATGAGGGAGCTGACCTAGTGACAGATTTAATCCATTTATTTCATCCAAATGGATCAGAATTTGAACAAACTACTAGGACATGGCAGAGTGTGGAAGATGGAGCCTGGTTGGAAGTACGCCACTCAGAACGGGTTCCTTGAGTCTCTGTCTTGCCTCCTCCTTTCCTGTTAACTGCCTTGCTCTGCTTCCTGCCTGCTGTGATGTGAGCAGCTATACCACACCCTAACCACACGGAGCTGAAACTTCTAGAGTCATGGAGTAAAGTAAATCATTCCTGTAAGCTGTTTGCTCAGGTATCATGGTCACATTGGCAGCTAAAGATAACTTAGTGCTTATAAGTGTATTATATTTGTAATGATAACCAGTAAACTGAAGGTCACCCATGGCTTACCACCCTTCCTCAATGTGCATTTTCTTGCTATTTAAAACATCCTCACCCTTTATTATACATTAATTTACTTTTTCCTATCAACCCACAAGACATATAGTTCTCATGGTTTATCATTAGAAGTACAGGATCCACTGGATTGGTAAACTTTTAAAAAATAATTATTGTGTGTATATGCTGACATACATGTAGAGGTCAGAGAACAACTTTGTGGAGTTGGTTCTCTCCTTCCACCTCTATGTGAGTTTTGGGGATCCCACTTAGGTTGTCAAGTATGGCATGGCAAATGCTAAAATGGCTTACTAAGCCAACCTCACCAGCCTCATTTCTAAGCTTTTTGAAAGGAAAAATAAATATGAACATTTTTTCATTTTAGTTTTGGAAACTTTTTTAAGTGAATTTTTTTCATTATGTGCATGTGTGTGAGCGAGTGTGTGTACCCGAGTGCAGGTGCCCAAGGAGGTCAGAGGCGTCTGATCCCTCTGAAGCTGGAGTTAGAGGTGTTTGTGAGCCACTTGATGTGGGGTCCTAGAAACTGAACTCAGGTTCTCTGAAAAAGCAGAGGCACTTTTAATGGCCGAGCCACCTCTTCAGCCCTATTTGAGGTTTTTGTATATAAACAAAACAAAATCAGCCCCTCCTTGGAAAGTCCTTGGTGTTTATTATCTTAATTTGCTTCCTAAAGGAGCAGCTTGGGCCCCCAACATACTGCTGCTTCCGTGCTGTTTAAGAACACGTCTGAAGTTTAGTTGTGCTGATAGTGACTTGGGGCAGGACGCCAGGCAGCTGAAGTCAACGAGCCTGAGCCTCTGTGAGAGCAAACAAACTCTTGGTCTTGCACTGGGTTCTGAGAGTTGCTCCTCCTGAAGTGGAAGAGGCAGTTTCCATCAGCAGGGTGCTGCTTCCATGTTCTTGAGCAGATGGCTGGTCCTGCCAGCTGTTTTCTGTGAATCAGCAAACAGCGTACAGCTCCCCACCATGGTCTACTTTATATTTGTTTTCAGAGGAAATCCCTTAATGACCTTCCCTCTGAAGCCTGCCACAGATCAGAGCACCTGGAACATTCCACCTTGCCTGAGCCAAGAAAGTTCTATTTGAAGATGAATGACCGAGATCGGACAGTGTCCCCTCCTTGGTCCAGCTGTTTTCTTATTTTTGACTGTAATAAAACATAGATACATCTATTATTAATAAAACATAGACATCTATTATTGAGTCATTTTGAGATACTGACTCTGAAATAGTAAGGAAGACACGTTGAGCAGTAAAGGAGACATGCAGCTGTAAAAAAACCACACCTCTACCAAGTTTTAATGTTTGTTTTAATTTTCCCTCCAGACATGGTAGAGTGGCTGTTACAATGTGTACACTTTGGGAATCGATCTGATACTTTCCCAGGAAAGCATGACACAGCACTGTCCAATCAAAAGGAAGACTCCGGTCTGCAGTTGTGGACTTTGAAAGATGTTGCTAAGTGGAAGGAACCTGTGAAAACCACCACAGAAGGGCTGTGTTCTTAAAGACCCAGTTGGCTAGGGAGAAGTCTGAAAGTGTACTTTTGAACTGGTTTTAAATTTAAATTTTCTATAATTATGTGTCATTCGTATAATAACAAAATACATGGAATTAGAAATGGAGTCATTTTCAGCCCAGGTTGGCCATGACAAAGCATTTCCCCACTCAGAATCAGCACGGAAGCAGTCTCAAAATGGGCACTCTATTAACTTGGATTTCAAACCAAAAAGACAAAAAGCAAAAACCAAACCACATGGATGCTCAGCAATGTTCACAGCTCCCTCCCCCACTTTTTGCCAAGGAAGACTGTTCCTACCACTGAGCTGTAAGCCTGGCCTTAAGGATATCCATTTTCAGACCTATAGATACAACAATTAAACACACACACACACACACACACACACACACACACACACTGATTAGGAAAAAGGTGTTTTGCCTTTGAATACACCAAGGATTTCAAGATAGTAAGTATGTAAAGGCTTATTCCCAAGGGTGGTGGTGGCATTGATGTGATCAGGCCTTTAAAAGAAGGGACTTACTAGGAGGTCCTTATGTTACTGGTACACTGCCATTGGAAGAGAGTACCACCCTGGAGAGAGTTCTAGAAGTTTGAGCTTGACTCATACCCCCTCAACCCCACTTGATCTCTGGCTTCCTGTTTGAAGTGTGAGGTTCCCATCTTCCACATATCCCTGTCTTTAGGTTCCGCCAAGAGGTCTTCCTCAGAAGCTGAACTTANGTGAGTGCTATGCCCTTGTACCTCAAACACTGCAGACATCTTTTACTTCATAAGTAGTTTGCCTCGTGCATTTCATGAGAAAAACAGAAACCAGACTAATATATAATTCCACTGCTGTGGAATAATCCTTTTGTACACTGTGAAGATGTGTCACTCCTATTGGTTTAATAAAGAGTTAAATGGCCAATAGCTAGGCAGGAAGAGGTTAGGTGGGAAGAAGGAGGTGGAGTCACCAGCCAGATGCAGAGGGAGCATGAGATGAACATGCAGCGCTGGAAAAAGGTACTGCCATGGGATAGAGCATAGATAAGAAATATGGGTTAATTTAAGATGTAAGAGCTAGTTACCAACAAGCCTAAGCTATAACAGCCAAGCATTTATAATTAATAATAAGTCTCTGTATGGTTATTTGGGAGTCAGCTGGCAGGACAGAGCTGACCAGTGGTCCTGACGAAAAACTCCACCAACACTTACAGGAAATTTTAGAAAGCTTGTACTTGGCTATCAACTCTATAATGTACATGGTGAAAAATGTAAGGACTGGTGAGTTATTTTAACTTGTCTTCCCCTTGGGAAGTACATAGCAAGAAGATAAAACACCTTTGGTGCTTGATACACACAATGTGCAGCTTACACTGGGAACCAAGTTCCTCTCCAAGCTCCCTCCTTGACAACTGAAAGGCTTTCCGAGTTGAAGCATATGTCAATACCCCTCTCTGAGACCTTCCAATCCCAATATTCTCTTCTAGACAAAATGGGGCTGACCAACACACCTTACAGGAAGACTGCCAGCAGCTACATACAGCTAGGCTAAGCTGAACCCCAAGCATACCACCACCCTTCCTTCTTACAACCTCCTCTTCCTTTTTACATCCCTTAAGCATGCACAGATTATTCCACAAAGTTGCAAACAGACTTCCCTTTGATTCTAGGGCCTGNTCTGACAACTGGAGTATACTTGAAGCCATCAACATGTTAGTTATCAAGACTAGACATCCAGGGACTTCTATAACTCACCAACTTCCATCGCAGGATTTTAATCCATTCATCAGCTTCAACTCCTGTCTTTGCACAGAGATAAAATGTCCTGAATGGAAACACTAAGCTGATGAAAGAAAAGAAAGAATGTGTGNTNGTCAGTATGGCTAGTCGTATATATCCTGGTCAAATATTATAAGTGCCTTCCAGGGGAAGAAGAATTGATGAGGGCTCCTGTAATTATCATGGTGACTTTGAAGAATTGGTGCACACAAAGCAATTCCTGCCAGTGATGGCAGAAATGCCTAAACAGTTGTAAGTTTGTATTATTACAGGTGAGATTTGTATTCTCCCATAAGACTTTAAAGAAAAAGTATATGTCCAGGTCACACCCACATCCTTTTGTTGCGTGCCTTCTGTGGAATATGTCTATTCAGCCGAGCCCCACAGTGGTCCAGAGCCTGTCCACGGGTTAAAGGACAAGCCAGGCAGATAAGAGGGTTTGCNGAAAGAACTCAGTTGTACTCACTGTTTGCTATTTTACCCATTTCTTTCCATGAGTTAATCTCTGTCACAAAGAAACTGAACCTTTCTGTTAGCACAAAAGATTGGGTAGATGTATGATAAGTCTTCATTTTGCTGCCTCTGATTATTTAGTCAAAATTATTTGAGTGATAAAATTAACTCTAACACATCTTGGTCATTCTTTCTATCCTTGCATCAAGACAGAAATACTAATTTTTTTCCTATCTGTACTGTTTTTTCATGTATGCTAGGCTGGCCTCGAACTTGCTATGTAGTGGAGAATAACCTTGAATTCCTGATCCTCCTGCCTTGAGCTGAAATTCAAAATTCTATCACCTTAATGCCAAGCGGCACATCTTGTAGCTATCAGGCCTGTGTGTGGGTGGGTGAGTAGATAGGGGTGGAGAGGGAGGGATGCTGACACTGTACGTATTGTACACAGTGCTAGATGTAAACTGGTTTCTGGACTTGTCATTGATACTCCCTAGGGGAGACGTTGTGAGTTGCTCTACAAATTCACACAAATTTCCCTTTCTTCTTACAAACAGAAACCCAGGCAATAAATTCTCATTGGTTTAAGCCAGTTATGGTTATGATTATGATGATGTTATGGTAATTTATGGGGCAGCCAGTGAGTCATGCAGAAGCTTCACAGGGCAAGGATTCCAGGGAAACGTTGGCTTTCCTGATACAAAGGGCCAGGCACGGCTGATGTGTCTTTTGTCACGTCTGTGAAAACATGAGGGCTGAAAGTAGCCACCTGGATCTGAAGGAGCCAGCTGCAGGNAAGTCAAGAGGATGGTGGAGACCATGGGTGAGACCTTGTCACAGTACACCTGCCTCTCAAGTTCTCACTACTCAAGAAAAACAAACCTTTGCTAGATCGAACGTACGGCAGGTATTAAAAAGATGCCCGTCACTGGTCGATACTGTTCACTTCTCAGGTGTAATAAGGAAATTAAGTTCTATATATACTATCTTTATGTTCAGGAGGTATGTGATTAGGATGCCGTCCATATCTTGACAACTTTCTTTCAACTGGTTTAGGGAAAGAAGTGATGAAGAAAATCTGGCAAGTTCTTAATGCGCTGAGGTTAGATAGAGAAAAGTTGACAACTTCCAGCCTAGATATGTTTGAGAAACTTTTAGGCAGAAGTTGGTGAAGAAGAAGACATGCCTTCCTTTATCAAGATGCTGTTTGTATCAGAAGTGTTTCATAATATACTGATTGTATCAGAGCAAAACACTTCCACCTGTCAGCCAGACACTGCCCTAACAATACAGACCAACCATCACTGAAGCCGGNGAAATGATAATTAAACTTGAGAGGAAAATCTCAACGGAGGAAAGTTGTGTTAAGATGTGTATGGCTGAATGTGTTCTAGCTGTGCAGTGCACAGCCNGAACCTAGCCAACCTGCCTCTTTGTTGAAGCCACTTTAGACAAGGCATTGTGTCCTCTGTAGCTGGAGGCCCTAACATGCAATACCCTTGTGTTAGGTTCATATTCCTCTGATGCAGACGTGTACACATTAAGATAGGTAGCTTTTTACTCCTTAGCTTACAGACTTTGAGAAACATTTCTTTTATGAAAGTAACTTACCAGAAACAGTTTACTCTTTCTTGTGAGTAATCGAATTGAACAGCTGAGCACTCCCTTAGGTCTAGGATCCGAATTGGTTCTGGTGACTGGGGGAAAAAAGCAAACTATGTCATAAGAATAAACACACATGTGTGTCCATCACTCACTCCTTAACAAGGTTTCTGCTGCATGCAACTGCCAATTTCCTTTCATGAAGATAAGGAATGATGGGAAAGCCTGACAAAGGGAACTAGCCTTTCACAGACTAAGCAATGGGAAGACATTGCTGGGCTACACAGATGGCTCAGTGGTTAGGAGGGTGACCTGCTCTTGCAGAGGATCTGTGTTCAGTGCCCAGCACCCACATCAGGCAGCTCAAACCCCTCTCTAACTCCAGCACCAAAGGTCTGCATGCCTTAGGCCTGGTACCAATACTCTCATGCACATACCCAAAAAACAGACACATACTCACGCACATAACTTAAAATAAAATATATCTTTTTAAAAAAGATGTTGCTTTTGTCAGTTTACATCAGACAGANATAGATTTTTAACACGTGAAAAGGAGTTGTACTTTTTCCCCATCTTTTTATAAACTTCTACTTTTGCAGGAAATTTGTATATAAAAAAAGAAGGGAAATCATTTTAAGTTGGCATGATAAAATGGACCCAAGCAATGGATATGCTTTTAATAAAAGGAGAAATTGCTTCATAGGGACAGTTAATAAGTATGGCAAGGGAAGAATTCCATTGTCCCAAACAGAGGAGCCATGTGCTCCAGAGAGTGACAGCTCTGCTGACCTGAAAGCAGCCTCTGGAGGTAAGCCACAGAGTCAGAGCTGATTGGGGGGGCGGGGTGTCAAGAGCCCGGACTTTGGCTTGGGAGATGGCTCAGTGGGTAAAGATGCTTGTGGTCCAATCAAAGCCCAATGACCAGAGACTGATTCCCAGGAGGCACATTTTGGGAGGGGAGAAACAACTCCCACAGCTCCTTGTCTGACCTCCAAACACACTCTGTGGCAAGCTTTCTCCACCCTCATTATAAATACAAACTGAAAAGAGCTTGGGCCTCTGGATTCTTGTTTCAGAGGATGTTGGGGACCTTACAGAACTGATGACGAAGGGGGATCGGGGTGCTGATGATGTCTTTCTCACCATCTGGTCTTTGAAATACTTCAGTTCATTCCTTTGCAAAGTGAACCATCTTGTTTTCCAAGTCTGAGGGGGAAAATTTAAGTTTTGAGTACAGAATGTAATATTTAAACTTGATAGTTTATTTTCAAAGTATATAAAAGATAAGAAGAAAATAAGCCTAAAATATTTTTATGTATCACTTTTGATAAAAGTTTCAAAATAAGCCAGGCGGTGGT